>CM035113.1:9703113-10168390 GCA_020205505.1 Panax japonicus
ACAGGGCTCTAATAATTTCGAGAAATGATATATATTGAAATTTAATGTCTCCCACAAACCAAGGTTTCCCAAAATTACCAGTTGTTTCACCACCAACTAGCTAGGACATCACCCATATCAAACTGAGAACAAGAAAAATAAGCTGCTAGAGTTCGCATCAAAAGAAAGAATGTAGTTGAAACCATATTCTACTTCATTGTTAACATGATTTAAGTCCTCTTACCTATATTCTAAAGAAACATTAGAACAAAAAAAAACAACTAAAACAACTAGGACATCATAAATACAGTTCAAGTGTAATTCCAGGTGATATCACATCACCCATATCACCCATATCAAACTGAGAACAAGAAAAACAACTAAAAGGGGCAAGAATGAAGTATATATAGCACATGGTTACATGAACAATCATGCAAACTCATGCAGGGAAGTCTAAGAAGGCCCACCTGACAATATATATCCTTTCCTAGTTACAGAAACATATGTGTGCTCACCCTTGAAATGATTAGTATCAACCCCACCAAAAACAAGTTGACCCCCTTCACCCTCTTGAGCATTGCGATTAAACCAAAATGAGAAAACTGCTTGTTTAACAAGACCTTGATTAACCATAGAGTACCTATACAAAGTTGCAGATATCTAAATCATCAAACATTTTCAGTTACTAATAAAAACATTAACATTCTATGGAAACAAAAAATAATAATAAAAGAAGAAAAGAAAAGAACAAGATAAATCAATGCATCAAGATGAAAGCACCACATATACAACTTGATAAATTCAGCAGGCTAGGTCATGGAACTAACAATTTTAGATAATACAGGCATCAATTGATTAAAAAGTATTTTAATATTACATTAGCAATTATATTTAGCTGAAACAAACAGGTCTTCCAGCTAACCAAACAGAACTTACTGATAGAAAAATTAAGACAGAAATATAAAATAAGCAAGACATTAACTGGATAATGCACATACATTTCCTTTTCAGCAACATATATCTCTCAATTTCTTTTTATACAACTAGATAAACAAACTGATAGATAAACAACTACAGTTGCGTCAGATCAATAAATACTAGCAATGAAACTATTGCAATACAAACTGAACTCATGAAACCATCACAAGAAAATCCATCCCAATATCAATTTCCTAAAAAATAAGAAGTGGTCGCCAAAAGAAAATATCAGATGCACTATGGAATCCATCCCAATATCAATTCCCTAAAAAACATCCAAAGAAAATACTGAGAAATCAAGGTAAAAATACTCCAATTCCTAAAGAAGAATCCATCATCCCTAAAAACCTAATTGATGCTACAAATAAAATATCTCCAATTTAAACCTTGTAATTCGTAAACTTACTGATTAAATGTTGTTTAATTTAATGTAGAATCCAAATCTTCCACTCTTGAGTACAAATTTTGCTCTTTTCTTGACAGATTGAAGGGTTTTTCTAGATGGATCGTTGATGAAGAGTTAGCATCGCCGCAGAGATCGAAAGGTTAGGGCAACATTAAATTTGATGTAGAATCCAAATCTTCCACTCTTGAGTACAATTTTGCTCTTTTCTCGACAGATTGACGGGTTTTTCTAGATGGATCGTTGATGAAGAGCTAGTATCGCTGCAGAGATCGAAAGGTTAGGGTTGTAGTTGTGCTCTAATTGTTTAACAGCGTGAACGCCGTGAAGTACTAGCGGATGATATTTTTTTTGGCATTACGCTAGGCTTAATAGGGGCATAAAAGTCCAAAATTTATACTAACTACGTCCGCTAGAATTCTAGCGGACGGCGTTAAACCCTCAGCCATCTAATATTTGAGATAAATCTCACAGGTAGTGCCGGACACACAACATACTAAATCTTTTAGTATGTGAAAAAAATATTTAAAAGTGAGACAGACTGTCATTTGGCAATTGGGATGATAAGTATTTAATAGATACGGCATCGTTTTGTTTTGTCTCCTCAGCAGCTCAAGATTTGCGTTGTATCATGTATGTCATCCTTTCTAACCACTAGGGTTTATGTATACGTTTTCCCACCTTCCCTTTTCTTTTCAAAAGTTTTAAACTTCACAAATCTTTCGTTTACGAAGATTTTGGTCTCTATATTTCCTCTATGTTCCAACTCTGATACTTTCTCCCGTTCGTTTTTTGTCGCATACAAGGGTTTATTGCTGAGATTCAACTGTTTATTTTGAAGGGTAGAGCCTTTGATGAGTTGAGTCTTGTTTAATCTATATGATTTTGAGCTTGTTTTCATCCAAAAGAAGTCATCTTTTTGCTCGTGGCCTTCACGTAGGTAAGAAATTCATAAACCCCAGTTCTGAAGATATTGTTTTTAAGGCAATTTGTGTGAATTTAAGGCAAAAGAAATGGCAAATCTTGGAGAAAGTGTCTTCAAGTCTCACGAATTCAATAGTGAGCCGTGTGTTTCGCGAGTTTCGAAGCTCGCCAGCGCTGGCTTTCGAGTTTTTCGAAAGGGTTGGGGAGTACAAAAGCATTTCACACTCATTAGAGTGCTGTTGTACTGTGATTCATTTGATGGTAAGTTGTCAGAGATACGATGATGCATTGTTATTGATGAAAGATTTGATGCAAGCAAAAGGGTATTCCCATTTGGAGGTTTTGGGAGAATTGCTTGATGGTTATGATGCTAGTTTTTCCTGTTTGGGTGTGTTTGATGCATTGGTTAGGGCTTGTACACAAATTGGGGCTATTGAGGGTGCTTATGAGGTTATTAAGAAGTTGGAATTAGAGGGGTTTGGGGTTTCAATTCACGCGTGGAATAACTTCTTGAATAATCTTTTGAAGATTGACGAGGTTGGTAGGTTTTGGAAAGTGTATAATGAAATGATTTCGTATGGATATTTTGAAAATGTGAATACTTTTAATTTGATGATTTATGCTCATTGTATGGAAAGTAAATTGTTTGAAGCGATTTCGGTGTTTTACCAAATGTTGAAGGGTGGTGTTATACCTAATGTTGTTGCCTTTAACATGATTATAGATGGAGCTTGCAAGATGGGTGACATTGAGTTGGCATTGAAGCTTGTTAGGAAGATGGGAGTCATGTCTAGGGGATTTGTTACACCCAATTCGGTTACATACAATTGTCTAATTAATGGTTATTGCAAATTAGGGGGTTTAGCAATTGCAGAAGAAGTTGGGCATGAAATGATCAAGATGGGTATTGAACCTAATGTAAGGACATATGCAACTTTGATTGATGGGTATTCTAGGAATGGGCGTATGGAGGAGGCATTTAGGCTTTGTGAGAATATGGTGGAAAATGGTTTGATGCCTAATGTTGTTGTTTATAATTCGCTTATTTATTGGCTTTACATGGAAGAAGATATTGTGGGAGCTTCTTTGTTATTGTCTGACATGATCAAGAAATGTATTTTCCCTGACCAATTCACTTACTCTATTCTCATAGAGGGGCTCTGCAGAAACGGATATATGAATGAAGCTCTTAAATGTTGTAAATGGATGGTAGAAAAGAATCTTGTGGAAGATGCCGTCTTTTACAATGTTCTCATTAAATATATGTGCAAAAGGAAAAATGGATGGAGGGCCAAGCATCTGCTTGGCAGTATGTTCATACGTGGCTTGATTCCGGACATTGTTACATATGGCACTCTGATTGATGCATATTGCAAGGAAGGGGAAATAGGAAATGCTGTTCAAGTTTACAATGATATGGTAACAGCAGATAAAGAACCCAACTTGGTAATCTATAATTCCATTTTAAATGGTTTATGCAAGGAGACTTCCATTGATTTAGTGGAGCTTATGCTAGATGACTTAAAGAAGTTGGGGTTACTTGATGTTGTAACATTTAACACTATGCTGAATGGGTATTGTAGCGGGGGACAGATAGACGTGGCATTGAATTTCTTTGTGAAAATGAAGAAGGAAGGGATATCAGCTAACAGAGTTACTTGCAATATACTGATAAACTTCATGTGTAAGTTTAAGTTGATTGAAGAAGCGAAGGAACTTATGAAGGCGATGATAATTCAGGACATTGCTCCAGATTGTATTACATACACAACGCTTTTAACAAATATCAGCAAGAATGGTAGTGCTAAGGAAGTGATTGAATTGCATGACTACATGGTGCTTCAAGGAGCAATTCCTGATAGTCAAACATACAAGGCCATTGTTAGTCCTCTTCTGAGAGAGGAAAGTGCCGGTTCTGTTTGAGCTTCAGTAGGTGGGACTGTTCATGCATCCCCACAATTCACAAGTAGTGATAACTACTTTGTAAAGTTCTAAATTTTGGTGCATTGAACGTGGGTGAGGCCTTGTGGAAATATCAATTTCCCTTGTGGAAATATCAATTCTCTAAATGAATCCAGTATGGGAATCTTCAAGTTGAACCAATTTTTCAGTGAACCAGAAATTTCAAATTAGCATAAATGGTAAAAATTGGAGTGCAAATTTATTTTCCTAAATAAAATGCTACAAGGGCTTACTTGAATTTGTTTGAAGAGTTTGTCTAAACTACAAATTAAGTGTTAGTAGCTGAAAACAGGGGATATAAAGTAAAAATAAGAGTATCCTTCTCGCATTGCGGCATATTCCATCAGTGGAACTGTGAAAGGATAGGCAGAATGACAAGTAAACAACTAGACTAATTAATGAGTCTCAGATTTACTCTTCCCCGATTATCTCGTTTACTGTCTCATCTCTTTTATTAAATGTCTTTATTTGTTTACAAAATTAACGATGAAAATATAAATAAAAGTATTTATGATAGCAATACATAAAATGGGACAGAAGAGACCAGAAATGAGACAGTAAATTTGGACTCGGTCATTAAGAGCCCTCTCATCACACATGCTCAATGATATTAACAGTCAACTGATTATATGTTGAAAATTACAGTTAAGGCACCAAATTCCATTTGCAATTTACAAATCAAAACTTGCTTTCACACCCTCAATCTTTTAACCTTCAAAATCCTTATCCCAAAACCTCATCCAAACATTCCCTCCACCTCTCATTTGTCCCTACTCCATACCAATAAAACACCCCCCATACAAACTATACATAACCATCACCATCATAAAGATAAGACTGAACAAAAAACACAAAAACAAACCAAACCCACATATCTTCTTCTCTTCGATTGCCAATTTTTTTGCAGAAGGCACAAAACAATGGCTTGCTCAAATCTAACCATGTGGGTATCTTCAAAACCTTCCCTTTCTGACTCTTCCCCATTGTCTTTCAGTTCTTGTCTCAACCCTCTTCAACTTTCAAACCATAATTCAACCATTTCCAACCCCTCAAGATCATCATCAGTGGCTCCAATTCACTGCAATCTTCGCGAGCTTCGTGAGCGTATAGGCTCAGTAAAAAATACTCAAAAGATTACCGAAGCTATGAAGCTTGTTGCTGCTGCAAAAGTGAGAAGAGCACAAGAAGCTGTGGTCAATGCAAGGCCATTTTCAGAAACACTTGTGGAAGTCCTTTACAGCATCAACGAGCAGCTCCAAACAGAAGACATTGATGTTCCACTTACCAAAGTTAGGCCTGTAAAAAAGGTAGCTTTGGTGGTTGTCACAGGCGATCGCGGTCTGTGTGGCGGTTTCAACAATGCAGTCATCAAAAAAGCAGAAGCCAGGATCAGGGAATTAAAAGCACTTAATATTGAATACACTGTTATTAGTGTTGGTAAAAAGGGTAACTCGTATTTTCAGCGTAGACCTTATATACCAGTAGATAAATTTCTCGAAGGGAGCAATCTTCCAACAGCAAAAGAAGCTCAGGCAATAGCAGATGATGTTTTTTCACTATTTGTGAGTGAAGAAGTAGACAAAGTTGAGCTTTTGTACACGAAATTCGTGTCGTTAGTTAAGTCTGATCCTGTGATTCATACCTTGCTACCCTTGTCACCGAAGGGAGAAATTTGTGACATAAATGGGACTTGTGTTGATGCAGCAGAAGATGAGTTCTTCAGGTTAACAACCAAAGAAGGAAAATTGACTGTGGAGAGAGATGTTGTGAGGGCTGAAACTGCTGAATTTTCGCCTGTTTTGCAATTTGAGCAAGACCCTGTTCAAATTCTTGATGCTTTATTGCCTCTTTATTTGAACAGCCAAATTTTAAGGTCATTGCAGGAATCACTAGCGAGTGAGCTTGCTGCTAGGATGAGCGCCATGAGCAGTGCAACTGATAATGCAAAAGAACTGAAGAAGAACTTATCACAAATTTACAATAGGCAGCGCCAGGCTAAAATTACAGGGGAGATATTGGAGATTGTTGCTGGAGCAGATGCTTTAGTCTAACAAGTATATATAGTTCTCTCTCTTTTCTTTCCTCAGTGTAATTTTTGTGGGTAATTATTGTTCATTTAATTATGCTTGTTTTAATAACAATTAAGCAGAGTAGACACTTTCTAGTTGTAGTTCTCGGTTGTTTACAAACTTTGTGTATGATGAGGACTGAATGTATTTCGGGACATAATCATTTTACTCATCTTTATATATATTAATTGTACCTATCAAAGAAAAAATAAATACAACCTTGTAGCTAAATTATCTGATACATACATATTATAACATATATATATATATATATGTGTGTGTGTGTGTGTGTGTGTTAAGGGTCTTTTTTGTTGCCGGGCTTTGGATCGACCGCTGGGACTTTGGACCTGCACAAGTAACAAACCGATGTAACCCGACATTGTCATTGAGGAAACGTCTCCGGCGTGAGAGGATGAGTGTTAACAATGGAGGTTCCAGGAGTTAGAGAGAGAAAGCTACCTTGTGCAAGAGGCTATTTATAGGAGTTTGGTGCCAAAAGTTGGCGCCCAAAGGCATCTACATGGCCACATGTCCTCTGGCATGTGTTGTTATGTCTGTGATGGTTGGTGAGATGGTCTTTGTTATTCTCAAAAGCACAAAAAGATTTAGAAGGGGGAATATATTTTTTAAAACTTTTGGTTTAGGGAATTATTATTAATGTTAAATTAAACAAGTTATTTTAATGATTAAACACAACAGAATGATGTTTTGAAAAATCCCTTCAAAGATTAATAAAAAATCACAGTTCTAAATTTAATGTAAGAGAGTATAGACAAGTCACAGAGATAAAACGTAGAGTGTAGAAAGTAAGTGCAATAAAGTAAATGACACAAAGATTTTTAAGAGATTTGGAGCACAAAAGTCTACTAGTCCTCTCTTCTAGACCGCGAGTTGGGATATTCCACTAAGGAAGGATAATCACTCAGAGTACTTGGGAGCTGTCGTTTATACTCCTAAATTAACCTCACTTTCACTTCATAATTTATAATAATTAGCACAATAATAAGTAAGGATCGATCCCACAGAGAGTAAAGTTGTTTTATAATTATTCTACTATTTCAACAGAAAATAAAGATGGGGTTTTTTGAAAATTATTTTTAAACTAAGAGAACAAAAATTAATGATTTAACCAAATATGTAAAAACTTCAGTTCTGCAGTTCAGTTTCACCAAGTACAACAATCAATTAATCAAGTAATTATTATTTTCCCTTCAATGAAATTATTAGCCCTAGATAACAATAAGCTCTGCTATCCGAAATTCTCCTTAGATTATCACTGTATGAAACAAGCTCTTCACCAGATTCTAACTAGCATATAACCTAGAATAAGCTCTCTAGATTTAATATGATAGAAGCATTAAGAAATAGAGAATTAGGCTAATCCAAGCAACAAACACATAAGCTCGATTTATTTAATTTGTTTTCTAATAATCTTAGCAATACACAAAAGCTTGTCCACAATTATTATTACCAAGTTGCTACTTGTAATGAAGAAAGATATCAATTACACGTAATACCAATCTTAATCTAGCAGATGATAATGATCAAATTAACTCAATTGGCCATATTAAATTAATTAAAACAATTAGCATGCAATCAATGAAAACAGATTATCAGAAGAAATTTCACACAAGAAGGAATAAATAATAATACTCAATTAATCAATTACTTGTAACAAGGATTCACCTCCCTTTAGAACTGAATAAAAAGAACTAGTCTGACATGCTCTTGAGCCTTCACTCCAATAGAGGATAGTTGAATGTTGAATAATTGAATGAATAAAACCTTGACTCTCATCCTCTATTTATAGTGATAGACAAAGTCCTAAATCCTATATGAAATAGAAATTCAAATCCTAAAAGAATTACAAATTATACTAATTCCCATAAAGAAATAGAATTCAATTTGGAAATAAATCTTATTCTAAAAAAATCCTAATTACAATAGAATTGTTGTGTAAAACTTCCCAAGTCGCCTTCGGATTGTACTCTTTCCGTGTACTGCTAGAACAATACTCCCTCCATGTTGGCCACGTGAAATAAGTTCAAGGATTGCAAGTTTGTTGCATGACCGTGGCCCACATGATTATATCATATAAATCCACTTAATATTTATCCATCCCAATGATGCTGCCCACGTGACATAATTTCTAGGATTACAAGTTTGGTATGTTTAGCCCAATAGAATAGCTTCCTTTTGCATGTCACAAATTTAAACCCACATGATTTGCTTTTGCTTTGATTTGCATGGATGAATTTTCAATAGGCCCACGAGCTTGTAATACTTAAGTATTAATCCCTCGGTCCAAAAATGCTCAATTTGTCTTCAAAATTACGGAACCCTTCAATTGTACCTAAAATAAAAATATAAAAATAATGATTATATGTAGGCACAAAATAAATATAAAAGATTAAATATTAAGGAATAAAAATATAACATATTTCATACTCATCAGTACTGTTCACAAAGAACTGTTTTACAACTGATTCACTAAGAATCACTCAAGTCACACATACTTGGATTACACTGATCACTAAGATCACAATTACAAAGGAATTGAATGATTTGAGGCGCTGCTAAGTAACGTTAAACCTTAGTAGCATATAAGATTTATAAATCGTAGATCGAGTAGACTATGAGCTTAGACAAGCAGCACTTCGACTTAATCAAATTTTCTCTTTTTGTTTTATTTGATTGTTTGAAGTTGCTCGCCTTTTATAACTTCACATTGGGATCTTCCCGTTGTGATTTGATTGTTATTCCATTCTAACTTGGACATCTGTCAATATCTAATTATTTGACTTTGAAATGCTGTCGGCTAAGGCCACTTCACATTTTTTTTTCATCGTACTCTGCCAAGTGCAGATGTAGCCACGTGTTTTTGTCCTTAGCAGATATATACAACATTGTCATAACCTGTCAGAAGAGATGAATTCTATGATTCTGCTTAATCGCAAAGTTATATATTCGATAGTAGAGTGACTTGCCCTTGAAGGCTCGACTCTAAGATTTAAATGCTCTGCGATACTTCTTATTTTTCAACTCTACGATCAGTTTTCAAACTTAGCTTTTGAATAATACATTTACATTAAAGAATGGATCAACCTAACAAATTTGATTCATACACCAAGTCATTTTACATAAATTGTCTTTCTGAGGACTTTACAAAAGCTAATGTTTTTACAAATATACATTAAGTTCTTATTTCATCATCAAATCAAATATATGCAATATTCTCTCTCTATTTGATTATGTGATAGGCACGGTCATTGATGAGTGTGTCGGTCATTTGGGTTGACACTTCGGTAAGAACCGAAGTTCGGTAGCCGAAGACTAGGATGTAGTTTTATTATTATGCTGACGATGTTATATCCTATCAATATATATATATATATATATATATATATATATATATATATATATATATATATATAACAAGGATCAGGTTCGGGAGTCCGGACCTGATCAAAAACGGATAATTTTTTTTTTTTAAAACAACTAATTTTTTTTAAAATATTTTCTGGAACTGAATTTTTTTCATAATACAATGTTTGGGTGTGATTTGGATACCTATACCAAAAAATATATGTACTGTCTGCACAGACTGTACAGACATGTTTTGTTATATGTATCCAAATCACACCCAAAACACTTTATTATGTAAAATTTTTTTTTAGTTGTTTTAAAAAAAAGCAAAAAAAAAAGGTCTGGATTTTGGTCCGGTCCGGGAGTCCGGACCTGATCCAGCCTCTCTCTATATATATATATATAAAATTTCAAATAATAGATTATGGAAAAAGTAGATATTCATGATTAAAACAGAGAAATGGGATTTCGCCAGAAAAGAAAGAAGAATGCTTAGGAAGCTGCAAGGCATCAAGTTCCACTATTTTTGAGAGAAGTTTGAACCAAGATCAAACGGAATAGATAAGCTACGCTAACCCTATTCCCTGTTACTATCTTTTTGCCTATTCTCTTTTATTAGTAAATTTAAAAGAAATAGTTGAATCAATAGTTCAAGACAATTGAATTTAATTTGAATGGAGTGTCATTTAAGTCTTATTATGAACTTCCAACTAGAAAACTATGAAGTAGTGAAATCTGAACAAAAGATATGGTAAAGCAAGATGATCTTGTTCAAAAGATATAGTAAGTAATTTTATTAGAATCTAAATGTAATAAACATAAGTTTTGTAGATATATTTAATGACTCACTAAGTTTTGATTTTTTAATAAATAATATAATACAAATGTGATGTTCAAGAGAGTATTGATACAACATAAGACTATTATATTTAGGTATGCAAGTACTAATACGCAATTCACAAGGTTAATTACACCATATCTTGGAGTTTTATATTGTAGGGGAAAAAATGAGTGAGTAGTTTTTTTATAGCAGAGAAAAAGAAAGAAAATAAATCATATTTGATATGTCAAAAACATTTAATATATTTGAGCATAGAATATTTAGTCAGATATGTCAAGTAATTTCAACTAATTAATGAGAATCTCAAAATTCATAGTTCCTTTCAATCATATTGATACACATAATTGAACAAGTTAAAAATGTCTATTTCTGATATCACAATATCAGAAAGACAATGTCAAAAGTTGAAATTACATGTGATATTTTGATATTTTAACTTGTTATTCAAAGTATCCTTCAAATAATTATACAACTAGAAGGTTGTATTAATTCTTGTCAACTATTATTCTATTACAATTAGTTACTCCCTCCATTCCTTAATATAAGTCGTTTTAGAATTGTGCACAAGTATTAAAAAAAATGATTGTATAACATTAAATATAATATCAATTGTCTATATTGTCCTTGTATTGAAAAAAATTTATTATTTATTGGGCAAAAAATAGTAAGAGAACCTAAGTTATATTTAATACTTGAGGTAATATTGGAAACTAAACAATTAATGCTTACTTGAAATTTTCAAACGACTTATATTAAGGAACAAAAAAACACTCATCTAAAACGACTTATATTAATGAACTGAGGGAGTATCTGTTAATACAAGGAGCGTAGAAGTATAATTATGATTATTGTTCAATAACAAGTTAAAGGGAACAAGAAGCCCCAACTTACTAATGTTTTTGTAAAAAGATATGCTAATGGTTAGATGAATGAGATTCTGTTGAATTTGCTCTCTCTAATTCTATATGATCAATATTTTGTAGAATGAATTAACTATTAAGTAGAATTAAAAAGCAGATAAACGGTTTGTAATTAATTAGTTATGGGGGATAAAGTGTCAATTAATCTTGTCAAATTTTCATTTCCAACACTTTGTAAATGTGATGTCAAACAAATTTTCTCCTCAAAAAATAATAAAAATAAAATTCCTTTCTATCTGTAAGTGTGTTCATCAATGGAACAAATGCTCTGTTGGCAAAGCCACCAGAAATATAGCAGATCACTGAGAACAGTACTCGCGGAAGTGGTTAGCATGAAATTTATTTTTTGGTAAGTTGGTCAATTGACCAATAGAGTATTGACACGCAGGCGAGGCTCTATGTGTGTCCGTATTTTACTGGTCAATTGACCAATTTACCAAAAAAAAAAACTTCATGTTAACCGGATCCGTCCAAGGGTAAATTCTAGTGAACTTCTGAATCCTCAAAATTGTAATACCCCTGACAGAATCTAACTAAACTTCTGATTTACTTTGAAAACCAAAACTAGAAACTTAATCCACTTCCTTTAAAGACAGTTCAGACTTCAGACCTCAGACTTGGCTAAACAAATTTACTTATATTTCTTAATTATTAATCCCATGAACTGATTAATCATATTTCATGTTAACACTTAAACTGATAACTCAGCTTTAAGAGAATAAAGCTCCAAATACATCAACTGTTAGAAGAGTAATTAAGCAGTTAGAAGAGTAGATCACAAGATTATTAAAACGAAACATTAAAAGAGATTCAAGAGCATTAAATTTTTCTGAAAGAAGATGAAACTCTGTGTTATTAAAAGGAAAAATTTATGCTGTAAAGATTCCTAACTACCAGCTTCTTTTACTACTGAGTTTATCTTTTAATCCATGCATCTTTCCGGCCAAATGATTGTTCAAACTTACAGTTTCAGATAGGAGCGCTTATGGAATCAGAAATTTTCTTATGGTTCAACATTGGGGGGAAAAATTACAGTTCAGAAACACAGAAGGAAATATAAAATGAATAGAAGTTGAATCAGCAAATTGGGGAACCAAATCTATAGAGCCAATTGTTCCCATGTGACGAAATCTAATCAAATTGTAAAAACTACTACTTTAATTCATCCATGCTACTATTAAATTAGGATCTGCGCCGCCAATAGTAGCATTGATCTCACTTTTCTTCATTGAAGAACCTAACCAATCATTCCAAATTGTGTCAATTTCATCATCACCATCATCATCATACAAAGAAATTTCAATTGAAGTAGTTCTCATAAATTACATACCCAATCTTTCCAACACTTCTAACAACCATTTATATAAAAAATGAATCAATCATTAAGTCATCATAACAATAGATGTATAACATCAAGTGAGATGAATTATATGCTTCTTATTTCACATCATCTTCAACCTTTGACAGTCTGACAACAACAATTGAAAAAACAAAAACAAAAACAAAAGAGCGACAAAAAACAAGAACCCATTTTGCAAAATTTACATTGAATCAATCAATAAATCATAACAATAGATGTATAGCATCAGATTACATGAATCACATGCTTCTCAATTCACAACATCTTCAACATTTTACCTATGTATACTAATTAACAGTTTGACAACAGACTCAATTGAAATAAATAAAAAAGAAGGGAAAAAAAACAAGAACCCATCTCACAAAATTCTTTCTTTTAAGTCATCAAGACTGTATATCAGCAAAAATGGGCGCAACAGCCAAAAGTTTCTTCCGAGAAATGCATCGAGCTTGACCGATTCTCGAAGCAAAAGAAGGGATTTTGTCCATGGGGATATGGGTTGTTAGGGACTGGGATGTGTATTCTGTTGAAGAGAGATTGATGAGATGCAAAGCAATCAGATTTTGTGAATTGGGTTTTCTAGATTTTGCAGTGAATTTGGAATCTCGGATTTGGGCTAAAGCTCCTGGCTTTAGATATCTATAAAATGAGGCTTCTTCTTTCTTTGATGGTGATGATGCGCAGGAGCTTGTGAATCTTGTTTTCATGGTGTCAGATGAATTTGTAGAGGGAGAGAAATAAACCCTAGAGAGAGAAATGGATGAAATTGCAAAAACCCTAGAGAGATGGATAAACGGGATGAGGTTCGAAGGGTGTTTTGGGAGGGTTTAAATAAGGGGTTATAGGCGGGAATATGGCCGTTGTGGAGTTTAACACAAGAACGCGTTTTCAAGTATTTCTAATTTTATTTTTTTAATAAGGTAAGTCAATTACTCCCTCCATTAGTACCATTTCCTAATATTAATGACCTCCGAATTTTAAAAATATGTTAATGTAATTTATGATTTATCTAAATGTTACCTTATCACTCCCGTAAAAAGAGATTTAAGGGGGTGTATTCAATTAAAATTTTTAAAGAATTTTAAAGATTTTAAAAATTTAGTTGTATTCAATCAAGACATTTAAAGAGTTTATAAAAATTTAGTGGTATTCAATTACAACTTTTTAATGTCTTTAAAAGTTAGGTGATATTGAATTAAGATTTTTATAAAGTCTAAAAGTATTTTGGTATTCAAAAAAGTCATAGATTTTAAAGATTTCTATCAAATGGTAGACTTTGACAGACTTTAGAAGAAAATTATAACTATCAACCCATATCCAAAGTCTTATCTCATCTCTAAAGATTTCTAAAGACTTCCAAATAAACACAAAGGTGGATAAAACTAGCTATTAATTGGACTTTTTCTTTTATTGGGTCAAATTAGTTATTTATTTTATATGGGCTAATAAATATTAAAATGTGATGGATAAATAATTTGATAAAATTTGGGCCATAAAAATAATTGGATTTATTATAATAAGAGAATTAACAAGATATATTAATAAATAAACAAATAACTAGACCTAATCTGAATTGTTGAGGGAAAAAGCAGCAGTTCGAAAGCTTCCAATAGAAAGAGGGAAGAGATTTGTTCAACAAAAATGAGATAAATCATGAAACTCTCATATCAGTTGTAAAGATTATGTATATATAATATGTGACGCCCCCAAAATAGGTTCATTCCATCCAACCCATTTTGAGTTGCCAAATACATGGTACAGAAACAACCACAACTTTTACAACCCATAAACTGTGAGTTTGAATACAAACATTGTCATCTAGACAATATACATACCCAACTATGTCCTCAATACAATTATTGATATATTATTTTATAAAAATGGTGAGGACTACTAAACAACTCTCTCAAGGACCATCAATTCATACCCCGACTCGTACCCGCTATATTCTCGTCTCCTGAGAAGAAAAATGGAACAAAAAGGAAAAGGGTGAGCTCAACTAGCTCAATAAAGAATATTATGACTAAGATAATATACAACAAATTATCGTTAGTCTTCAACAGGGAAAAATCTGATAGAATACAATAGACAACAAGTTTTAAATCAATATTCGCAGCGGAAAATATTAATTCATAGAAGAGTTACGTAGAGGATGAAATCTACTAATGTCTATGAATTTAACAGTCCATCAACAATATTTTTTTATCACTGTAACATCAATCAATGCACATCTTGAATCATATATTCATCCTTGCACTACAGGCCAAGGATATTCATCTGTTGGTCATGTTCATCTAAACACCTGTTCATCTTTGCACTACGGGCTAAAGATATTCATCAGAAATCATTCATCTTTGCACTACAGGCCAAAGATATTCAATAATAACCTCCTTTAAGACTGAAGATGATAAAAAAATATTTTTAAAGAAGCGAATCCAGTGAAACAAAATGACAAGGATTAAGGATTAAGGATTCGTACTTTGTTTTATCCATGTCCAAAAATACCTCAAAAATAATCATAGTGGTGTAAAATTCAAGAATGATCAAAACATGGATACAATCAAAGCTAGTATCCACAATAGATATTTTGGACGAAATTTTTTTTTTCCTGTGAATAGTGCCGTATTCGTGAATAGTGCCGTATACGTGAATAGTACCGTATACGTGAATAGTAACTCCGGCACAAAAAGTTCCAAATTTGATAAAAAAAGTTCACCAATATTCCGGCATAATGATATTGAAGAAAAAATATTATTTGAGAAGAAAATAACATCCCTTACCTCAAAATAGCCGTACTTCTGACTGAATTTCGGTATAGTGCTGACAGAAACTCGCACCGTATAGCAACACTCAAAGTATACTCACAAGAATACGCTCGATAATATAGAGAGAGAAAAAGAGAAAACTTTGTTTCTGGTGTGATTTTCAATTCTAACCTAGCCCTCTATTTATAGGAAAATGTTAGAACGCCAAAGGAGACTAAATTAATATAATATTAATATTTACAAAACATTCAAGCCAACTACCAAGGAATATGATTTTAGCCATCAAACACATGTTAAAGATGCCCACCAACCTTTGAAAAACTTTTTTGTTGATAATAATAATTAAAACTTCCAAAAATCAATTATTTCGGAACTCCGAAACTTCAATAATTCACAATAAATAGCTCCTTTGTCAGAAAATTCGAATCTCGCGATTTTCCATGGGAAATTCCATTCTCTACAACTTTGCAGAAGAAAATTTTTCCAAATTCCAAATAGAAATTGACCGAAATTCACAAACGGACGATTTTACAGTCTATATTCAATTTTTGGTCAAAAATTCTGTCCACCGACACACAAAATATGTGTTAAACATTTAATGCCACAAAAATACTCTACCTCCTCATATACTCATATATCCCACATTCATTATAAAAATATCACCGTTAATATATTATTAAAATAATATATTTAAATAAATTATTTTATCAGAAAAAGATAAAATATTAATTTTCAACAATTGTTACATTAAAAATTTTTCTCCATCTATATCCACATGCATATGCATCAGCTCCGGATTGCTGGCTTGAGCAACCTTAACTTTTTCTATTAAAGTTGGCTCTATGCGTATACTTGACATCATTGCACTCATTCCTGCATATGATCTTCTACTCAATGCGTCAGCTACCACGTTCGCTTTTCCAGGATGGTATTGAATAGTGTGGTCGTAATCTTTCAACAACTCGAGCCAACGTCGTTGCCGCATGTTGAGTTCTTTTTGAGTGAAGAAATATTTGAGGCTTTTATGATCTGAATATATCTCCACTTTCTCCCCGTATAGATAGTGCCTCCAGATCTTTAGCGCGAAAACGACTGCTGCCAACTCTAGATCATGAGTAGGATAATTCCTCTCATACTCTTTAAGTTGTCGCGAGGCATAGGCTATGACTTTCCCACGTTGCATGAGAACACATCCTAACCCTTTGCCTTAAGCATCGCTGTAGATAACAAATCCATCCGAACCAGATGGTATTGTTAGAACAGGTGCCGAAATAAGTCTCCTCTTAAGCTCTTGGAAACTCTTCTCGCATTCCTCGCTCCATACGAATTTTGTATCCTTCCGAGTTAGCTGAGTTAATGGAGTAGCAATTCGAGAAAACCCTTCCACGAATCTCCGATAATAACCAGCTAAGCCCAAAAAGCTACGTACTTCAGTGACCGACTTCGGTTGCTCCCAACTTTGTATTGCTTCAATCTTCGTCGGGTCAACAGATACTCCATTTTTTGACACCACGTGCTCAAGGAATGCTACTTCCTCAAGCCAGAACTCGCATTTCTTCAACTTAGCATATAACTTGTTTTTCACGAAGCCTTTGGAGTACCAGCTTCAAATGGTGCTCATGATCTTCACGGCTTTTGGAATATATGAGGATGTCATCAATAAAGACAACAACGAATTGATCCAAATAATCTTTGAATACTCGGTTCATCATATCCATGAAAGCAGCAGGAGCATTAGTCAATCCAAAAGACATGACTAAGAATTCATAATGCCCATACCGAGTTCTGAAGGCAGTCTTTGGAATATCCTCAGTTCTAATTTTTAGCTGATGATATCCAGATCGAAGATCGATTTTTGAAAAGAATTGTGCTCCTTGCAACTGGTCAAACAAGTCATCAATACGAGGTAGAGGATACCTATTCTTGATGGTGACATGGTTCAATTCCCGATAGTCAATACAAAGTCGCATACTCCCGTCTTTCTTCTTTACGAATAAAACAGGAGCACCCCAAGGAGATGTACTAGGACGAATGAAACCGATGTCCAATAACTCATGTAGTTGGACTTTTAACTCCTGAAGTTCAATAGGAGCCATTCGATATGGGGTTTTAGAAATGGGCTTTGTACCAGGTTCAAGATCAATAAAGAATTCAACTTCACGTTCTGGGGGTAGACCGGGAAGTTCTTCAGGAAATACGTCAGGAAAGTCAATAACAACAGGAATATTATTCAATTTTGATGTGTCTTTATTCAAATCCATAACATGGGCTAAGAAAGCTTGACATCCGTTTTTCAATAAACGAATAGCTTTATGATTAGATATGATAGTGATTGATTTTAATGGTTTAGTTGCCTGAATTCGAACAACAGGTTGATTAGGAATATGAAAACTAACAACTTTACGAAAACAATCAATTTTGGCATGATGAGTAGTTAACCAATCAATCCCTAAAATCACATCAAAAGCAAGTATCTTTAAAGAGATCAGGTCAACAGGTAAGGTGATGGTGCCAACTTGAATGAAACAAGATTTATAAACAGTGGATGTGATAAAAGTTTCTCCTAACGGAGTTTCCACAGATAGGTCAAAGTCTAATTTCTCCGGAGTCAAGTTTAAACGTTGAGCGCAAGCAGGAGAGATAAATGAATGGGTAGCACCGGTATCAAGTAAGGTATAAACTTCGCAAGAATTTATAAATAGCTTACCCGTGATCACCTCGTTTGGGTTCCTCGCATGTTGACCAGTTACAACAAACGCTCTTCCAGGAACCATTGACTTTGGCTTTTCTGGGACAGTCTTTTGAGTCACCGTCCCCGCTGAACTAGGTTTTGCTACCGTACAATCTCGAGCGATATGTCCTTCATTTCCACAATTATAGCATACCTTGAACTGTTGTGGGCAGTTTGGACTGATATGTCCCTCTTTCCCGCATTTGTAGCATATGACCGGTGGTCTTTCTCCTCCCTTAGAACCAGTTGCTGCCGGCACTGTCGTCTTCACATGGTCGTTGTTAAATCTCCTCTTTTTAAAATCTCCTCCTGACTCGCTTCTTCTATTTTCATGGCCATGATTACCACCAAAGTGGTTACCATTTTTGTCCGTCTTTTTCTTTCTCCACTGGTTATCATTATTTTGTTGACTGCTATCTCCGGTATGATCCTGATTGTGGTACCTCGGTTGACCGTACTCGTTATCTCGCTCCAACAATTGAGCCCTGTTAACAACATCTGAATAGATAGAAAATTTATGAGAGATGAGATATTGTCGTATGCCGGGTTTCAAACCTCTCAGAAACATCCGCGTCATACGTTCCTCATTCTCCACCAAATGAGGTGCAAACCTGGATAACTCTGCAAACTTTGCCTCGTACTGAGACACCGTCATGTTATTTTGTTCTAATCTGATGAACTCCACTTCCTTCATATGACGAACACTTTCAAGAAAGTATTTGTCATTAAATAGTTTCTGAAACGTCTCCCAAGACATGCTGAGTGCGGCTGGATGGGTACGCTTCACAGACTCCCACCAGTAGTCTGCCTAGCCACGGAACATAAAGGTGGCGAATGAAACCTTCTGTTCCTCCGTACATCCCAAGACATCGAATATCTTGGTAATTTGCTTGACCCATGTCTCCGCCATGATCGGATCTGGCTTTCCCTTAAATTCTGGTGGTCCCAACTCTTTGAACTGCTTGGCTGTGACAACCCGTGAATTGTTATCATTTCCTCCTGTATTTTGAACACGAGTCTCCCTCGTCTGATTTTGCATGAACTGCAAAAAGCTTCTAAACATTGCGTCGTTCATCGTCTGATCAGTGGTGTTGTTCACAGGAGGAACATTGCCAGCCTGTTGCACGTTCTCCTCGTTAGTAAGTACAGGCATCTCCACGGTCTCATTAACTCCACTATTAACATTCTTGGTTGCCATTCTTAAATATTGCCATAAAACAAGGGTTAATTAAGCAAATTACATATCACATAATATCCCTATATACTGACCAACTAACAAATAAGCTTAGGTAGGACACACTAGCGAAGGAATTACTCGTCTCTCCCCTCCTAGTTCTATTTCCCGATCTCCGCTAGAGATCATATCCCTAAGCTCTGATACCAACTGTGACGCCCCCAAAATAGGTCCATTCCATCCAATCCATTTTGAGTCGCTAAATACATGGTACAGAAACAACCACAACTTTTACAAACCATAAACTGTGAGTTTGAATACAAACATTGTCATCTAGACAATATACATACCCAACTATGTTCTCAATACAATTATTGATATATTATTTTACAAAAATGGTGAGGACTACTAAACAACTATCTCAAGGACCATCAATTCATACCCCGACTCGTACCCGCTATATTCTCGTCTCCTGAGAAGAAAAATGGAACAAAAAGGAAAAGGGCGAGCTCAACTAGCTCAGTAAAGAATATTATGACTAAGATAATATACAACAAATTATCGTTAGTCTTCAACAGGGAAAAATCTGATAGAATACAATAGACAACAAGTTTTAAATCAATATTCGCAGCGGAAAATATTAATTCATAGAAGAGTTACGTAGATGATGAAATCTACTAATGTCTATGAATTTAACAGTCCATCAACAATATTTTTTTATCACTGTAACATCAATCAATGCACATCTTGAATCATATATTCATCCTTGCACTACAGGCCAAGGATATTCATCTGTTGGTCATGTTCATCTAAACACCTGTTCATCTTTGCACTACGGGCTAAAGATATTCATCAGAAATCATTCATCTTTGCACTACAGGCCAAAGATATTCAATAATAACCTCCTTTAAGACTGAAGATGATAAAAAAATATTTTTAAAGAAGCGAATCCAGTGAAACAAAATGACAAGGATTAAGGATTAAGGATTCGTACTTTGTTTTATCCATGTCCAAAAATACCTCAAAAATAATCATAGTGGTGTAAATTCAAGAATGATTAAAACATGGATACAATCAAAGCTAGTATCCACAATAGATATTTTGGACGAAAAGAAAAAAAATAATTTTTCTGTGAATAGTGCCGTGTTCGTGAATAGTGCCGTATACGTGAATAGTACCGTATACGTGAATAGTAACTCCGGCACAAAAAGTTCCAAATTTGATAAAAAAGTTCACCAATATTCCGGCATAATGATATTGAAGGAAAAATATCATTTGAGAAGAAAATAACATCCCTTACCTCAAAATAGCCGTACTTCTGACTGAATTTCGGTATAGTGCTGACAGAAACTCGCACCGTATAGCAACACTCAAAGTATACTCACAAGAATACGCTCGATAATATAGAGAGAGAAAGAGAGAAAACTTTGTTTCTGGTGTGATTTTCAATTCTAACCTAGCCCTCTATTTATAGGAAAATGTTAGAACGCCAAAGGAGACTAAATTAATATAATATTAATATTTACAAAACATTCAAGCCAACCACCAAGGAATCTGATTTTAGCCATCAAACACAAGTTAAAGATGCCCACCAACCTTTGAAAAACGTTTTTGTTGATAATAATAATTAAAACTTCCAAAAATCAATTATTTCGGAACTCCGGAACTTCAATAATTCACAATAAATAGCTCCTTTGTCAGAAAATTCGAATCTCGCGGCTTTCCATAGGAAATTCCATTCTCTACAACTTTGCAGAAGAAAATTTTTCCAAATTCCAAATAGAAATTGACCGAAATTCACAAACGGACGATTTTACAGTCTATACTCAATTTTCGGTCAAAAATTCTGTCCACCGACACACAAAACATGTGTTAAACATTTAATGCCACAAAAATACTCTACCTCCTCATATACTCATATATCCCACATTCATTATAAAAATATCACCGTTAATATATTATTAAAATAATATATTTAAATGAATTATTTTATCAGAAAAAGATAAAATATTAATTTTCAACAATTGTTACATTAAAAATTTTTCTCCATCTATATCCACATAAATAAATATTTTCTTTATCATAATAATCAATAATTAATTATTAAAAATAATATTACAGAATCACAGTACTGACAACCAGGCTGTTCCCAGGATAGAGGGGGCTTTCCAATAAGGATTTCTCCTTACTGGCGCGCAATTAGATGACCAAACCTCTCCTTGACAGAACTTTCTAGACATTGCCAATAATGTTATCTGATAATATTATTCAAATAATATGAATTATTGATCTGATAATGGAAAATACTGTGCAATGACAATTACTGAAACAATAAAAATATAAATATCAACGCAGCAATTATTGAATCAATAAAGTAATGAACAGTAACTCCTGTAGCAATTATTGAGTAGTGCCTTCTTACGTAAGGATCAATAATTCAAAATATTGTGCAATATCGTGTGCCTCTGTGCAATAACGCGTATTACTGTATTTTAACCACCGGGTATTCCAACAGTGTAAACGGTAACAACTACGCCGTTATTTTAAAACAGCTTATATTTGTCGTTTTCTTCCTCCAATCGCTTTCCGTTATGGGGCCCACACATAGCTGCGCCGTCGTACGAATATTCTCCGACAGTACGAATATTCCACGACCAAACGAATATTACCCGACAACAATGAATATTTTATAACCACTTGCTTATTTTGAAATGTTTGCGTATTTTACCCATAACTATCCACATTATTCAAATCAACCCTTACTATTCAAAATAATAATTAAAGGAAATTAAATTTCATTTATTAATTATTTGGTGTCTTACATAATATATGAAAATAGAAAATATATGATGTGTATATTTTTTTTTTATAGTTTTCTGTCATTTTAAACGAAGGAAATTACTGTTAATTTTTGAGACATCCTCCATATTCGTCTTCAAGTGTCTTTGGTGTATCATAGTGAAATAATGTAACATGTGGTTCTATTCCTGCATGACAAATATATATATATATATATGTATGTATTCCTGCATGACAAATATATATGTATTTCATTGTCATATTATTTTGTGAAAAGCAGAGTTTGGTATTCCTACTAAAAAGCGTACACATATGCATAAAGTATATATAGCTCAATGAAAAGTGAGCTTAATTTTTGTATTGTGTATGTAGTTTTTAAAATTTTATTGGTATCTGAGTATCTAAATGTATCATGAAATGAGTAGAATAATGTGAACGCTTTTAACATATATAAAATCTCATGCCACAATAATATAATGAGATTTACTCTTGTTCATGAAAAAAGATGGAGATATTGTACACATGAGCTAATTAACAATTAATATAAATTGCAAGATATATTAAAAGTATACAAAAGTTTTCATGGAGTTTATAAAAGTCTGTTACTTATTTCATGGAATCTATAAAAGTCATTTTAAAAAAGTCTTTAAAGTCTGTGAAAATCATTAAAATCCCACAAATTCTACAAAAGTCTGTCACTTAAAAAAAGTCTTTAAAAATCATAATTGAATACACCCCCCTTAAGAGTGTATTCAATTAAGATTTTTAAAGACATTTTTTAAGTGACAGACTTTTATAGAGTTTGTGAATTTTAATAACTTTTAAAGACTTTTTTTAAAATGACTTTTATAGACTCTATGAAATAAGTGATAAACATTAATAGACTTTTTACCAAGATTTTAATAGACTTTTGTATACTTCTAATATATCTTGAAGCTTATATTAATTGTTAATTAGTTCATGTGTACAGCCTCTCCCTCTTTTTTCATTAACTAGAGGAAATCTCATTATTTCATTAAATTATTGTGATATGAGATTTTAAATATGTTGAAAGCATTCATATTATTCTACTAATTTCATGATAAATTTGGATACTCTAATACGAATAAAATTTTACAAACTACAGACGCAACACAAAAATTAAACTCACTTTTTATTGAAGGGTTAAATGCATAGTCGACCACTGAACTTTTTTGATATTTGGGTATTGAGCCCCTTTCTTACTGTCAACGCAAACTGAGCCCTTTCTATTCAAAAATTTGGACTTTCAACCCCCAGGCAGGTCTGACGTGATATTGAATATTAACATTTGACATGTGCTAGCTGCTAACGTGGCGAGACTTTTGAATTTTAATTTTCCAAAAATTGCCTCTCCACAGATTCGAACTTGCGACCTATGATTTGTAACTTTGGTTTCTTGACCGCTGGATCAACATGAGTCAATTGTTAATTTGTGGGTTAAATGCTTATTAAGTCATTGTACTATATGTCAACTTACAAGTGAGTCACTAAACCGATTTTTTTTACAGTTAACTCACTATACCTTACTTTACTAACAAAACGTTAAAAATTCCGTAAGTTTGTTGACTTTTAACGAAAATGTCCACATCAGTTGCATATGTGTAAAAAAAATTCTTATGTGGCACAAATCATCCTATGTGGCTTTCTTACGTGGAAATTGAGGAAATAATTTATGAAAAAATGAAAGATTTATTCTAAATAAAACAACATATGTTAAAATAAATTAGAAAAGTTAGCCAAAAAAAACAAAAAAATAAATGAAAAATATATTTAATTATTTTTGTAATTAATACCAAATGAATTTTTATTTAATTCTTTAAAAATAATTATATAAATTAGAAAAGTTTGCTAAAAATAAGAAAATAAATAAATAAAATATGTTTAAATAATATCAAATGAATTTTTGTTTAAATATTTTCAAATATAATAATATAAATTAGAAAAGTTAGTCAAAAAAAAAAGAAAATAATAAAAAATATATTTAATTATTTTGTAATTAATATTAAATGAATTTCTATTTAATTCTTTACAAATATAATAAAATAAATTAGGAAAGTTAGTCAAAAAAATAAAAAATATATTTAATTATTTATATATCATTTAATCAAAACAAAAATTAATACTAAAACAGGGTTAATCTCAAAATATTAGACCTGACAAAAGAGGCCCAGGCTCGCGGGCTGGGCCGGCCCGCCCGCCACGGGCCGGGCGTTGGGCTTCAATTATTTAGCCCATGAAAATGCGGGCGTTTTTGGCCAGGCCCGTGGCCCGCGATTTTATTTTTTTGCAAAAAAATGATACTTGTGGGTTATTAGGCTTGAACACAAAACTTGTAAATAAATAAATAAATAAGAGTTTAAACCCTTTGAAAGTTATATTGATTAGCAACACCCACCATTTACAATTGATTATATAGTAGAAATAAAAAAAAATCAGTAGAAAGAATTAAGGTTGGAGCAATTTATTTTGTTGTTATATCAAATGATAATAATCAACACTACATTATGTGAAATATTACAATTATTATTATTATTATTATTATTATTATTATTTATTTTTATACAATCACAAAAACTTAATAGTAAAATGTTAAACTACGTACTTCAAATTTTCTTATATATCAAACACAAACACATAATTTCATATATTTATAAATATATATATATATATATATATATATATATATATATATATATATATATATATATAAACTACAGTTACTTTGCCCTTATGGAGTATTTATAAGATTGACAATATATATTTTATATTGTTTTAAGACACTATATATTTAACTTTATACGTTTGACACTCAACTCAAAATTTTAGAATTAAAATTATACTGAACTACTTATTTTATTTCATAATATTGAAATCAATTTTAGTTAAAATTTGGTCTCAATCCTAATTTCAAAGTTTAAGATTGAATTATCAAACATAGCAGCTTAACATGCATCGCATTGAATTATCAGTAGAATTATTATATGAAGTTATGAATAAATAGAATTATTGTTTATATTAAGCGGATAATGTTTATATGTATTAAAATTATTGTTTATTATAAATTATTTTATTATTTTTAATATTTATTAGTATTACTATTTTTGGTGTAGCAAATTTTGCAAAAAAAAACAATAGGGGAAGAAGCCCGCGGGTCGGGCCGGCCCAACCCGGACCACGGACCTCATATTTTCAGTCCGCCAAAACCCCGACCCTTTTGACCCGGCCAGTTTTTTGCCCGCCCGCACTCGACCCGGCTCGGGCCCGCCTGCCCGTTTGCCACCTCTACAAAATATCAAACCCTAAAATATCAAAACTCCACAACTTAATCTCTTCCCCATTTACGTTAAAAACAGGGTTTCCCTCCAAACAGGGCATTGAAGGAAGGTAGCAGTGCCGATATATAGGAACAAGAATCGGAGCTTTTCTCAGGTACCCTTTAGCCAAATTCACGGCCTCATCATTATCTTCAGGTCTATTATCCCAAGAATCGTACCAAAAAATTCCCTTAGAAAACTCTTCTGCATAAGATTGGCAAGTTAGTGAGGATTTGAAGTTGTTGGGTGGATGAGGATCGCCAATTGGGGAAGCCATGGTCAACGGGAAGGCCTTCCCGGAGAAATGAACGAAGATCAGGAGGAAATGTGAAGTGGAAAATGGATTCAGTTTCTGAGAACTCGGAGTCTGTGAGGCCTTCTGATATGTGAATGTTGGAATTCTGAACTTGGTCGATGAGATTCTTGGGGTAGGCTGCGAAAGAGAAACAAACTCATCTGCAACAGATTTGGATGAGGTCGAGATTCATTTTGTTGATTGTTCTTTGACTGATGAAATGAGAGAGAAAAGTGAATGATATTTAATAAATGTAAAAAATTCATTTCAAATAAAATTTAAGGTTTATCTAAAAAATTATTTTCTATTCATTATAAAAATAAGTAAAAAAATTATTTCTTTTCATGTTTTTTTCTTAAATTTTTTGATTTTATTTTTAAATTTTTTCATACTTGCCTTAATTTTAATTAGCATATTTTTAATTTTATGTGTTATAATTTTCTTAATTATATTTATCTGTCACTTGATTAAATAAAGAATTATTTAATATTAATTATAAAAATAATTAAATATATTTTTTCATTTTTTTGTTTTTTTGACCAACTTTTCTAATTTATATTATACTTTAAAATATTTTTTTATTTTTTTCATAAATTTTTCCCTCCAAATTCACATAGTGAAGGCCACGTAGGATAATCTTTGACAAATAAGCTTCTTTTTTTTACAACTCAGCAGCTTACGTGTATTTCTATTTAAAGTCAACATAATTTAACGGAATTTCTAACGTTTTGTTAGTAAAGTAAGGTATAGTGAGTTGACTGTAAGAAAAAACGGTTTAGTGACTCACTTGTAAGTTGACATATAGTACAATGACTAAAAAAACATTTAACTTGTAAATTTGTTGCAAAGATTAATATTTATATCAAAACATGAGATTTTTCCTATATATTTCTTTCTTCTCATTCACTACATATACTACAATAATAATAATAATAATAATAATAATAATAATAATAATAGTAATAATTACTTTTCTACAAAGAATTACTCATAAAATCGACCCACCAATGGAGCTTCATTTCTCCCTCAATATTGTGACGCCCCCAAAATAGGTATACATCACCTATTCTGAGTCGCCAAATACATGGTACAAAAATAAATACAACTTCAGTAATACAATTATCGTGCAGAATACGACAACACATATACTGTGAGTTTAAATACAAATATTGTCTACTAGACAGTATACAAACTCAAAAGAAGTCCTCATTACAATTATTGATACACTATTTTACAAAATAGTGAGGACTATTAGAACAACTGTCTTGAATTATCACTCCATACCCCGGCCAGTTCCTACTAAATTCTCTCCTCCTGAGAAGAACAATGGAACAAAAAGGAAAAGGGTGAGCTCAAATAGCCCAGTAAAGAATATTATAACTAAGATAATTTACAACAAATTATCATTAGTCTTCAACATGAAAAAATCTGATAGAACATAATAGACAACAAGTTTTAGATCAACAATTGCAGCGGAAACAACAATCCATTAGAAGAGTCAAGTAGAGAATGAATTCTACTATCTTCTAAGATTTAAAAGTCCATCATCAATAATTCATCCCTGTTGTGACGCCCCCAAAATTAGGTATACATCACACATCTTGAGTCGCCAGATACATGGTATAGAATTCAAATACAACTTAATAATACAATTGTCGTGTACAATATGACAAAACATAAACTGTGAGTTTGAATACAAATATTATCTATTAGAGATTATACAAACTCAAAAGGAGTTTTCATTACAATTATTATCACACTATTTCACAGAATAGTGAGAACTACTAATGCACCATCTATGACCATCACTCCATTCCCCGAATAGTCCCAGCTATATTCTCATTTCCTGAAGAGAACACTGAAAGAAAGGGTGAGCTCAACTAGCCCAGTAAGAAATATTATGACTAAGATAATGCAGAATAAATTATCATTAGTCTCCAACAATGTTAAACTGATAAAATATAATAGACATCAAGTTTAACTGCAGCGGAACAAGCAATCCATTAAAAGAGTCAAATAGAAAATAAAATCTACTATCTTTTATGATTAAAAAAGTTTTTCATCACTTTTATTGTTGAGACTCAGCTCAATAAATAATTCACATCATTAAATCATCCCTGCACTACAGGCCAATGATATTCTTTAGTATCACGACCATGAATTATCCATGCACTACGGGCCAAAGATAATCGTGTTTTCATCAACGGTCCTGATCATACCATAAAACAATTCATCTTTGTTCCATTGGCCGAAGAGAATCCATAGCCATAATCATACCAAAAACTGTCCATCAATGCACTACGGGCCAATGAGGAATTTTAATTTTTACATCATTTGTAACATTACGGTCATGATTATACCGAATAATCCTTGGTCATAATCATACTAAGTTCATATATGCACTACAGGCCACAGATGACTTTCAACATAACATAAACATGAGGATGATGACAATGATATAAGAATTCAATAAAACAAGTTCAAGAATTAATTTGTCCAGGAACCAATAACGTCCAAATTGTCAACATGATACTTCTTTGTAGAATAAAATTCAAGAATGCTCAGAAGAATATTTCCATGAAAAATAATGGATGAAGCGCAAATATCAAGGATATTCCACTAATTTCATGGAGTAAAGAAGTTAAAATTTTAATCAACTGAGTATAATACCGAATGGAATAACAAAAGATATCACCATGCATGCGGTACTTCGTATAGATGGTTATTCCAACAGAATAATAATAACGGAACCAGGTCAGGTGAAATTCACACCGACAAGATGTTCCAACAGAGTAATAAATGCGGAATAATAAATGATGGAACCAGATTCGGCGTATAGCACAGACAGAATATTCCGACAGAATAATAAAGACGAAATAATAAAAATGGATCCAGGTCCGGCGTATAGCACAGACAGGATATTCCGACAGAATAATAAAGACAGAATAATAGAAGAATGTCACCAAATATAGGGTAGCCCGCGTATACAGGTTATTCCAACAGAACAATAAAGAAATAGAATAACATAAGTTCTCTTCTTGAATACAAAAGAATAATATCCCTTACCGTAAAATAATACTTGATATAAGAGTAGTGAAATAGCAGAAAACTTTTCTTCTATCTCTCCATTGTCTCTCTCTATAATTTCTCTCTCTAGAGTTCAGTGAATTCGTAAGAAAATAATTAAGGAATGAGCTTCTATTTATAGGAAAATGGAATGCATAGTAACTAAACCATGAACGGTCTAAATTGATTTACTTTAATCTGACGGTCCATATTTAAAGAAAAATCTTTTAAATAAAATATAATATATTCTATTTATATAAAAAGATTTTTACTATACAAATACTATGCGGGCATTATGCAAACATTATGCATAGTAAAATATAATATATTCTATTTATAGAATAACTTTAATAAAGTATTCTGTTTTATATAAAAAGATTTTACTATGCAAAATACTATGCATAATAGAATATAATATATTCTATTTATAAAATAACTTTAATAAAGTATTCTGTTTTATATAAAAAGATGTTTCTATTTTATTACTTTAATAATACGAATAAAACAAAACTTCTAAATCAACAATAATTGAATCAAATAATGTGAGATACTATGCAGCAACTATTGTAGCAATAATTGAACAAAACTGAGTGATTTCTCACATAAATATCAATAATCAATACCGTGTGCTACTATGCAACAACGCGTATTACTGTACTTTTACTACTGAGTAGTTCAATAGTATCAACGGTAAAACTTCCGCCGTTATTTTCAATAAAATATTTTACAGGTTATTCCAACAGAATAATAAAGAATGAAATAACAGAAGAATTTCACCAAGTATAGGGTATGCCGCGTATACAGGTTATGTATAGGGTATGCCACTTTTACAGGTTATTCCAACAGAAGAATAAAAATTGGAATAACAGAAGTTCTCTTCATGAATAAGAAAGAATAACACCCCTTACCGTAGAAGAAACTGGATATAGGAAAAGAAAGTTAGCAGACTTCTCTTCTTATTTCTCTCTATAACTTTCTCTCTCTAGATTTCAGTGAATTCGTAAAAAAATAATGAAGGAATGAGCTTCTATTTATAGAAAAATGGATTGCATACATGAACGGTCCAGATTGATTTACTTTAATCTGACGGTCCATATTTAAAGCAAAATCTTTTAAATAAAATATAATATATTCTATTTATAATCTAATAAAACGAAAAACTTTATAAAAAGATTTTACTATGCTCTATGCAACACTATGCATAATAAAATATAATAAAATCTAATTATTATCAAATAAAACGAATAACTTTATAAAAGTATTCTGTTTTATATAAAAAGATTTTACTATTAGCCTAATAAAACGAATAACTTTATAAAAGTATTCTGTTTTATCTAAAAAGATGTTTCTGTTTTATTACATTAATAATACTAATAAAACAAAACTTCATCATCACTTACTTTGAAAATTTTTCAAATGTCACCCTCAACTTTAAACTTTTATCAATTTAACTATTCACAAAAATAAAAAAATTGAACACTTTTATTTCATAAAATTCGGGGTCTCACATTTTTGCCTAATTCCTTAGGATCTTCCTTCAATTTCTTTATATTTCAATATCTTCACCACAACCAAACAGATCAGAAAAGGGGATTAAACCAGATCAGAAAAGGGGGAGTTCGAGATCTGGCTTCTGGATCAGAAAAGGGGGAGTTCGAGATCTGGCATTTGGCTTCGGCGCGGGTACTGCTACGCTGTTGGATAAGGTTGCGGTGCTGGTGCTTTGCTACTCGTTGAGATGTCATGTGCTGGTGCTTTGATAATGAAGAGAGGAGATGTCATGTGTTGGTGCTTTGCTACTCGTTGAGATGTCATGTGCTGGTGCTTTGCTACTCGTTGAGATGTCATGTGCTGGTGCTGCTACTCTGTTGGATAAGGCTTATCCGGTTCTTAGCTAGGCTTATTCGGTAAACCGAATAACCCAAAAGTGAAACTCGTATAAACTAACAGTAAACCGTAAATAATTTCGGATATAATCGAAATGTCAAAAATAACCGAATTATCAAAAAATTTCGGTTAATTTATTTCGGTTCAGTTCGGTAATTCGGTTATACCCGTTTTTTTCTCAGTCCTAAATACAATAATAAATATACATTCAATATATTTTTTATATTGAATATTGCATTAAAAATAAACAATTATTGTAGCTCAGTTGGTTTGAACTCTTATTTATTTACTTATAAGTCTTGTGTTTAAGTCTCATAACCCACAAGTAGTAACATTTTATTTAAAAAAAAAGTGGCGGGCCGCGGGCCGGGTCTTCACGGGGCGAGCCAAAAATGAGCGGGCCAAAAAGGCCCAAATTTTAATGGGCTAAAAAATGCAGCCCAAAGCCCAGCCCGTAGCGGATGGGCTAGCCTGGCCCGCGGGCCTGAGCCATGTTTGCCAGGTCTATAGATAAGGTTACGGAAATCTGTAAGGCTGGCCAGACCAATGGTTCCTCTCCACGTTTCCCAATCATTATTTATAAATCTGTTCTTTTCTTAGTACTATTCTGATACTACTGAAAAATCTTTGTGTTTATCGACAAAAAATTATAATATATTTATGTCAGGTAGATATATTTCAAATTTCTAACATTTTATTTTTAATTAACTGACTACTATTTGTTACTACACTTTTATTTAATATTAGGGATATGTTTAAAAAAAATATTTTTTTTATAAAAAATGTTATTACCTTAAAAATTTTTGGCTAAAATATTTCTAAAATTTAGAAACAGAGGTGGGTATGGTGTTTGGGGATTTGGTTATCATAAAATTAACTTTTTGGTAAGTTGATCAATTAACTAATATAGTACTGACACGCAGACAGAAAAATCACCTCTCAACATGGGTATCGATAACTGTATACTTTCCGCTTGGTTTGTTCTGGGTGATTCTCGAATGCCTATTTGGCCTGGCCATTTCCCCCTCTCTGTTAATCACACACGTACACATACAAACAAACAAACAAACTAGGTATACTCTGTGGGCGTTTGGACTTTTGTGCAATAAAAAGTTAAAAAACCACCCCCACCTTTCAATTTCAGATAAGGAGGAGTATAGAAGGAAACATCTAATGAGAACTGAGATTCTTATAAATGAATGAACCCCCATCATTTTCCTTTCCTTTCTTCATTTATATCTACCTGTTTTGAATCATAAAACCCATGTCATAAAGTTTATCAATTGTGCTCCTATATATATATTTCTTGGTCGTAGACTGTGGTTTAAAACGTGTAGCTCATTTAAAAATTTCAAATGAAATTGAGAATTTTATTTGTACTAATAACAATCTAACTTAAATGTAACTTACTTAACTCGCGAACACACGATATATTTAGAGTCCAAATGCTACAAATGTTAGTAAGGGAAAAAACCTATATATGTGCTATATGTATATCTGTGTAGTATGACGACAGTTTTTTTGAGATATAGCGACGGTTCACCATTCATCATAGACAAAAATAACTATAGCTAGGGTCCAAAAAATTACTATTTACCTGTATATATACCGTCTCTGTTGTGGGTAATTGTCCATTTCCATTCTGAAGCTGCAGAAAACTCGTTTTTGAGTCATTGAAAGATGTGACTGGATTTGGTGGGAAGGTTACTACTCAGAGCACTACTCATCTGATAAAAAGTTGTAAAGCTGGTTTCTTTTTTGGACGCTTGTTCAAATTAAGGCTAGGAAAATAGATTCCATCTCATATGTATTCCTGTACCTGGTTTTCCTTTCCCATCCGATTAAATTATTTTCCTTTTCCATTTCCTTAAAACAAACAAATAATTCAACAACCCATTTTCTCTCCCCCACATATTTATATATGGGGGAACTAGTCATTTAGTGATCTTTTTGATAAAACCCCATTTCATTTTCTTGTGTATTTGGGGCTATGGAAGATCAATGGGGCTCAATAATCAACAATAACAGGGGTTCTGGGATATCTTTGACGACGAGAGAAGGAGAGGAATTTCAAGAAGTGGAAGTGTGGGATGTTTTGAGGATGGAGGGAGAAAACAGAGGAGATTTTATCACCTCTGTTTCTTCTTCTTCTTCATCAGCTCCTGCTTGGCGCTTGGCTTTACCTTCTGCTCCAAAAATGGTGATTCAAAGGGCTAAGAGTTGGGGAAATGAGGGTAAGAAATATCCCCTGCAGCAATCATCAGCCCCTGTGAAGATCCCTGATTGGTCACAAATTTATGAGAAAGACCCAAGAATGGGAAACAGGGGAATTGGGGAAGAAATTGGGTATTCTGATGAGGAAATGGTTCCTCCTCATGAGTATATTGCTAGGAGGCTGGCAAGGAGTAGGATTGCTTCATATTCAATGTGTGAGGGAATTGGCAGGACTTTGAAGGGCAGAGATCTCTGCAAACTGAGGAATGCTATTTTGACTCAAACTGGTTTTCTTGAAGACTGACTTATCATTTTTTATTTTCCATCACCATTGAATTGAGCATCATCATCTTCTCTGTCATTGGTAAAGGGCCCTCTTTTTTCTCTCTCTCTTTTTATTTTTATTTTTAAAAAAAGGGTAAAAGAAATGTAGCTTGCTTGTAATATGAACAAGATGATGAACAGATTCCCAAATTTTCAATGCTACATGGGTGTTCTGTTATGATCTTGACATTAGATATTTCAACTATGTTTTAGAGTTCTTATGAATTTTTGTATGGTGGAATTTTCTATGTAAAAGGATCAACTCTTTAGCAGTCTGAGGTTAATTTTGTTTGATAGGTAATTTGAGCCTCTCTCTCTCTCTCTCTCTCTCTCTCTTCTATAGCAAGTACTTCTTGTATTTCACCACCAGTGTCCAGTCATTTGGCTACACAACAGAAAATGGTGGATCTAATGTAGGTTGGATTAAAAAAATAGTGATTTTTGGGTGAGATGATGAGATCAAATGTTAACCCACTATGACTAAGGATGAGATTCATAACATGTAAATTTTACTCTCTATAATTTTGATTGTTTACTCCTTTTCAAAATTAGATATTTATTTCTAGGTGGATTTTTATGAAAAAATTTACTTTTTCAACTATATCACTAATATTTACTAGAAAACAGTATTGATTACATTACATGATAATTTTTAATTTATCTAAAATATAAGCATGGACATGTTAGGATAGTCTTTTGTTCGAAATGTATGTTTAATTTATGAACAAATTAAATACTAGAATATTTTCTTGTAATTTGAAAATAGAGAATCTTTTTTCATAGCTTTAGCCACATCCAAGCAGTTGTAACTTGCGACTTGAGAGTACTCTTTTGAAACCCGACCCGGATTCGCCGGTTCAATATAATAAGGAATTAGTTTTATGCATGGTTCGGTTAAGTTAATTTGGTCAAAACCCAGATTAAATCGGTTAACTATTGGACGAACCGGCGGTTCAATCAGTAAAACCGGTTAAGTTGACTCAATGAACCAATATTTAATTATTTTTTGTAACCATTTTTTTAATATTAAAATTAATTATTTTTAATAATATTGTAACTCAACTTTATTATGTTATTCTATGCATGGCTAGCATAATAAAAATATAAATAATTAAAATTTATTTTGTTGGAATTTCGTTATATGAAATATTGTTAGTTGTAGTTGAATTTTTTTTGTTTTCCTTTTCCAATAAATAATAAAAATAAGATATTATTATTTTTTTCGGAATTTCATTATGTAAAAAAATATTCGTTGCAACGTATTTTAACTTCAGAATTTTGTTGGTTATAGTTAAATTCAACTACATCGTTGATTTTATTTCTTTTCATTTTTTAAATAATGAAAAAATACTTTTATTTTAAGTTATCATATGAATAATTCCCATAAAAACAAACATGAATAATACTTTATTTCTTGTGGACTGTTCATGGTTTGTTTCTAATGGCTTCATGTTCGATTTGGCAGTCTCCAGCAGTCTAAGTCTTTCCGAAATCTAGATCTGCTCGTCTTCTCCGATTGTAACCAATGAAGGAGAACTTAGGAAGAGAGAAATAATAGGAAAATGAAAGAAAGAAAATCAAAATTTATTATTCTTTCTTTAAATTCTTAATGTGGTTGCCAAATCATTGGTCACATCAGTAAATATTTTGTTTCTCTTTCTCTCCCGCTACGACATGTAAATATGCAATTCAATTTAACGTTCGTCCAATTTCTTAGACGAAATGGTTCAATTAATAATTTTTAAAAAATTTAGTGTGTCAATTCCATTTTTTTAAAGTTCAGTAGAGTAATACTTAAACTCGGACAACCTCAGTGGAGTATTCTCTTTAGTCTTTTCCGATATTTTTTAAAAAGATATTATAGAGATTTAATACGCATTTTGATCCGTCAGACAAACCATTAATTATATTTATTAATATTTTTCATTGTCTTTTAAAATGTCAATTAAAAAGGAATGGATGGAATATTTTTTTAGTAATAAAAATATAAAATAACACAATATACTCAAACTTATCATCATAATTAATTATCATGACACATTATTACTAAAATATCGGAACTAAAATATTTTAGTAAAACAAACAAAAAAATAGAGAAGAGAAGAGAAGAGAAGAGAAGGGAAGAAAACAAAACAAAACAAGGGAAGTACATAATGAAGGCATTTCGTGCCCTATTTTGCTTGTGCTTCCTCGTGGAAAACTTTGTCCTTTTGGTTGTTGATCATCATATCAATCAACACTCAATAAATATATGTGAGCTTATGTGACAAGATATTATATAACTTTGATTCCCATCTCCGATTCATTTCAAGGCTACAAATATATTTTATATAAAAATGTATTAAATGGAACCTTGTTGGTAGGGTAAGGGTGTAAGTGAATCGAATCGAGCCGAGTATTGAGTTGTTAAGATTTGGTTTACAAAATTTATCAAATATAAAATAAATTTTGATTGAGGACTCGTTTAGCTACCGAGTCTAGTACGATATTCGAATCGAGCTCGAACAATTTGAACTTTTTAAACGAATATGATCCGAGTATCAATAAAAATTTATAATTTGAGGATGTTTGAGTAATTTATCGAACTTTTAAATTTGCTCATTTTGAATCATTTATATTTTGATTCGAGCTTTAATAGAATTTTTAGTCCGAACGAGTACGAATCGAGCCCAAACTGTTTACTCATTTTACAGTCTTACTTGTGAGTTTTTGATCTGGTGCTCTCATCCCTCTGGGATTTTATTTTTCACAACTGCTATAGCTTGTGTACATTAGTCCATCCAATCAATTTAATTGTAACTATTGTCTTTCGAGTTTGAAGAATTTTTCTATGTAATGTTTGTTTGCAAGGATAACTACTTGAGATTAAATTATTAACCTCAATCCTCTTGTTTGTTTTAAAAATTAGACTTGAGTTTATTAGTCTCTGGATAATAAAATGACTAATTGAAAGGGATGAGCTATTTAGTACCATATCCAACCAGTTATTATAATTCTACTATTTGGGATTAAAACGTTGTAACACAAAATTAACATTTATCTTTGTTTAAAACGACCGATGTATCATATTTTATCCATATATACTCATACTACTGAGAATGTGATTGATATCTTCACAATCATTAAAGAAATGATTGTATAGCATTAAATATAGTATCATTTGTCTATAAATACCTCTTGTGTTGATAAAGAGAGAAAGAGTTAAAATCATCTGAGTATTGAAGGAGTGTTGAGGGATAATTTTGGAAAGATTTAATTAATGCTCCTAGATTTTCTAAAATATCATATATTATGGACGGGAGGGAGTATAATTTTTGAAATGTTCCGTAAAGTTAAAATATTGCACAATATTTGTTGAATGTCCTAATCTATCACTATCTCAGTCCCTTAATATAAGTCGTTTTAAAATTATTAACAAACATTAAGGAAATGATTGTATAACATTAAATATAATATCAATTGCCTATATTGTCCTTATATTAAAAAAATAATGTTATTTATTGGACAAAAAATAGTAAGAGAACCAAAATTATATTTAATACTTTGAGTAATATTAGAAATAAAGCAATTAATGCTTACTTGAAATTCTCAAACGACATATATTAAGACAAAAATATTTTTTAAAACGACTTATATTAATAGCATCTCTAAGAGTAGCAGCAAAAAAAACTCTTCAAATTGATGTTTGTTGACCTACGTGGCAATTTCAAGAGCATTATTTATTACTTTTATATTTTCTGTATCATCAGTCTCTTCAATTTAATGAGCTATACATCAAAGTCGTCAAGCCTAATAAATGCTTTTAAGTCCGTGGAATTTGGTATGATATACCGTGGAAAATGAGTAGGAAGCTTCCGTGGAATTTGGTATGATATCAAGTAGCATCCGTGGAATTTGGTATGATATACCGTGAAATTTGGTATGATATACCGTGTAAAATTAATGAGTAGGAAGCTTCCGTGGATTTTGGTATGGATATCAAGTAGCATTGTTTTTATACCGTGTAAAATGAGCTTACACTCATATGATCTGAGTGAAGTCCCCTATATATAGTTTACTGAATTTCAAGTAGATCTAAGCATCTTCAATTAGTTTACTGAACTTCAATTAGATCTAAGCGATCGATCTTCATATCATTGCTAGAGCTGAGCTATCTTCATTCAATGGAAACTTTGAGAGCCCAAGAAGCCTCCTCTTCTACCTCTAGATGTAGTTATCATGTGTTCTTGAGTTTTAGAGGCACAGACACTCGTAAAACCTTCACCGATCACCTCTATACAGCTTTGGTGCAAGCAGGATTTCGCACGTTTAGAGATGACGAAGGGGTAGAGCGAGGAAAACATGTCAAATCTGAGTTAAATAGAGCAATTCAACAGTCGAGGCTTTCAATCGTTGTGTTCTCGAAGGACTATGCATCTTCCGAATGGTGCCTGGATGAGCTGTTGATGATACTTGAATGCATGAAGATCTCTGGGCATCTAGTTGTTCCAGTCTTCTATCACGTGACACCATCCGATGTTAGGCACCAAACAGGAAGCATCAAGGAAGCATTTGATAGGTACGAAGAGGAATTGATAGGTACGAAGAGGAAGAGGAAGAGGAAGGAACGGATGGACAGGGTAAATGGTTGGAGGGCAGCATTGAAAGAAGTAGCAGACTTGAGTGGCATGGTCTTGCAAAACCTAGCTGATGGGTAAGTGACTAAATATTTATATTCTTATATATTAATCGGTGTCATTTACTATTTTGCTTTTCGGAATGCTTTGTACAAGAAGAACAGAACTTATTGTTATCCCAAATTACCACCCTAATCTAATTGCTTCACATCACAGCATCAATAGTACAAGAAGAAAGGACTTCTAGACTTTGCTTTATTGTTAACAATTAATTATTATCTGGAAGTGAATTGTGTAGCTGAAGGGATATTCTTTCAATAGCATATTCTTCTCCAGGCACCTCTTGTAGCAGAAAATATTTAGAAGAAATACATGAAAACTAGCACATATATGATATTTTTTTTTGTAATAGAAAAGCTTATCAAACCGGAATTTATTAACCCAGTGTTAGAGATTTTGCAATTTAATATACTCTTTCGATTTCCTATGCCTTTCCAAAAGGTTTCAACTACCCTGTATTTCCTTTTTTGATTTGATAATTCCACGAGAACATTGACAAATTTAGTATACATTAATTCAACAATTTTCTTCATCTGAACTACTTTTGTTTTTCAATCTATTTTCAGGCACGAGTCAAAGTTCATCCAGAAAATTATTAAAGTAGTCAATGCTAAAGTAAATCGCCCAGCCTTGAAAATTCCCCAATTCCCTGTCGGATTACATTCTCGAACCAAAAGTATTAATCTCTGGCTAAATGATGGTTCAGCTGATATTGACACGTTAGTAATTTTTGGTATGGGTGGATTGGGTAAGACAACTATTGCCAAAAGTGTTTATAATTTAAACCATCACATATTTGAAAGAAGCTGCTTCCTTGCAAATATTAATCAGTCAAATGATTTACTTACTTTACAAAGGCAGCTTCTTTCAAACATTCTAAAGGGACAAAAGGAGATGATAAACAATGTTGATGAGGGAACTGTGAAGATTGAAGAAGCCATACGCTGTAATAAAGTTTTCATTGTTCTGGACGATGTTTATGATGTGAACCAATTAGATATCCTTATCGGAACACAAGATTTCTATCCCGGAAGTAAGATCATCATAACAACTAGGAACGAGTGTTTGTTAAGGGCTCGTAAAATTCATGAGTTGCATGAGGTTGAACTATTGGACTGATGATGAATCCTTGAAGCTTTTCAGTTGGCATGCTTTTAGACAAGACCATCCCTTGGAAGATTACAGCGACGAAGCAGTAAGGGTCGTACAACGATGTGGAAGGCTTCCGTTGGCCCTTGAAGTTTTTGGGTGCTCTCTAACCTGGAAAAAGTATAGATGTATGGAAAAGTGCATTACAGAAATTGGAAGCAATTCTAAATGTTGATATCCTAAAGATACTAAAAATCAGCTATGATTTATTGCAAGATGACAAGGACAGAAATTTATTTCTGGACATTGCTTGTTTCTTTGTCGGAGAGGACAAAAGTTATATAGTTACTAGATTGGATAAGTGTGGTTATTTTACAGAAGTTGGAATGCAAAATCTCATTGAAAAAAGTCTCTTAATTACTGGAAGAGGGAAGCTGGAAATGCATCAACTGATTCAAGAGATGGGAAGAGAAATAGTTCGCCAAGAATCACTTGAGGATCCTGGAAAGCGTAGTAGACTCTGGCATCATGAGGATTCCTTTAATGTATTGAAAGGAAATGAGGTAAGAAAAATACTTATCATGTGCATTTTATACTTATTTGGTCTCACATCCTCATAACTTGTATTTTTTTCGTTTGACTTTTTCTTTCATTTCATTGTCTCTTAGGGTACAGAATCAATTGAAGGACTTGCCCTTGACGACTTTGTGAAGTCATCCTTTAGTTCTAATTATCCTAATTCATTGGGTTTCAACAAGGTCACTTCACTAGTAAAACCGTATTTTAGCTTTTTGTCAAGGCCGTCAGAACATACTGCTTCAAGAGGTCCAAGTGGGGTAGAGCTGTCAATCAAAGCCTTTGAAAGGATGAAACGTCTAAGACTACTCCGGCTCAAGCATGTACAATTCACCGGAAGTTATGAGCATTTTCCCAGAAAGTTAGCATGGTTATCTTGGCATGGATTCCCTTTGTACTATATACCCACAGACTTACCTTTGCCAAATCTGGTTGCTCTCGACCTGCATTATAGCATGTTGGAACAAGTTTGGGATAGAACTGTGGTATGCCATCGTCTATTCCTATTAACAATTTTTAGCTAGCTTTTGATCATATGTTTAGAATTAACCACCCATTACTTGTTTTCAAAACAGGTTCTTCCATCACTTCAAATCCTTGACCTCAGTCATTCTCGTAGGCTTGGAAAAATAGTCAACCTTTCTGGGATCCGCAATCTTGAGAGATTAATTCTAAAAGGTTGCGTGAGTTTGGTTGATATTTGTGAATCAATTTGCAACCTTGAAAGACTTGTTGAACTGGATCTAGAAGGTTGCAAAAAACTTGAGAAACTTCCAAGGAATATTCTGTTGCTAGGATCTCTCGAAACACTTGTAATGTCTGGTTGCTCAAATCTTGCTGAGTTTCAAGATGAAGGAACTATCATGAACACGTCACTAAGTTCGTCTAGAGAGCTCAAACCATGGAATGTCATTTTTTGGTCATGGTTGTTTAAACCCAAAAGAAATCCTGAAGTCATCAACCTTTCTTTACCACGCTCTTTAGTAAGTTTAGAGCTTAGTAACTGCAATATTTTCGAAAATTCTTTTCCCAAGGACTTGAGTCAGTTATCCTTGCTAAGGGAATTGCTTTTGGACAAAAATCCGATTGAAGCCCTTCCAGAATCTATCGAAACTCTTCCAAATCTTGAGTATCTCTCTGTAAATTATTGTAATAGACTACGATCTATGATAGGTCTGCCATGTAGTGTACGATATTTGGACGCGGAAGATGTGACGTCGCTGGGAAGGATAACCTTTAAATCAAAACCTCAGCTGTTAAGAAACTTTGACTATGAGCTTGGCAGCTCAAGACTAACAGAAGTGGAAGGATTCTTCCGGTTAGAACCTATTGGAGCCGTTGATAGTGATTTAATAAACGATTTGGGTCTGATCAATGTAGAATCACTGGGAGACCTTGAAGTAATAATTTATTATAGTTTTCCATATTGGGAAATCAGGTGCCCCATCCAGGTAGGTGTTTTCTCTGTTTCTCGTTCTTCTCTCTTATCATCTTTTTGTGGAATTATTTTTTGACATTATGGTTCATGTGATACAGGGATTACATGAATTTGGCATATTTAGTACGTATATTCCTGTGAGCAAGGTTCCTGGTTGGTTCAATGATGAAAATAGGAGGTTATCGTCCTCGTTTACTGTGCCTTCACTTCCAAATAATTTGAGGATCCGAGGATTGAACGTATGCTGCTGTTCATGGAAAACACTTTTCCGATTGGCAATTGAATGTATATCCAGCAATTACAAAAATCCATAACAAGACCAAGAATCTAACTTGGATATACCGTCCTGTGTACTTGGAACTCAAGCAGATAAAGACGGTGAAGATATTGTATGGTTAAGCCATTGGAAGTTTGGTAATCAGTTGGAGGGTGGGGATGAAGTCAGTGTTACTGTATTTATTGGTGAAGAGCTTATCCAGGTAGAGAAGATTGGTATCAATCTTGTGTATGGTGACATAGAAGATCATGTGTCTGAAAATATTGATGAGATAGAGAGTGATGAAGTCGTCGGTGGAGACTTGACAAAATATCAGCTGAGCACAGGAGCCTACTTCCTCTCCCGCGGTACGCAAAAATATAGATCTGCCGAATTTGCACGGAGAGTATTCGGGGACAATGTAAAACTTGAAGGTGTGTTTTTTTAACTAAATTATTTTCTTATTTTCTTTCATATCTTGGCGAAAAATAAATATTCTTTGGACGTAATAATTTCCTAACTTGTATGGTGGCAGAGTTACGTTGTTGGACTTGGTCAGGTCGTGACATTCATAGTGAGACAAAGTTCTCAAATTATGGAACAGAGTAAGTACAAATTATAGTATTTATTGTTGGTCATTTTTAATGAATCTTATCAATTTTAAGTTTAAAAAAGTGTCAAATTGATTTTCAAAGGTCGGTAATGATTTTATAATTTTGAATGGGTAAAATGTGTGTGTGCGCGCGCGCTCTCCCACTAATTTTAGTTCAACATGTTTGCAGAAGACCTTATCTATTCGAGGAGGAGGAGGAGGAGAAAAGACTGATGCGACTTTGATTTGTGTACAAATCTTAATTGGTGAGGTTTTGATTTGGTGTTTTTTTATCATATGGAGGTTTCGGCCAATGAAAAAAATGAAGGAGAAAAAAGAATTTATTTTTTTATTAACTTTTATTTTTGACACGTGTCAGCCACATCAAAAATAAATTAACATCTGTTTGTCTAGCTGACATTTTTTTAACAAGAACGATATATTTGAGCTACGTTTTGTAACGTTAAATGTACTTTTAGAAAGAAAAAAATAGTTCATAATGAAAGTGAGATTTTGAGATAAACATTAGGGTATTTTTGCACAGCAACCGGTTGTTGGGAGCAACCCCTTTTGGCACAGCCCCTACAGATTGTAGCTGTTTATATAAAAAAAAAAATTAAATAACAAGCCGTTACAGGTTATAGCGGTTGGGCCAAAAGGGATTGTTCCCCAACAATCGGTTGCTGTGGATGGAATCTTTATATATATATATATATATATATATATATATATATATATATATATATATATATATATATGTATTAGTGTTATATTTTTGAGCTACGTTTTGTATATGTATATTTTTATATATTTTGGTTTATATGTATTTTTTGACCTTTGACCTACGGTTCAAGTGAATTGGATAAGGTTACGAAAATCTGTAAGGCTGGCCAGAACAATGGTTCTTCTCCACGTTTCCCAATCATAATTTATAAACTTGCTCTTTTCTTAGTACTATTCTAATACTACTGAAAAATCTTTATGTTTATCTACAAAAATTTATAAAATATTTATGTCAGATTCAAAATTAAAGATATATTTCAAATTTCTAACATTTTATTTTTAATTAACTGACTACTATTTGTTGCTACACTTTTATTTAATATTAGGGATATGTTTAAAAAAAATATTTATAAAAAATGTTATTACCTTAGCATGAAATTAACTTAATGGTAAGTTGATCAATTGACTAATACAGTACTGACACGCAGACAGAAAAATCACCTCTCAACGTGTGTATCGATACTGTATTGATCAATTGACCAAAATTAACTTCATGAATTCCCAAATACCTATTTGGCCTGGCCATTTCCCCCCTCTCTGTTAATCACACGTACACATACAAACAGACCAACTAGGTATACTATGTGGGCGTTTGGACTTTTATTCAATAAAAAGTTAAAAAACCACCCCACCTTTCAATTTCAGATAAGGAGGAGTATAGAAGGAGATATTTAATGAGAACTGAGATTCTTATAAATGAATGAACCCCCTTTATTTTCCTTTCCTTTCTTCATTTATATCAACCTGTTTTGAATCATAAAACCCATGTCATAAAGTTTATCATTTGTGCTCCAATATATATATATATATATATATATATATATATATATATATATATATATATATATATATATATACTAGCGATAACCCGTGCCTAAAGACACGGCGTAACGAAAAATATCAAGCTAGTCGGTAGAGTTTTCTTTAAAAATTAATACCACCACAACAATTAATACATATTCAATCATCAATACATATCCAACCACCAAAACATCGAGTTAGTTGTTACTAATTTCAAGAAATTTCGACAAAATTTCCTTTAAAAATAAATATTCAGAAAATTCTAAACCTGTCTACAAAACTTACAATCATCAATACATATCCAAACCACCAAAAAACCATCATTTCATACCCAAAAATCATCATAACCATGTATAATTAGTTAACTTTACAAAAGAAGGAATACAAAAAATACAAACGTGTAAAAATAGAGAAACAACATATTGCATAAGACCCATTACTTTACAGCTTACACCAAGTATTCTTTACAGCTTTCACCAAGTATCCTTCAATGTATACCTAAAAATATTTGAAATATAAAAATTATCGAAATATTTGAGTCAAAATAAAACAACTGTAAATTCGAAACATAAGAACCCTTATTTTACCCTGAATTGTCTAAAAAACAAATGAGCACACACATTTGTATGTATTGGGAGGAATGATTTAGATTGATATAAGTAAGAATTTAGAGATATTGTAACAAATTATCAATTTATTTAAGAAAAGATATGGATGAATGTAGACTTACAATCAAATAAAGTATTCTTAGTACCATTTCAACAAATAGTTCATTTGCTAGATGATTTAACTCATAAATCTGTATTGGTGGCAGTATAATGGTGTGAGAGTTTGATTTGTGAGTGTTTGATTGGTTACAATTATGTGTCTTTTTTTGCATGTATTGTGTGTGTTGTGTGTCTGCATGAGAAGTAGAGAAATATAGAGTCTTAGTCAGAGAGACTTTCAAAGCTAGACAATTGTTTGGTCAGTGATGGGTTATCACTAAAAGGTCAACGTCAAACCACCGAAGAACAATGTCAACGTATATCACTAAAAGGTCCTCTTCTATCCGTGTTACAAAGTTGGTCTTCATCTATTTTAGCAAGGTCTTGATATAGCAACTATTTTTATTAAAAGAATCACTTTTATCTTGAATCACTTTAAATCATTTTGAATCACTTTAAATCTCTTATTGTCTGTTCAAAGTAAAGTTTAATTCATAAAAGTAAAGTTTGAAATTTAAAATCACCTTATGGTGACCAAACGCACAAGCATTACTGTAGCAAATATTATAAACACATTTCACTAAACATACCCTAAAACGCATCCTTAACTGCAACGTAGATACAAAATCTAGTGAGGCCAATTGGAAATAAGCCAATCCTTTTCTCTTCAAAATCTAATTTTGTTTAGTGAAATGTTTTTTGCTTTGATGTCTTTTTCTTTTACCAAAATTCTTGAGTAAGATTGAAAGGTTTCAACACAACTCAAATTTCTTTAAACTAAAGTAATATAAATATTAACTTCCTTTTAATTTTTCGGGTGAACCACGTAAATCTTGTGTCTTGTGCGATTGTTTTCTTTTAATTTTTTCTTTGCTATTGTTTTTCGTTGTGTTGTTATTCTCTAACACGTTTCTCTATTAGTTTTTGAAAGAAAAAAAACTTTGCGACCTTTGACCATAACCAAAAATATTTAAGCCAATAATAATAGCAAAATATAATCTAGAATTAGCAATTCATGACAAATTCATCATTTAAGCTAAATCCCCTGTAATCATTCCACTACAAAATGAAATTTCATCCAATTACTTATCATAAAATATATTAAGTTGTGTTGCAATCAAATAGATTGTAGACTCAACTCTCAAGAGTTTTCTTTGTGTCATAAAGGTCAGCAAAATAACAGAGTTATTTTAGATTTTTCAGAATGCTAGAACTACCAAACTATGAAAAACATCCATTTTACTACTTTAGACTTTATGATCTCACTTCAATCAATCTAAGAAAAAAAGGTCTCAAGAAAGGCAAAAAAAAGGCAGGTAAAATAAATAATAAATGGTTCATGAAAACAAAGTATAAAGCACAAATTTCTCAGTTTCAACTTTATTAGAGGAGACTATTCAAAAGATTATGTCTTGTATTGACGGCGTTGCCTCTGTCTCTTTCATTATTAAATTTTGCAAACTTAATCTTGTTTCACCCCTAAATCATGTGTTTGCCTAATTTTATATTTCTTTGATTATATTGCTTCAATCTAATCCGATTTTATTGTCTACTTTTCAATACAATAGTCTAAATCAGTTTTGATGATTTGTCTGCTAATGAAAAGAACAAATTTCCAAGAGTTGTGAATTCTGGAGAGCTAAGCAGTTTAATTGAGCCATTGGAACCTTACCTTGGTTGCTGAAGCCTTTCGCTAGAACAATATATATCTATGAGCCAAGAAGGAATCCAACTTGTTCAACCACTTGTGAAACATGAAATGACAGCATCAGTGCAAAAGAATATGAAACGGGGACTGACAATAGGATCAATCATGCTTACCTTGAGTATGTATATCTTCTGTTTTGGGTCAAGATAGGCATCCAGGAACCATCTCTGAAGCTCTGTTTCACTGTTTGGAGGAAACATGCATGCTCTCCAGCTTTCGAACACATTGGTGGCTTGCAATTTGGATTGGGAACCTACTTTCCCTTGGGGGAAACACTTTTAGTTTTCCTGCTTTGTGATATCCAGAGGCTAGTTCAGGCTGCAGAAAGGGAGTTAAAAATATTACCAACATGGAATTCATTTTCTAAGAATAAAAAACTCAAAACCAAGGTGTAAGAAAAAGGCTAAAAAAGGACAAATGGGACTCTCACAGTATCCCAAATTTTGGATTCCCTTCTGCTAAAATATTGTTAATATCAATTGTGACTATAAAATTGTCAACAACGCTGTTTAGTTTCTTCTGCTCACCCTGATGCAATTATCATACACTCTTTCTCAATTTATCAACATTTTAGCTACTTTTGTTTCCTTGTTACAATTTTCATTTATTATTTTCATGTTTTGATAGGTAAGTTTGCCCCCAAGTGCAACGATAGTTTTATTATAGATTATTTTACTATGATCAGGCTCTGTTGACATTTAAAACTCTTAAGGGAAATGTGTATATCTAGAGCAATTAAAGTTGCTCTACACATACATTTAATACTCCATCTTTAAACAGCGCAAGAGAGAATTCTAATCTTTGATTGACCATTTGAAACTTCAATGATCCTTTTCCAGTACCTTTGTACTTGGGACTACTGTAATTTGCATATTGGTACTGCACAAAAATGTGATTAATAACAAAAATACAGCCTCTTCACCCACTATAACGTAAAGCAGGCCACGGTGACCAAAAAATTTCAAAGCAGTGCAAAAGGGCACAAAACTTAATAGGTTAAGTATTGGAGTCAATCAAGTACCTGGATACAGCTCACTACAATCAACCTAACATAACATAGCGGATAATGTGATTCCCAGTTTAATAAGTCAAGCTAATAAATCATAGTCATTACTCATTAGGAGGCACATGAAAGTGAGAGGAATTCAGTATTCATATTAATTCAATTCGATACATCAGAAAGGAAAGAAACAATAAAAAATAAATTTAAAAGTTTCTCCACATAAATACTTGTCAAGTAATAGACTTGATTCAAAGTTCAAAGCATTTCTTAAGCAAGTGTAATTAAATAGAATATTAGATATAAATATAATATTAAGGACATTGAATATTAATTTACTACTGCTGGGTTACCTTTGGCAATAAGAATATGTAAGCAGTCAATGGATTACAATAAAATAGAAATATTTTTTCTTCCAACCGCTCATTTTTCATTCTTTACTTCTTTCTTTTTATTGTTTTTAACCCAATCAATGGTCTTGAGCTTTCGTTCCTTGGCCCTAATTTTAGAAATCTTTGTAATTTTCTTCTCATTTGAACCACCCAATCTTTGTGTTTTTCACCCAATCAATAAAGCCTCTCTGTGTTCTTTCTTTCTATTCTTTTGAACCCAAACTCCATTAACAACCTATATCAAAATTGTAGCACTCTTTCCACAAAAAAATCTAGACAAACCATAAGTGACAAAATTTAATATCACTAAATGCAGGCAAAGTAGTATGTAAAAGATGGAAAACATCATATAACTGTTAGGGACTAATTTCAACGCATATAGGCAAGACTTTTATTTGGGGTTGGTTGGGTAGGGTATTGGAAACTTAAATAGACAAAAAAGCACTTACTAATTACTGTTTTGATTAAAGTGGTTGTTCTGAACTCTGATATAAATTTATGTTTTTTGTTTTGGATTGTAAGGACATATTGTTGTTGGAAGGAAGGTTGATAATGTGAAGTGGGTTTATTAGAGTTGAAAAGAGTAGCTTGATAAGGTAGGCATAGTAACTGTATAAGGATAAAGAAGAGAGAAACAAATTCAGGGATTGCACCTAGATTTATTTGTAATTTTGAAACACTGGTTAAGTTTATATTGCACTAAAATTAGCAAGGCTTTGAGGCTGTTTAAAATAAAACTCTCATTGAATTTAAACATTATATTATAGAAATGTTTCTTCAAAAATTAATTTGAAGATTGTCAGAGCTTGAACTCTAATTAGTTTTCTGCTGCTCTAATAACCTTAACAAAAATGTTGGCCTTACAACCTAAATGCTTTTTTGTGACCTTATTCATCTTACATAATTGCAATTTGTTCCTCTCTTCCTCTTTTCTTGTATTTAATCATTTCCCTATTATTATGTTCAAAATTGTCCAAATTCTACAAATTTATGTTTTCTATAAACTTTTCTTCTTTGTACTTTTTTTTTCACCTTAACATTCATTTGGGAAATTTTTATTATGATGCTAGAAGAACTAAAACTCCAACATACAGATAGCTATGGAAAACTACTACATGAAATGGTAGAAGTGGTACCACCATACCCCCCTAATGCTTTTGTAGGGATGGTTGACGGGTCTGGAAAATGTCGAGGGCAAGTACAGATAAAGGTGCAAGTAAAGTAGTTGAGGATTTTAGTGTTTACATCTCAACTAAAGCAATATGAGGGATGACTCCCTACAGCAAAATAATATACCAAAAGAGATGGCATCAAAAAAGCGCCAGAAGCTACACTGGGGATAACAATTTCCTTTAAATTATTGACAACTTAACATTTTAAACTATAAACCTCGCAATAAAAGCAGTTTATTTGCATTGCATAATGAATTAACGTTTCTTAGTAAATTTAGATTGATGGGTTATGAGTTACCATTGATTTAGATTCAGGCACGAGTTCTCTGGTTCATACTACAATTAGTAGTTGTCTCCTTAATCTCCTGCAACAAAACATGGATGTCATCAGTATTCACAAGCTTGCGGCTAACAGTTGAGATTGATATGGATCAGAGAAATTGGAACTGTGTCCATATCTAAATGATTTTAAGTATTATACCTAGTCCACCTTTATTGCCATTTCCCAGTATAAAGAATAATTCTGTCACAATGGTGAAGTCATTTGTAAATATACCATGTTTTGCCATTATCCAAAATCAAGTCATACAGGGTGGAAAATTTAGTGAACTCAATATTGTACTTTTGTCAAAGCTTTGGGTGATCTGTGACTGGTGTGTAGATGAGAACATGAGCATCCAAAAAAGTAATTTAGCACTTTAAAATACCATCTCACCAGCTACCTGTATACTCGTGCATAACTATTCAACCTGCTGGAACATTAACTGAAAGAGCTCTCTTTTCAGAACATCAAGTAAAATCAGTCCAAGCACACCACTTCACATCATCTCATTTTACTGTCAAAGAGCACAAAACACCAAGAGGAATGATCCTCTAGTGGCCAGTCCAAATCCGTAGTGGTTGCAATTGTCCAGTATGCTTGGTATTGGCAGACATAGCTGGGGTTTACTCTGTAGGGACGAGTTCTACGTGGCACATGGTTTGATTGGTTCCTATTTAGGGGGGTCTAGCCAAGGGGAAACAAATTATTACCTAGGCCATACCCAGTAAACCACATCAACAAAAAGGAAATCTACAAGGCACTATTTGGAACTTGAAAAAACATGGGAAAGAAAAAAAAAATGCAAGTAAAAATTAAAACACGGGAAATAATGTTAGATCTAAGCATACAGGGAAGGTTTTTTACTCTACCTCTTAGGTCTTATTGGATCTGGTGGTGATCTCGAATTAATGAAGATGAGGGAGAGACTTGAACCAATTTTGGTAGGGTTAACTTCGCCAATTTTGGTGGACCTGGAGTTGATCCCAAGGTTTAAGTGAAGGCAAAGGTTTAAGTCCCAAACTCCACCAAGATTATCAATAAGATAGTAAAAACCTCCTAAACGTTGTACACTACTTAAGTTGAAAGGTTATTTTAAACCTAATATAATAAACATAATGAAGCCACGTCAAGGATACATGATATACTACACACCAGCCCATACAGATACCATGAAAGCTTAAACCAAGCATAGCATAAAATATACCAAACTACAAGTTTGTGGAGCTGCACAAACAGTGAAACTCCACCAACTCCATATGTTATTTTATATCATATACAATGTAACCATGTAAGGATATATTTACTGTTACTAATTGCCTACCATTATGAAACCTAGCCCCTAAAAATACCATAACTGTGTAAAAGAAACACAACCTTAAAAACATTAAGCTACAGCTTTGAAAATCAATAATGAGAATGTAAGAAACTATAGAAGTTCAACTTAAAAAGGAAACCCACAAGATGACAAATATTGTATAATTCCACTTTCATTTGGGATGACAAATACTGTAGGCTTGACACAAAGGAAAGATGGGAGAGGAAATCCAACATGTAACCTATATCTCCTCTTAAGTGGTAGTAATGCAGCTTTAATTGGTAGTCACTTTTAGGGCACACTGAAACTCACATCTAAGGACTTTTTAGTCATCAAACTCTGACGGACTAAAGTCGAGCTTCAGTGGGTATTTTTTCTCAAAATGTACAAATTAAACCAAGAATACTAATAACCTATAACACATATCAAATAAGTAACACTTGATGTATTTGCAGACACATTGTCAAAAAGATACACAGTAATATTTACCCCATATCATCAGCCAGAATGCATCCATATATATTCGCAGTACTAAATAAACCTGAAATGCATGTGAATATAAAGTTAAATTGCAGTTTCTCAGTATGTGAATAAAACACTATCAGGCATAAAGGTACCCAAAACACTACATCGGATAACAGGACCGACTTAACTGCCATTCATTGTTCAAACTGAAATAAATCTTTTAAACATGAAGGTACCCAAAATACTACATCATTCATTGTTAACAAAGCAATACATACTCACTTACGTCGTGCCTTCAAACTGTAATAAATCCTTCACTTGAAAAATGAAGAAGAATATAAACAAGATGCAGTAACTAAGCGTCACTATTTGGGCTCATTTTACTTGAAAAAAAGTAATACCTCAATTATGACTTATATATATCATATATATTGGGTCGTCAATGACAACGGGGAGAGAATCAAATATTTAGCTCTAAAACCTCAAGAAAAATAAAAACCATAAATTAGCTCTCAATACTTTATTTATAAACAGAAACCCAGCAGAAATATTGAACCCTCTCTTCTTCAAATACCCATTGAAAACTGTAGCTTAATCTAAACCCACCAGAAATTCTCAAATGTTATTCACATACAAAAAGACTTTAAACTTAAAAATATTCTGAATAGAAATACCTCAAAATTAAATTAAATTGTAAAATAGCTAAAGATGAAGCAGATGGAAAGATTGGGACCACTATATGAGTGATAATTGGAACCACAAAATATATTGCAAGAAACATATCTTAAAAAACAAAACCAACAAAAAACAACTTAGGAATGCATAAAAAGACCCTTACATTGAAGATTTTTTTACTCAATATAACTTAACATCAATAAAAGAATAGATAAAATAAGTAATAAATTTCATTTGAAAGATGCTTGAACACATAAAAGCACAATGGCAGTGATAAATGGATGAAAATAGCATACCTCAAGTCCTTGGAGAAAGAAAAAAAACGCATGTTTAAGACAAAGAATAAAATTTTATAGACTTGGACCATTAGCATTGATTATTAACGGCAACACTAATCCTCAATGGGGGGAAAAACAAATAAACATGATCCTAATATAAATACAAAAGCAATAATAGGCAGCATGGCTAATTTATCTATTCATTAAAAAAATATAAAAAAACTTTCACAGAAGAGGACTGGTAGTTTTCTTAATACCAAAATTTCTACAATTCATTATATGCCCTGGTAAGCTCGAGATAAGCACTTCTCCCAAACCTTGTACCATGCGCATTCACTAAACTTTTGTAGTATTTGTTATAACTATTTTTTGCAAGCAAACAAATCCAAAGACCCATTATGTAATTTCCAATAAGGAGCTTGGCTTCATCTAGAATCATCAAATTTTGTTCCGCAGACTGTATCCAATATACAAAATAAAACAGCCTTTCTCAACATACTATAATAAATTAGCATCATGAATACAGAGAACCCAAATGAATATCCAAGCACCTCTATGTCTACAAAGTTCTACAGCCAACTCTTTAATTTTACTTCATATCTGGGGTGAAGTCATGTTCATTAAACATATATATTTCTCCAAACAAATTTGGATTCCAATAATTTTTATAGCAAGCACGTTAATCAATGCTAACTTCTTAAGAAACAAAATTCGGATGATACCACTGACAAAAGTACTACAATAAACAACCAAACAAAAGGATGTTTACAAAACAATACACCAAACGAAAATAAATAAAGCTTGTATAGATAGCCCTAAAGATCCGTATCACATAAATGCAGCCAGCGCAATAGGGCATTAATCATTACATCCAAAAGAAATTTATATATCAGAACCAAATATTGTCTGTAGACATATATCAAAAGAAAACATTCAGAGGATATCAGATTCACTTTAATAAAATGTGGGCATTGTTATTTACAAGTGATTTTGTTAGGTGCACAAGGCATCCTCACATGAATACTCAGTGGGTCTCACAACCAAGACAGCTAACAATTTTCATAGACATGTATAAAGAAAAAAACAGGTAATGACTGCATATACAAACTATTAAGAAACATTGGAAATTTAAGATTACATACCTTTGTCACTGGAATCCTCTTCTCATCAAGCTTCTCCTTCTTGGCCTTTACACGATGCTTCTCGGCCAAAAGAGTCATCCTCCTTGCAGTCTTTGCGTACTGGGTTCAACTTCAACAGAGTGTTGAGATTCTTCAAAGGGTTCCTTTTATGGATTTCCTTCTTAATAGGCTTCACCACACTCTGCCTTCCTTCTATAATTAATCCTTCAACTTATCAAGACAATTTGTCTTTAAACTTAACCAACAATTTGTTCTCTCATGTACTGTAGTCCATATTCCAATTATGAGTTATTCGAAAAAGTAATAATAAATGAAAAATATTCAAGTGAGCCAAGAAGCATCCAAATAATGACACATAACTAAACCACAATTATCCACTATGAAATTTCTAAAATAAAGAAATGGGCACATGACAGCTCAAGACAGAAATTGCAACACTAAACTACAGTTGCATCAAACTATTATAAATATAAAACCAAACAAATTATCACTAAATTAAGTAAAATCTCAATTCATGGGGCAAAATTCAACAATTTTCTACACATTAAATAAACCAATTCCAATAAACACATACGCGTACACAATTCATAGAAGAAAATCAGAGAACCAACTCAATTAAAAATTTAAATTTTATGGGGACTATTACCGTGACAGAGACGGTGGGCGTGGGATGAACATGATCATATGAAATTACGACGTAATCGGCCAAAACTGACGACGTTGTTATGGATTTCCTCTGAGACACACTTCGTCCCCGTCGCCGGTAAGCTCAGCCATATGTTGTCACTCTTTGAATTAGAAGTAGCATACCACCCCCTGCTCACGTTAGGTCGCTCCCCCATCATTTCCCCATACCAAGATAATCGACGTGGATTCTTGGACCAGTGGGTTGGTGGGTATCAAAATGGAAGTCGATCAGCACGACTTAAGGTGTCGAGGAAGAAGAGAGTCAAGAGGAGAAGGTCTTAGATCTTCGTTGATCTCTGCTTCGCGTTTCTCTCTGCATGATGGGTACATTAGGGGCCTGGGTATGAGAGATTTGGGGCTGAAATTAGGGCTGGGTATGAGAGCTAAAAGATTTAGGGGAGTTGAAAGGGATCGAGTTGGCTGGATCTGAGAGATAAAGTTCTGTGTTCTTAGAGGTAGAGTTTGAAATTTGAATAAGAGAGAATGACGTGAACTTGGATGATGGGACATTTGTCTATTTTCTCTTTCTGCTCTGTTTTATATTATAGATATCTATATATAGAGGCCGAATCAGGTTCGGTACCAAAATTCGGACCTTTTTTTTATACTTTTTTTTAAAACAACTAAATTTTTTTTATGGAACTTGAATTTTTACATAATACAGTGTTTTGGGTGTCAGTCTGTACAGACATGTTTTGTTATATGTATCGTTCTGGGTGTCAGTCTGTACAGACATGTTTTGTTATACGTATCCAAATCACACCCAAAACACTGTATTATGTAAAAATTCAAGTTCCATAAAATATGAATAAAAAATTAGTTGTTTTTTTTAAAAAAAAGGTCTGAATTTTCTCCCGTCCAGGAGTCCGGACCTGATCAATTCTCTCTCTCTCTCTCTCTCTCTCTCTCTCTATATATATATATATATATATATATATCTATATATATATATATATATATATATATGATACAGATCTTAAGCTCACCTCTTATGTAGCTAACTTTGCTCACCCCCTTTAACGACAGACCGAACGACGATTCGGTCCCGTCGCTATATGTAGAACCGTCGTCTTAACTTTTAGCGACGAACAACCTATATAGCGACGGACCGAATCATCGCCCGGTCCGTCGCTAAATAGGGGTGAACAATGTGAGCATGGAAAACAAATTGCTGCATCCTTTGATGGAGTACTCTAACCAATGAAAGGATTCAAACCACAAATATTGAAATTTTCACTTTTGTGACCCTGATTTAGTCTTTCAGTACTCTGCCAACTTAGGTTGATACGGACCCATTTTGATATAAGCTCTCCTAATTTCATCAAGTTGATTAACGTGATGTTGCCATATAGGGATCCTAATCCCAATATCCCGTTCAAAAGTACTAAGATCAATTTCAACTCTTCGAGATTTGGAAAGGGGTGGTTGGTGATTTGAGATATCAACATTAGATGGAGAATGCCCTTCACTAGTTGATGCACTTTCTCTTTGTTTAAAGAAAGAAAAAAAAGTTTTCTCTTACTTCCTTGACTTTCCATTGTGACTTATTCAAATTGAAAATCCCCAAAACCTAAAAATTTAGAAATTATCTTCAAAGTTCAAATTAAAATTCTCTAAAGTCAAAATCTAAAAATAAAGTTTAAAAATTACCTTCAAATGATCCACTCTTTGGCGTCGTTGGCGAGCCTTGCTTTTGAGTTCTAAAGAAGCGTTGCAAGGCAGCAACAATGGGAGCTGGAGTGGAGGACGCGTTTGCAAGGCTGTAAAAATTGGATCCTAGAGTGGAGGACGCGTTTGCAAGGCTGCAATGCAACAATTGGAGCTTGTGGACCATGGACATACCATTTGGATTTAGTCATTTGGGTTCTCTATTTGTTGGGTTAATTGGGTATTATGTATTCAATATTGGGTTGGGCTATTGAAGATATATAAATACTAAATATTTGTCAAAAATTCATCCGGGTTACAGTCCACCCCAGTCCAAGTGTCTCTGTCCCTGAACACAATAAATCAACGCAGAACAATATTTTACATAACTAGTTTGATTTTAACATGATTTTCTTAATCGTAATGATGTATATTGAACAAAATCCAAAGGTTCAAACTACATAAACCAGTAATACTCCACATTTTTCATGACCATGCATGCCTGCATATTCTCAAGTAGTCTTCACTCATAAGTCATATATATGGAGTCTGACTTTACTACGTACATTGATACAGTCCTGTAATTTGGCCTAAGCTGAATAGTTGAAAATGTTGTACGTACATACGTACTCCAGATGAAACTTAATTACTTACTACCACAACATTAAATATTATTATGGAGTGAGTGTACCTTTCATTCAACCACAAAATAATGCATGATGTTACAGTGACTGCTCAACTGAATCCACACTAATCTGTTTCAAGTAAATGACTTTGTAGTTGATAGGGAAAACCAAAATAATAAATATATTTCTCTCTCCTTCTGGAATGCACTATAAAAAGAGAAAAAATTGGAGTGAAGTAATTTATAGGTTATAGGTGGGCCTCCACCCCACTTGTTTCTTCTTTCCTTTTATAGTGCATTCGGGATCATAGATTTACTCATAACCAAAATCGAAGAAGTTGAATTTATTATTAGTAGTTCATATGGTGGTTATTTAAGGTGGCGAAGACACATACTAGGTTGTGGGGTCAATTGACCCCACTGAAAAATCAAGATAGTTCAAATTAGGCTAGGTTGTTTCAATATGTTCAAGGACTCAATGTTACTCTTGGGCTCAATGTGATCTTAAAATTTAAAGTTACTATCAATAGTACTCTTGGATAAGAAGAATCTTGGGCTCAAAGTTACGTTTGAGGAGATACGTGTTAAAATCTTGGATAAGAAGAATCATATTCAACACTCAAAGGTTATACCTCAAGAGTTAAGAATTTGAAGTGAAGTCAAGGTATCCTCACCTGTTCGGCAAACCAGGTACGCACGTAAATTTCGAGGGCGAAATTTTATAAAGAGAGGAAATTGTGAGACCCCAGATTTTATGAATAAAGATTTAATTTTCTCGAAATAATTTTTTAAATATTATGGTGTGGATTTGATATAATGTTATAGTTGTGGGTAGTATTTATAAATTTTGCAAAGTATGCAAGTTGTCATATTATATTCGATTGGTCGGGGAATATTCTTTTTGTCAGGGAATATCTGTACGACGGTACAATCATTGGTGGACCCCACAACGGAATTATTGTCGGATTGAGAAAATGACAAAGATATTTTTATGAGTATAACAGCGGAAGTATTAACGTTAAAACTGTTGAACTACTCGGTAGTAAAAGTACAGTAATATGCGTGGTTGCATAGTAGCACACGGTATTGATTATTGATGCTTATGTGATATGTGACGCCCCCAAAATTAGGTATACATCACCCATCTTGAGTCGCCAGATACATGGTACAGAATTCAAATACAACTTACTAATACAACTGTCGTGTACAATACAACAAAACATAACTGTGAGTTTGAATACAATTATTGTCTACTAGAGATCATACAAACTCAAAAGGAGTCCTCAATACAATTATTGTCACACTATTTAACAGAATAGTGAGAACTACTAATACTATTCTCTGGTCCATCACTCCGTTCCTCGACTCGTCCCAGCTATATTCTCATTTCCTGAAGAGAACATTGAAAGAAAGGGTGAGCTCAACTAGCCCAGTAAGAAATATTATGACTAAGATAATGCAGAATAAATTATCATTAGCCTTCAACAGTGTTAAACTGATAAAATACAATAACCATCAAGTTTAACTGCAGCGGAACCAGCAATCCATTAAAAGAGTCAAGTAGAAAATAAAAACTACTATCTTTTATGATTTAAAAGGTTTTTCATCATCGTTATAGCTGAGACTCAGCTTAATAAATATTCCACATCATCGAATCACCCCCGCACTACGGTCAAGGATATTCTTTAGTATCACGACCACAATTATTCATGCACTACGGCCAAGAATATTTGTGTATTCATTAGTGGTCATGATCATGCCAACAACTGTCCATCAATGCACTACGGGCCAATGAGGATTTTTAATTTTTACATCATTTGTAATATTACGGTCATGATTACACCGAATAATCCCTGGTCATAATCATACCAAGTCCATCTATGCACTACAGGCCACAGATGACTTTCAACAAAATATAAACATGAGGATGATGACAATGATATAATAATTCAATAAAACAAGTTCAAGAATTATTTTATCCAGAAATTATTAACGTCCAAATTGTCAACACGATACTGTTTTGTGGTGTAAAATTCAAGAATGCTCAGAAGAATATTTCTATGAAAAGATACTGGATGAAGCGCAAATATTAATGACATTCCACTAATTTCATGGAGTATAGAAGTCAAAGTTTTATCCAAATGAGTATAATAAAGAATAGAATAGCAAAAGAAATCACCATGCATGCGATAGACCGCACAAGCAGGTTATTCCAACAGATTAATAAATAACGGAACCAGGTCCGGCGTAAAACGCACAGACAGGATATTCCAACAGAATAATAAAAATGGAACCAGGTCCGGTGTAAAACACACAGACAGGATATTCCAACAGAATAATAAGGAATGGAACCAGGTCCGGTGTAAAACACACAGACAGGATATTCCAACAGAATAATAAATAATAGAACCAGGTCCGGTGTAAAACACACAGACAGGATATTCCAACAGAATAATAAATAATAGAACCAGGTCCGGTGTAAAACACACAGACAGGATATTCCAACAGAATAATAAGGAATGTCACCAAGTATAGGGTAAACCGCGTATACAGGTTATTCCAACAGAATAATAATGAATGGAATAACATAAGGATTTCACCAAGTATAGGGTATACCGCGTATACAGGTCATGTATAGGGTATGCCACTTTTACAGGTTATTCCAACAGAATAACAAAGAATGGAATAACATAAGTTCTCTTCAAGAAGAAAGAATAACACCCCTTACTTTATTTAGGAGATGGAATACTGCAGTAGTGTAGTAACCGAATACTCTTCTTCTTTCTCTCTTATTCTCTCTATACTTTCTCTCTCTATAGCTTGAGCGAATTCGTGAAAAATAATGAAGCCCTAGGCCTCTATTTATAGAATATTTATTACTATTTACTAAAGTATTTACTATTTACGAAGATAATTACTATTGACGAAGGTAATTACTATTTACGAAGGTAGTTACTATTTATGAAGGTAATTACTATTTATGAAGGTAATTACTATTTACGAAGGTAATTACTATTTATGAAAGAGACTCTTAGATGATGACATATGGCCCCCCCATAAATAATTAAACTTACCACAAACGTCTAATAATAGACTCTTTATATACATCAAGGATTGAATAAAAATTACCAGAAATTATTTTATTTTTTTAAATCAACACATATTTAATCTTTCAACAATTATTAATCATTTATAACTTGTCGTCTCAATTATTGTTTAGATAATATAACATATTATACAGATGATACTGTGACAATAATTGAATCAATAATATAAGAGATATGATGCGGCAATTACTGTAGCAATAATTGAGTATAGCTGAGTGACTTCTCACGTAAGAATCAATAATCAATATCGTGTGCTACTATGCAACAACGCGTATTACTGTACTTTTACTACCGAGTAGTTCAACAGTTTTAACGGTAACACCTCCGCCGTTATTTTATAGAAAGATAATTTTGTCGTTTTCTAACTACAACAATACTTCCGTTGTGGGGTCCACCAATGATTGTGCCGTCGTACGAATATTCCCCGATAAAAAGAATATTCCCCGACCAAACAAATATTTTATAACAACTTGCGTACTTTGCAAAATTTATAAATATTACCCACAATTATATATTTTATCAAATTTATTCCATAATATTCAAAAATAATAATTATGAAAATTCATCTTTATTTATAAAAATTGGGGTCTTACAACCTCCCCTTCTTATGAAATTTCGCCCTCGAAATTAGGGTACGTACCTGGTATGTCAAAGAGGTAAGGATACCTTGATTTCATTTCATATTCTAACTCCCAAGTAATTTCCTCAACATCGTGGTTTCTCCACAAAACTTTGACTTGAGGTATAACCTTGGAGCGTAGAATATGTTCCTTCTTATCCAAGATTTGAACAGGAATCTCTTCATACGTCAAATCTTCCGCTATTTCGTCCGGTTCTAACTCAATAATGTGGTTCGGGTCTTTCACATATTTTCATAACATGGATATGTGAAAAACGTTATGAACACGAGACATACTTGGCGGTAGAACGAGTCTATAGGCCACAGTTCCTATTCGATCGAGGATTAAAAATGGACCGATGAATCGAGGATTGAGTTTTTCTCTCTTTCCAAATCTTGTAACTCCTTTCCATGGGGTAACACGTAACAACACATGATCTCCTATATTGAATTCCACGTCCTTTCGATGAAGATCAACATAACTCTTTTGTCGATTTTGTGAGGTTTTTATACGTTGTCGGATCGTTTGAATCTTTTCCGTAGTCATACGTACCAACTACGGTCCCAACAACGTTGCTTCGCCCACCTCATCCCAGCATACTGGAGAACGACACTTTCTTCCATACAACGCTTCAAATGGAGCCATGCCAATACTTGCTTGATAACTGTTGTTGTAGGAAAACTCCACCAATGGTAAGAACTTGTCCCAACTTCCCTTGAAATCAAGGACACAGAGTTTTAATAGATCTTCAAGAGTTTGAATAGTTCTCTCCGACTGTCCGTCCGTCTGAGGATGATATACCGAGCTAAATCGTAAGTCTGTGCCCATAGCTTTTTGCAAACTAACCCAAAATCGTGAAGTAAATCTTGGGTCTCGATCAGAAACTATGGATACCGGCATACCATGCAGTCTTACAATCTCGTTTATATACATACGAGCAAGACGTTCAAGTTTATAAGTTTCTCGTATCGGTAAGAAATGAGCAGACTTGGTCAATCTATCAACAATAACCCAAATCGCATCTATGCCTTGAGAAACCTTAGGAAGACCGGTAACGAAATCCATGGTAATGTGCTCCCACTTCCATTCTGGAATTTCAAGTGGTTGCAATGGACCTTTTGGTACTTGATGCTCCGCTTTAACTCGTTGACAAGTTAGACACCTTGAGATAAACAACGCTATCTCTCTCTTCATATTGCTCCACCAAAATGTATGACGAATATCATGATACATTTTGGTACTCCCAGGATGGATTGCAAACGGTGTATTGTGCACCTCCATCATGATTTTATACTTTAAATCAGGGTCATTAGGAACACAAAGTCTGGAGTTGACTCGAAGTATTCCTTCTTCATCGATTCTTGCTTCCGACATAGCACCTTCTTGCACTTTCTTCCTCATACGCATCAGCTCCAGGTCTGTAGCTTGAGCAGCTTTAACTTTATCGATTAAAGTCGGTTCTACTCGTATATTTGTCATGGTCACATGCGTCCCTGGAGTCTTTAACTCTATCTCCATCCTTTGCAAGTCACACAAAATGGGCCCTTGCGTTGACAATATCGCACTCGTACTTGCATGTGATCTTCTACTCAATGCGTCAGCTACCACGTTTGAATTTCCAGGATGGTATTGGATGGTATGATCATAATCTTTCAACAGTTCAAGCCAACTTCGTTGTCGCATGTTGAGTTCCTTTTGAGTGAAGAAATATTTGAGGCTTTTATGATCCGTAAAGATCTCCACTTTCTCCCCATACAAGTAATGCCTCCAAATTTTAAGTGCAAAGACAACAGCTGCCAACTCTAGATCATGAGTAGGATAATTCTTCTCATATTCTTTGAGTTGTCGCGAGGCATAGGCTATGACTTTTCCATGTTGCATGAGAACACATCCCAGCCCTTTGTCCGAATCATCACTGTAGATGACAAAACCCTCCGAGCCAGATGGTATTGTCAGAACAGGTGCTGAAATAAGTCTCCTCTTGAGTTCTTGAAAACTCTTCTCACATTCTTTGCTCCAATCGAACTTTGTATCTTTCCGAGTCAGCTGAGTCAATGGAGTAGCGATTCGAGAAAATCCTTCCACGAATCTCCGATAATAACCAGCTAAACCGAAAAAGCTACGTACTTCGGTCACTAATTTAGGTTGCTCCCAGCTTTGAATAGCTTCAATCTTTGTTGGGTCAACAGATATTCCATGACTTGATACCACGTGCCCAAGGAATGCTACTTCCTCAAGCCAGAACTCGCATTTCTTCAACTTGGCATAAAGCTTATATTCACGAAGCTTTTGGAGTGTCAGCCTCAAGTGTTGCTCATGATCTTCACGGCTTTTGGAATAAATAAGGATGTCATCAATAAAGACGACCACAAAGTGATCCAAATATTCCTTGAATACTCGGTTCATCATATCCATGAAGGCAGCAGGAGCATTAGTCAATCCAAAGGACATGACTAGGAATTCATAATGCCCGTACCGAGTTCTGAAAGCCGTCTTTGGAATGTCATCGGTTCTAATCTTCAATTGGTGATACCCAGAACGAAGATCGATCTTTGAAAAGAATTTGGCTCCTTGCAACTGGTTAAACAAGTCATCAATACGTGGCAATGGATACCTATTTTTGATGGTGACATGATTCAACTCCCGATAATCAATACAAAGTCGCATACTCCCATCTTTCTTCTTCACGAATAGAACAGGAGCACCCCAAAGAGAAGTACTAGGACGAATAAAGCCAATGTCTAACAATTCCTGCAGTTGGGTTTTTAACTCCTGAAGTTCAATAGGAGCCATTCGATATGGGGCTTTAGAAATGGGTTTTGTACCGGGTTCAAGGTCGATACAAAATTCAATCTCACGCTCTGGGGGTAGACCAGGAAGTTCTTCGGGGAATACGTCAGGAAATTCATTAACAATAGAAATATCGTTCAAAACTGACGTATTTTTGTTTAAATTTGTGACATGAGCTAAGAAAGCTTGACATCCGTTTTTCAATAAACGAATAGCTTTATGGCTTGAGATGGCCGTGATTGATTTTAATGGTTTGGTCGCTTGAATTCGCATAATAGGTTGATTAGGAATATGAAAGCTAACAACCTTGTGGAAACAATCAATTTTTGCATGATGAGTAGTTAACCAATCAATCCCTAGAATCACGTCAAATGCAAGTATTTTCAATGAAATAAGATCTACAGGTAATGTGAGGGTACCGATTTGAACCAAACAAGACTTATAAACAATGGATGTAATGAAAGTTTCTCCCAACGGAGTTTCCACAGATAAGTCAAAGTCTAATTTCTCCGGAGTCAAATTTAATCGATGAGCGCAAGTAGGAGAAATAAAAGAATGGGTAGAACCGGTATCAAATAAAGTATAGACTTCGTTAGAGTTTATGATAAGCTTACCCGTGATGACCTCATTCGGGTTCCTTGCTTTCTGGGAGGTCACAACAAACGCTCTCCCTTGCACTACCGGCTTTGACCTTTCTGGGACGGCCTTTGGTGCCTCCATCCTAGCTGAATTTGTCTTTGGTAAACGACAAAATCGGGCTAAGTGACCTTCTCTTCCACAATTATAACATGCTTTGGACGGCATCGCGCAATTTGGACTGATGTGTCCCTCCCTTCCGCATTTGAAGCATATGATAGGTGGTCTTTCTCCTTCCTTAACAACGGGTGCTGGTGCTGACGTCTTTCCATCATTGTTGAATCTCCTCTTTTTGAAATGTCCATTCATCTTTATTTATAAAAACTGGGGTCTTACATGATAAGTCACTCAGTATTGTTCAATTGGGTATTCGGGACACTTTATGTGTCGGAGTACTATTCACGGGTTACTATTCACCTAAATTACTATTCACCTGAATATTATTCACTCGGGTATTTGAGGTATTTTTCGTGTCGGAGTACTATTCACGAGTTACTATTCACGGGTTACTATTCACCCGATTACTATTCACTCTAGTATTGTTCACTCGGGTATTTGGGACACTTTTTGTGTCTGGGTACTATTCACCCGAAAAATATATTTCTTTCCGGTCCAAATCATTCTTGAGTACAATATTATTCCACGAAGAGATATGTTAATTTTTCAGACCGTTGGTTGAAATTATAATAAAGGTGATAAGTTTTGTTTTATTGGTATTATTAATGTAATAAAACAGAAAAGCTTTTTATATAAAACATAATACTTTTATAAAGTTATTCTATAAATAGAATATATTATATTCTATTATGCATAGTATTTTGCATAGTAAAATCTTTTTATATAAAACAGAATACTTTTATAAAGTTATTCTATAATTAGAATATATTATATTTTATTATGCATAGTGTTTGTATAGTGCCTGCATAGTGTTTGCATAGTAAAATCTTTTATAAAGTTATTCGTTTTATTAGATTATAAATAGAATATATTATATTTTATTTAAAATATTTTGCTTTAAATATGGGCCGTCAGATTAAAGTAAATCAATCTGGACCGCTCATGAGTTAGTTACTATGCAGTCCATTTTTCTATAAATAGAAGCTCATTCCTTCATTATTTCTTACGAATTCACTGAAACTCTAGAGAGATAAACTATAGAGAGAATTCTTCTTCTATAATCTTGAGCGTATTTCTTTAGAGTTTAAGAAAGCTTTGAGCGTAGTATAAGTTTTTTTCGAGTATATCCCGACCTACTAGCCGGAGTACTCTTCTTTCAAAGGTAGGGAATATTATTTGTTGTACTCGTAAGGAATATTATTTCTTTTGTATTCATGAAGAGAACTTCTGTTATTTCATTCTTTATTATTCTGCTTGAATAACTAGTATACGCGGACTACCCTATACTTGGTGACTTTCTTCTATTATTCTGTCTTTATTATTCTGTCGAAATATCCTGTCTGTGCTATACACCGGACCTGGTTCCATTTTTATTATTCCGTCTTTATTATTCTTTCAGGAAAATCCTGTCTGTGCTATACGCCGGACCTGGTTCCATCATTTATTATTTCGCATTTATTATTCTGTTGGAACATCCTGTCGGTGTGAATTTCACCTGACCTGGTTCCGTTATTATTATTCTATTGAAATAACAGTCTATGCGAAGTACCGCATGCATGGTGATATCTTTTGTTATTCCATTCGGTATTATACTCAGTTGATTAAAATTTTAACTTCTATACTCCATGAAATTAGTGGAATATCCTTGATATTTGCGCTTCATCCAGTATCTTTTCGTGGAAATATTCTTCTGACCATTCTTGAATTTTACTCTACAAAGCAGTATCATTTTGACAATTTGGACGTTATTGGTTCCTGGATAAATTAATTCTTGAACTTGTTTAATTGAATTCTTATATCATTGCCATCATCCTCAAGTTTATGTAATGTTGAAAGTCATCTGTGGCCTGTAGTGCATAGATGGACTTGGTATGATTATGACCAGAGATTATTCAGTATAATCATGACCGTAATGTTACAAATAATGTGAAAATTAAAAGTCCTCATTGGGCCATAGTGCATTGACAGACAGTTTTTGGTATGATTATGGCTATGGATTCTCTTCAGCCAAGGGAGCAAAGATGAATTTTTTTTATGGCATGATCAGGACCTTAGATGAAAACACGATTATCTTTGGCCCGTAGTGCATGGATAATTTGTGGTCGTGATACTAAAGAATATCCTTGGCCTGTAGTGCAGGGATGATTTAATGATGTGAATTTTTTATTGAGCTAAGTTTCAGCGATAAAAGTGATGAAAAACTTTTTAAATCATAAAAAATATTAGATTCTCTTCTCTATTTGACTCTTTTAATGGATTGCTTGTTCCGCTGCAGTTAAACTTGATGTCTATTGTATTTTATCAGTTTAACATTGTTGGAGGCTAATGATAATTTATTCTGCATTATCTTAGTCATAATATTTCTTACTGGACTAGTTGAGCTCACCCGTTCTTTCACTGTTCTCTTCAGGAAATGAGAATATAGCTGGGACGAGTCGGGGAATGGAGTAATGGTCCAAAGGATATCATTAGTAGTCCTCACTATTTTGTGAAATAGTGTGATAATAATTGTAATGAGGACTCCTTTTGAGTTTGTATAATCTCTAGTAGATAATATTTGTATTCAAACTCACAGTTTATGTTTTGTCGTATTGTACACGACAGTTGTATTAGTAAGTTATATTTGAATTCTGTACCATGTATCTGGCGACCCAAGATGGGTGATGTATACCTAATTTTGGGGGCGTCACAGTGGAGATAATGATATGTCAAGAGAAGACTCATCATTTAGAAGAATATGATAGTAATCTTCTCATTTTTCTTTGGGGTCTATTGGGTCAACCAAGGATAATTTTGTGACCATATGATATCTACCATAACCTAAAAGCATAGACTCTCATGTAAGAAGGTTTCCTTGAGCACTTCCCAAAGATTCTAATTTATAAAATAATTTTTGACTATACCTTTTTGTAAGGTGTCATTGTGACGTGCTACAGTTGGTATATATTTGTATCCAAACTCACAGCATATGTGTTGTTGTATTTTGCACGAAAATTGTTGTAATAAAGTTGTAGTTGTTTTCCGTACCATATATTTGTCGACTCAGAATGGGTTGGATGGAATGGACCTATTTTGGGGTCGTTACATTTGGTATCAGAGCTTAGGGATATGATCTCTGGCGGAGATCAGGATTAGAACTAGGAGGGGAGATATGAGTAAATTCTTTGCTAGTGTGTCCTACCTAAGCTTAATTGTTGGTCGGTCATAATATACGGATATTATGTGATATGTTAATTTGCTTAATTAACCCTTGTTTTATGGCAGTATTTAAGAATGGCAGCTGAGAATGTTAACAATGGAGTGAATAAGACTGTGGGGATACCTCTAATCACTAACCATGATAATGTGATGTCAGACGAAGAAAGAATTAGAGATATCCATGTGGTGAGTGAAGAATTGATAGTTGCACCCGAGATAGTCGCAGAGGTAACAGCTGAGAGTGAGGCAGAAGAGGAAGAAGAGGTACCTGAGGAGAGTTTATTAGAGGTATTATATGATCAAAATGTAGAATTTCAAAATCGTATTCATGAGTTAGAAGAGCAGGCTGAAGAACGACAGACGGTCTTGGAGAAAAAGAATGCAACAATTCAAGCTTGTGTTACCCGATATGTGATGCTTGAACAGAAGCATTCTTTGGCAGAGTATAAGGTGATAAAGATGGAATCTGAGCTGAAAGAAGAAAAAACTGAACGAGTGAGAATAAGTGATGCATGGGCAAAAGCCGCACGATACGTGGATATTGTGGAAAGAGATGTCCGATCTAAGAAGACTAAAATAGATGATATGAATTTCTCTTTTTAGAAAGCAAGTGGGAGAACCCAACATCGAGTTTTGAATTACCCTGTACAAAGCGGTCAACCTAAATTCGATATGGATCTAAGATTGATGATTCAGATCATGAATCAGGAGTACGGTGAGGCAGTTGAGGGAGGAATATGCCCTATAGAAAAGTATATTCCAACGGTAGTGAGGACGCAAATTGCTGCCCCAGACAAGTCAAAGTCGAGTAGTTCGAGGGATAGCGGTTGTCATGACTTCCCAAAAAATGAGGAACCCAAATGAAGTTATCACGGGAGATGAGCAATGGAGAAATCATGATGACCCGGGAGATAGAATCTGAAATGATAGCAAGGTATTCTCAACTTTTCGAAATACCAGTTACGTAAATTTCGGGGACGAAATTTCATAAGAAGGGGAGATTATAAGACCCCGAATTTTATGAAATAAAAGTATTCAATTTTTTCTTACAATTCATTAAATGGTTAAATTGATAAAAAGTTAAAGTTAAGGGTGATATATGAATTTTTTTCAAAATACACAAGTGGTTATAAAAATATTCATTATTGTCGGGGAATATTCGTTTGGTCGTAGAATATTCTTTCTGTCGGGGAATATTCGTACGACGGCGCAGCCATTTGTGGGCCCCATAACAGAATAACTTTCGGATGAAGAAAAAGACAAATTAAAGTTTTTATAAATAACGGCGTAATCGTTACCGTTAACACTGTTGGAATACCCGGTGGGTAAAGTAAAGTAATACACGTTGTTGCACAGTAGCACACGGTATTGCACAGTATTTTTGAATTATTGATTCTTACGTAAGAAGGCACTAATGAATAATTGTTACAGTAATTACTGTTCAGTATTATATTTTATTGATTCAATAATTATTGCGTTGATATTTTATATTACTGTTGTTTCAATAATTATCACTACACAGTATTTTCCATTATCGGAGCAATAATTCATATTATCTGAATAATATTATTAGATAACATTATTGGCAATGTCTAGAAAGTTCTGTCTAAGGAGAGGTTTGGTCACCTAATTGCGCGCTAGTAAGGAGAAATCCTTATTGGAAAGCCCCCTCTTTCCTGGAAATTGCCTGGTTGTCATTATTGTGATTCTGTAATATTATTTGTGAATAATTAATTATTAATTTATATGATAAGAAAAATATTCATTTTATGTGGATATAGATGGAGAAAATTTTTAAAGTGACAATTGTTGAAAATCGATATTTTATCTTTTATGATAAAATAATCTTTTATTATATTATTATAATATATTATTATAATATAATAATGATGATATTTTTACAATGAATGTGGGATATATGAGTATATGAGGAGGAAGAGTATTTTTGTTGCAAAAGTTGTTTAAAATATGTTAAACATGTCTGTGGGCCCATTTTTTGACTGAAATTTGTTTATAGCCTGTAAAATCGCCCGTTTATGGATTTCGGTCAATTTCTGTTTGGAATTTGGAAAAACTTTCTTCTGCAAAGTTGTAGAGAATTGAATTTCCTATAAATGTCGCGAGATTCGAATTTTCTGATAAAAGGGCTATTTATTATGAATTATTGAAGTTCCAGATTAATTAATTATTATTATTTGGAGTTTTAATAAATTAATTGAGAAAAAAAATTTTTGATGGTTTTGGTTGTTGGAATGTGCTGAAATCAGTTGTCAAGAGGTTGGCGTGAAAATTTTATAATAATAATAATAATAATATTTTATTAAATTTTCTGCTTTGGTGTTCTAAGCATTTTCCTATAAATAGGGTGCTTAGGTTAGAATTGAAAATCACACTAGAAACTAAAGATTTCTCTCTTTTTCTCTCTCTATTATATCGAGCGTATTTTGTGAGTATTTTAGTACTTTGAGTATTGCTATACGGTGCAAGTTCTTTCAGAACTATATCCAGTATTCTAGTCAGAAGTACTATTCTTTCTGAGGTAAGGGAATTGTAAGGGAGATTATTTTCTTCATAAATGATATTATTTCTTCAATATCATTATGCTGAAAATATTGGTTTGAATTTTTTTATCAAAGTTGGAACTTTTTCATGTCGGGGTTACTATTCATGAGTTACTATTCATGAGTTATTATTCACGAGTTACTATTCATGAGTACTATTCACGAAGCGTGATGATGTTTTTTGTGAAATTTCTATCTTTTGATGTCGGAGTTACTATTCACGTATACGGCACTATTCACGTATACGACACTATTCACGAATACGGTACTATTCACCGAAAAATAAAATTTCTTCTTTTTGTCCAAAATATCTATTCTGGATACTAACTTTAATTGTATCCATGTTTTTTTATCATTCTTGAATTTTACCCCACTTTGGTTATTTATGAAGTATTTTTGAATGGGAATTGTTTAAAGTACGAATCCTTAATATTTGTTCTTTTGCTTCCCTGGATTCGTTTTCTTTAGAATATTTTTCATCATACTCAGTCCTAAATGATGATATAACGTAATATCTTTGGCCTGTAGTGCAAAGATGAATGATTTCTGATGAATATCTTTGGCCCGTAGTGCAAAGATGAACAGGTGTTTAGATAAACATGACCAACTGATGAATATCTTTGGCCTGTAGTGCAAAGATGACTTGTTGATGAATATCTTTGGCCGTACTACAAAGATGAATTTATTAGTAGGATTATGACCATAAACTGTGATTTGGTATAACCATAATCGTTGATGTTTCAGGTGATAAAAATTATCTTTGTCCTGGATGAGAAAAGGAATTTAGAACTAGAATTACGATTATGAGTTATACATGTGATTGTGGACAGGAATTGTTGATTGATGTTACAGGGATAAAACATTGTTGGTGGACTTTTAACATGGAGAAGATAATAGACTTTATAGTCTATTTGACTCTTCTAATGGATTGCTCATTCTGCTGCAACTATGGTTGAAAAGTTTTATCATCTACCATATGTTCTAAATCTCTGATTTATTACTGTTGAAGGCTATTAATAATTTATTTATCTTTAGTCATGATATTCTTTACTGAGCTAGTTGTACTCACCCTTTTGCTTTACAATTCCTTTCAGGTAATAAAAGTGTAGCTGGGTCGAGCGGGGGATAACAAAGGAATAGAACGGTGGTCTATAGATGTTGAGGGTGATGTGAATTTAACTTGGAAGGGTGTTTTGCCACTATCATACAAGATGTCTAATGACATACAACCTCGTGTCATCATAAGACAGGGTTGTGCTCATCCACTTGCTGAGTATATTTACAAGCACTACCTATATAATCTTGGTGTTTGTTTGGAGTTTAATTTCCAAGTAGAGACAGTGGAGATAATGATATGTCGAGAGAAGACTCATCATTGGGAAGAATATGATAGTAATCTTCTCGTTTTTCTTTGAGGTCTATTGGGTCAACCAAGGATAATTCTGTAGCCATATGATATCTACCATAACCTAAAAGCATGGTCTCCCATGTACGAAGGTTTCCTTGAGTACTTCCCAAAGATTCTAATTTCTAAAACAGTTTTTGACTATACCTTTATGTAAGGTGTCATTGTGACGTGCTACAGTTGATATATATTTGTATCCAAACTCACAGCATATGTGTTGTTGTATTTTGCACGACAATTATTATAATAAAGTTGTAGTTGTTTTCCGTACCATATATTTGGCGACTCAGAATAAGTTAGATGGAATAGACCTATTTTGGGGTCGTTACAATACAGTCCTAGACCGTCGCCTTATACCGGTCGCCCCAGAAGAATTGATATAATATTTCTCCTCTTTTCTTAATTATTCCATTTTTAAGTGATGTTTTCTTTGCTGTCATGTTGCTATCATATATTGAATGGTGGAGTATATAGGAGATAGGGGCAGCAGTAGTGGAAAATATATGGTAGGATTGAAATTGGGTGTGTAGGTCAAGCCTGTAAGCTCTAATTATACATGGGACATTCTGCAGTGGAGTTAAAGGTATTGTTTTCTTGTCTTACTTGTGCTGCTGTTTCTTACTACTTATATAAATGCATATATATATATATAGCAATTAACTCACTTTGAACTTTCAGTTTCTTTCTCACTTCTCATGAACAGAACAGTAATTACTTGAGGGAGGTCATATGATATGGATATGGGTACAAGTTGGCAGATGCCAAGTCATTTATAGACACACACACATATAGGAGATCAGGGATCCATAACATATAGTGACTATAATAACTTATATGGCCACAAGATTTTACCTCTCATTTCAAGATCTAACGACCATGATTTAAAAACACAACTCTCTTACTGCAATACAATGTTGTTGCAAAAGACTTTTCACAACACAATGTTGTTGTAAGAAACTTGTCAGATCTTGCAATGAACGGTACAAGATATAGTTGGTCATGTGTATATATATATATATATAATATATATATATATATACATAATATATATATACACGGTCTCATTCTTCAGCGAACTAAAAAAACAAATCAAAGATGAATCGGTTATAGCTACAGTTTTCTGAGCTATAACGACGGTCGAACCATCACCATAACTATGTTGTCGGCTTTGTATGCTATAGTGACGAAAAAAACAGTCGCTATAGCTGGTTCGTTTTTAGTTCGTTTCTTAATTTTAGTTATATATATATATGAAGTTATTCATAGCTAATGTTGTATGTCGAGCGGCCATCGTCCACCATAATATGGCAGACGGTGTTTAATGTATACATCTGCTATACAATATGAAGGATGAGTGTTATAAGTTATAACAACCGTTGGCCATACTATATGGCGGACACCGTTGACTATATATATATAGTTGGTCCCCGGCCGTATATGTATATGTATATGTATATGTATAATGATAGTGTTCACTGCAAAGATTCTTGCCTTCCATCTCAGTACACTGTTAAAACAAACTCATTAATTAATTACAGAATTCTTCTGACCATAATACATGACCTTTAAAATAAAAGTTTGAACTCAATAAATGATATGATATGATATTATCCCAACAACAAAATTATAACCATCCTATTACTATATGAGTTAAGTTGTTTTTAGTGCAGACCCTATAGACATAATTGGAATCAAAATGTACTTCCCAAAAGAAAGAGAACTAATATGAGTTTGAGACATGATAAGCGTTTTGTGGAAATGGATTTAATAATGAGATGAAGAAGACCAGCATCTTGCACCAACCCTAACCCACTTTGTCAAAAAAGTGAAGGACCGAATTAAATATATAAACTACTTCAACCTAAAAGCTTTCTTGTTCCAACAAAATTCAATCATCATCACCTACTACACCACAGTATGTCTCCGATTATTTCGTCCCTAACTTACCATCTGTTAAGCTAAATGTCTCTCTTACGATACAAATGCAACTCATTCCTATATTTGATTAAATCACCATAATTAACTACATCTACAGATCGAAGACACTCCCTCAAAAAAGATGAGGTGAAAAAAGTTTAATTAAATGGTTTCATGATATAAACAAGTAACAGTAAAAACTAGCTATTTTGAAGAAGCCTTGAAGTTGATCAACTTATTGATGGTGGAGCTACCACTGAAAGATAGGAGCTTCCACCACTTGCTAAACAAGCCTCTTAATAAACATAAGTAAGACCTGCACACACACACGCACACACAAATATATATAGCAGTAAAAACCCATGTTCTATATCATATCATAATATAAGAAATTTAAGCAAGTAATTTATTAAGAATTATAAACTTCAGTTGGCCACTAGTATATGTATATATATATACACATCCCTTACATGAAGTAAATGTTGTTGCTTGCAGTCTTCAATCTGAAATGAGATGCCATTATAATCTCAGTAAAAGCTCTGCAATCTGCAAATAGCTAGAATTCATCAACTAAGAGAGAAAGAAACAGATAGAGTACCTTTTAGGGCGAGATATCGGCAAATTAAGCATGTTAATTCATAGGTAAGTAGTAGTTATATAAACCTACGTGATATTGGCACGGCTCAATCAAAAAAAACAGACCTCTACACTTGTAGAGCACGGCTTTCTAATTGAACCGCACCAACATCCCGTATTCTTCATTTTTCTACTACTCGTTGAACTAATCCGAAGAGCAATTTGACAAAATTCTGCAGAAATAGAAAAAAGAATAAATAGTTAGAGATGTTTAATTTTGGCATGAATATTATATATATGGTGTGTGTGTTTGTGTTTGTAACCTCCCATGTCTATATATATGAACACTAAGACACAACATATATGTATATATACAGGACTAAAAATGTGTGTATTTGTGTGTGAGAGAGAGAGGGGGGTGTTTTGGAGGAGAAGGTGGTGAGGGGGGCATTGAATTTGCCAACAACCCAACAAGGAAAAGAGGTGGGTATATTAACTCAAAAGCTAAAAAACGATGAAAAAGAAGACTGGAGCAAATCTGGAAGCTTTCGATTTATTAGCAGCATTTATTATTATGAGGTTCAGTTGCAAAAGGCCATGCTAATACCGTGACACCCTTCATTTGAATTTCAAAACCCAACCATAAAAGATTCTTGCTTTTCTATGGTAACTTATTTATTTCTTGCTACAACTTACTGCCCATATATTCATTACAAGATCGAGTCTAAAATTTTATGTCGAATTATAGTTGTGAATATATACATATAATTATATGAGATAATTCCCGAATCAAATTAGATTAAAAGGTCTCTTTTTTTGTCCCTCCCTTTTTTCTATAGCCAACAACCCTAGCCTCCAAACTTTAAAACTTAGGAAGTGTTTGATAAAAACTGAATAAATCTGAATCTAAATGAGCTGAATCTGAATGAAAAAAGTTGTTTGATAATTAACATGTCTGAAACATCTGAATGACAAAATTTTATTATTTTACCTCTAAAAAAATTCAAAATTATTGTAAATTTATTTAATATTACTTAAAATAATAGTTAATATTTTTTTAATTTTTTAATTTTTTTAATTTTTTAACTTCATTCAGCTGCTCATTCAGCTCAAAAAATCTGACTTAGCCATTCAGCTCGTCTATCTTACCGATTCAGCAATTCAGACCAAAACAAACGCGTTCACTGATTCAACCATTCAGATTCAGCTTCATTCAGCTCTAAACAAACACGAAAAGGGTCACTCATTTCTTCAAGATACCTTCTCCTACATATTTTTTGTTATCATTAACATGTTGTTTCATTCTTAGTTTCTTGTTTTATGGAGTTTGTTTTTTCTGTTTGTGGAGTTTTTGATTTTGAATCAAAGTTTCATAAAGTACTTAGGTTGAATATCATTATTATTATTTTAATAACGTGTCATGATCTTAACGGCTCTCGTGCATACGTACGGTTAGTGTATCAAATTTAACTTTTTGTTTTTTCTAATTTGGAGTTAGATCTCTTATTATTTCTCATAGTGAAGTCATTTTTTTTTCTTTTTGAGAGTTTACATTCTCTTTTCACACAAGCTTGTGCCACGACCTTAGTCATGTTTGTTTATAAAAAATATATTTAAAATTAGACTTTTATCTTAATTTAACATTATTTCGTATTATATTTATCACATTATAGAAATTAATAGTCTTTTAAATAGTTTTATGAATTATTTGTTGTCATTTTTAAGACTGTATGATGGACTATATAATCCTATGATGATAAATGTAAGATTATTAACGCCCATATTTTAAGTTATCAAATAATTTTATGGAACTAATAGTTTCACATTAAGGAACTATTAGTCACTCGTCAAAGTATTAAATAATTCGAAATAATATTAAATTAAAATAAATAATTTAATCTCAAACATATTTTTTACAAATAAATATGACATTAGTATTTATAAATGGAGTATATGGGTTGACGCTAAAGCCCTAAACCCATACATCATCACTAAGGTTGTAAACGAGCCAACACAGTTTGAGCTCGATTCGGGCTCGACTCGAAAAAATACGAGCGAGACTCGGATTCGTTAATAATATGATCCAAATATGAGCATTAAAAATAGTTCAAATAAAAATATGAGTAGAATCTGAGCAAGGTTATACTCGACTCGTTTAAGATTTAAACTACTCGAATTCTTGATTGTGATTCGATATATACTCGGTTTGAGACACCCCCAAAATAGGTATACATCACTCATTCTGAGTTGTCAATACATGGTTCAGAAACAACTACAAATTTATTATTACAACATGTAAACTATGTGTTTAAATACAGATATTGCCATCTAGACAATATCCACATAAAATAAATCCCCATCATAATTATTGATATATTATTTTATAAAAATGGTGAGGACTACTAAACAACTCTCCCTAGAACCTTCATTCCATACCCCGACTCGCTATATTCTCGCCTCCTGAGAAGAAAAATGGAACAAAAAGGAAAAAGGGTGAGCTCAACTAGCCCAGTAAAGAATATTATGACTAAGATAATATACAACAAATTATCGTTAGTCTTCAACAGGGAAAAATCTGATAGAATACAATAGACAACAAATGTTAAATCAATATTCGCAGCGGAAAATATCAATTCATAGAAGAATTACGTAGAGGATGAAATCTACTAATATCTATGAATTTAACAGTCCATCATCATTATTTTTATCCCTGTAACATCAATCATTGCACATCTTGAATCATATAATCATCCTTGCACTACAGGCCAAGGATATTCTTCTGTTGGTCATGTTCATCTAAACACCTGTTCATCTTTGCACTACGGGCCAAAGATATTCATCAGAAATCATTCATCTTTGCACTACAGGCCAAAGATATTCAGTAATATCATCATTTAAGACTGAGGATGATAAAAAAAATTTTAAAGAAACGAATCTAGTGAAACAAAATGACAAGGATTAAGGATTAAGGATTCGTACTTTGTTTTACCCATGTCCAAAAATACCTCAAAAATTATCATAGTGGTGTAAAATTCAAGAATGATCAAAACATGGATACAATCAAAGCTAGTATCCACAATAGATATTTTAGACGAAAAGAAAAATTTTCATTTTTTGATGAATAATGCCGTATTCGTGAATAGTGTCGTATACGTGAATAGTGCCGTATACGTGAATAGTAACTTCGACATAAAAAGTTCCAAATTTGATTAAAAGTTCAGATCAATACTTCGACATAATGATATTAGAAGAAATAATATCATTTTAAAAAAAATAATATCCCTTACCTCGGAAAGATAGTACTTCTAACTGGAATACTGGATATAGGCTATAACTTGAACTTTCACCGTATAAGCAATACTCAAAGTATACTCAAAATACTCGCAAGAATACGCTCGATAATATAGAGAGAGAAAACTTCAGTTTCTGGTGTGATTTTCAATTCTAACCTAAGCACTCTATTTATAGGAAAATGCTTAGAACACCAAAGCAGAAAATTTATTATAATAATAATATATATAAAAATTTTCTACGCCCATTCATAGAATCTAAAAATCTGAATACAAACCACATGCTCCCTTCTAGAAGAAGTAAAAAAAACTGTTTTTTATAAAATAAATAATTAAAACTTCCAAAAATCAATTATTTCGGAGCTTTGGAACTTCAATAATTTATAATAAATAGCCCTTTCGTCAGAAAATTCAAATCTCGCGATGTTTTTATAGGAAATTCAATTCTCTACAACTTTGCAGAAGAAAGTTTTTTCAAATTCCAAACAGAAATTGGCCGAAATCCACAAACAGGCGATTTTTCAAGCTATAACCAAATTTTAGTCAATAAATGGGGTCCACCGACATGTTTAACATGTTTTAAACATTTATTGTAACAAAAATACTCTTCCTCCTCGTATACTCATATATCCCACATTCGTTGTAAAAATATCACCATTATTATATTATTAAAATATAATAATATATATTTAAATGAATTATTTTATCAGAAAAGATAAAATTTCAATTTTCAACAATTGTCACATTAAAAAAATTTCTCCATCTATATCCATATAAAATCAATATTTTTCTCATCATATGAATCAATAATTAATTATTCACAAATAATATTACAGAATCACAATATTGACAACCAGACAGTTCCCAGGAAAGAGGGGGCTTTCCAATAAGAATTTCTCCTTACTGGCGCGCAATTAGGTGACCAAACCTCTCCTTAGACAGAACTTTCTAGACATTGCCAATAATTTTATCCAATAATATTATTCAGATAATATGAATTATTGCTTCGATAATGAAAATACTATGTAATGACAATTATTGAAACAACAGCAATATAAAATATCAACGCAACAATTATTGAACCAATAAAATAAAATACTGAACAATAATTACTGTAACCATTATTGAGTAGTGCCTTCTTACGTAAGAGTCAATAATTGGTGCAATATCGTGTGCTACTGTGTTTTAACCACCGAGTATTTTAACAGTATTAACGGTAACAACTACGCCGTTATTTTTAAACAACTTATATTTGTCGTTTTCTTCCTCCAATCGCTTTCCGTTATGGGGCCCACACATGGCTGCGCCGTCGTACGAATATTCCCCGACAGTACGAATATTCCACGACCAAACGAATATTCCCCGACAACAATTAATATTTTATAACCACTTGCTTATTTTGAAATATTTGCGTATTTTACCCATAACTATCCATATTAATCACATCAACCCTTACTATTTCAAAATAATAATTAGAGGAAATTAAATTTCATTTATTAATTATTTGGGGTCTTACACGGTTAATACATATTCGATTAGATGTTCGATACACTCTCTTATAATATATACAAATTTAAATCAAATTAGGATAATTAGTTATTATTTTATTTTGTTTTTAATTTTAATTATGATTTTATATTTGTAAAGTGTAATAATAAATATATTTTCTCATTTTTAAGTCAAATAACAAATTCAATTTATAATTATATTTATTATAAAACTAGTTATTATGTGGAGACTCGAATTCGAGCTTGAATTTGAAGCTCGTTAGTAGTTTGAATAAATATTCGAGTCGAGTCGGATCGAATTCGAGTAATAAATATTCGAGTCGAGTCGAATCTGAGTAGGATTTTTCATATATAATTCGAATTCAAGCCGAATTCGAGTACGAAATTATCATTTTGAGTAGTTCTCTGTTCACTCTGGTTCGACTTTCGTTTACACCCTTAACCATCACCACACAAAATCAATATCTATATGACTATTCTATAAAATTCTTGGTTTTTCCGATGGGTGTGCAACCTAGAACGGAGGCAAAAAGATTATAATCTATTTTTTTTAGTTTTTAAGTTAATAAAAAAAAGTGAGTGAGTGAGTGAGTGAGTTGAATATGATTTTGACCAAAAATGAACCGGCTATAGTGACAATTTTAAATTTATGGCAATGTTTCGAACGGTAACTATATCTCAGAAAATCGTCGCTATAATTCGGTTCGTTTCTGGTTCGTTTATTTGGTTTGTTGGAGAAAATTTTCATATATATATATATATATATATATATATATATATGCAATTAACATAAATAAATAAAAACTTGAATAAAAATTGTAAAATACGGGAGAGATGATAGAGATAAAGAGTGGGATAGAGAAAAAAATACAATTAAAAAGCGAAACAACTACAATAAAGCAGTTTTTTATGGTAAAATTACATATATTAGTACCTTTTAAAAAATAATTACAAAAATAAAATACCCATAAAATAATTACAAAAATATTACATTTTTTTAATTTTATTTACAATATTACTATAATTATGTGTCCTTAATTAAAGGGATTAATAATATTAATGGGACATATTTTTTAAAATGCGTGATAACCTCCGTGTATTGTCTGTTTAGGACTCTTCGTTTTCGTATACTACCCTTTACACGCTGAAACCCTCTTTTCTATCTCCTTTCGTGTTTCAGTATTCTCCATTGATCGTTATCGAAGTTAGCAATTTCGTTCTCGTCACCATCATTTCTACTTGTTTTCGTGATTATACAGTGTTCATTGAAACCTCTTATCTCTTTCATTCGTGTTTCAGTATTCTCCATTGTTTGTTATCGAAGTTCATAGCCATTTCGTTTTCGTTCTGTGTTCGTCACCATCGTTGTTATCTGTTTTCGTGATTACACAGTGTTCCAGTTGGTTTATTATTTTTCGGTATCGATTCTGGTTGTGTATATTTTCAGGTCAGTTATTTTGAAATAATTTAACGTATTATATATATTAATGTAGTTTATCAGTCGAATGTAGTATTGATTGTTGTGTGGGTTTGTGTTATTTTTTATGTTTTGTATAGAATGGTTGATACAAAGAAGAAGGATGGGAAGATGAAGAGAATATCGGAGCGTGAGTTTGTCAAGGACGTGAAGAAGTTTGCTATGGATAGGAAGGGGAAGGAAAAGGATGTATGTCGGAAATCGAGTAAGAATGAAAATAGGCTGGTGATACACAGTGATATCAAGCATTCTCAAGTGCAGTTAGATTTTGAGCTTGACATTCCTGTAGTTAAGGCCAAAGGTCAAGTGCTTATCCAGAATATAATTCCAACACGGAGAAATTTAAAGGTGTGTTATTTTTAATTTTCTTATGGTTACCATTATATAATTATTTGGTTACTTATTAGTATGTATTTGGGTACTGTAAACTTTTAATGATTTGTTTACTTATTGGTATGTATTTGGTTACTGTGATATTATATTACTGTGTTACTTTTATGGGTTGGTTACTTATTAATATGTATTTGGTTACTGTGAATTTTTATTAGTATGTATTTGGTTACTGTAAAATAATAATTATTTGGTTACTTATTTTTATGTATTTGGTTACTGTAAACTTTTAATGTTTTGGTTACTTATTAGTATGTTTGTGGTTACTGTGATTTTATAGTTTGGTTACTGTTATATCAGATTTTGGTTACTGTCATATTACAGTTTGGTTACTATTTTGTATTTTTTATGCTTAATATGCTTTTGCCTAGTATACATATTTTAATAAATTGAGTTTAGTGTATAGGTTGTTTATGTATTGGTTACCATTAAAAGATGGTTTGGGTACCATCATAGAATTATTTGGTTACTTGTTAGTATGTATTTGGTTACTGGATTGTGTGTATAACACTATTTTTTGTATAAATTTTGTTATACTGGTTACGAATAACTGTTCAATTCTGGTTTTGTGTATTTACAGTTATGGGATCTTTACTATGAGGAATGCAACAGAAAATTCACTGGAAAAGTAATATATTGGTGTGACATGGAAGTCCCCATAATTATTGCCAAGAAATTGAATGAAAGTCAGCTGGAGAAGTTTAGGGCAACATGTTTTGGAAATTTTTTGGAGTGTGGTGAGCATCAAATGTATTCACAGATTATTCACCATGCTCTTGTAAGGGAGGTTCACCAAAGGGATGATGGTGAGATGTGGTTTTTGTTTGGGGAGAAAAGGGTTAGGTTTGGGCTGCCTGAGTTTTGTCTGATTTCTGGGTTGAGATGGCAAGGCAATGATGATATAAGTGCATATAAAGGTATGCAAAATCTGATTATTGAAAAATATTTTGGGGCAGAAGTTGTTACTAGTAGTTGTATAGATAGGATATTTCAGAAGGCAGTTTTTGATGATGATAACGAGGCTATTAGGATGTCATTGAATTTTTTTGGTGTTTAATTTTATTCTTTCAACAGTTTCTGAAAATTTTGTTAATGTTGTAATGGTAAATTTTATATGTTATGGTGATGTTAGTAGTTTTCCTTGGGGGAAAGTTGCGTTTGAAATGACAAAGTATTCTTTGTCAAATGCATTGAAGGGGCATATAAAGAAAGGAAGGAGTGTTGGTTCAACATATAATTTCTACAAGGACCATTATATTAAATTGTATAAGTTGAATGGTATTCCATATGTATTTCAAGTGTTTATGTTTGAAACAATTTCAACTTTTAAAACTCGTGGTATATGCAACGACGAGTATCTGTCGGATATCCGTTTATGTAGATGGAAGGAGCTCGTGAAGCCTCCTTCAAATGACAAGTTGAATGAGCTAGTATTCTGTTCTGGACAGGTATGCAGTTTGCTATTAAGAATGTAATTTGTTACCTTTAGTTAATTATTTGGTTACTGATTATTCGTGTGAAGTTTACTCTTAACATAGTAGTTAGTTACCTTTATATACTAATTTAGTTACTTATTATATTATGTGTATGTTAACAATAAAAATGTTGTTGTTTATTAGAATATACACAATTGGATATTGATTATATTACACTCATGTAACTAATAACAATTTTGTTGGTTACTAGAATATACACAGTTTGGTTACCTTTATATATTTAGTTGGTTAATGATTTATATATATTTGATTAACAGTATCTATGTTTTTGTTTATTGATTTTGTTTTCTGTTTATTTATTTTATCTTTTTGTTATTGTAATTGTATAATGTTTGTCAGATGTTATACTAAAGTGTACTTATTGTTTTTCAGCTTAGGGTAAAAAGTTTGATTCCCACGGATGAGGAGAATGAACGTCTTGATTTGGGCAGGTTTCAGTTTTTCAGTGGGAGGGATGCTGACAAGAATGTTGAAAAGAAGTCGAAGGATGACAACATTGGAAGTGATATATCGGTCATTAAAGATGCAATTGATACACGGTTACGGCCGTTGGAGAAAAAAGTTTCTGAAATTAAGAAAGACGTTGTAAAACTGCGGGCTGATATGAAGGATGAGCTACAGATTTTACATGTTCAGCTATGCAGAGAGTTTAGATTAATTATTAGAGATGAGTTACGGGGGATAAAAGATGGTGGGGTCAAAGAAGTTGACAGTGATTCTGATGATGATTCTGATTCCGATGAGGGTGGTGATTCTGATGATGATGATGAAGCCGATGATTCTGATGAAGGTGATGAAGCTGATGATGTTGTTGATGAGCATGCTGGTGAGGTTGGTGATAATGGTTTGAAAGCTGATGAGGTTGGTGATGATGGTTTGAAAGATGATGAGAAGAAGGATGAATTTGTAAATGAAGCTGGAAATGAAGGTGATGATGTTATGGTTGAAGACCGTCATGTTGATGTTATGGTTGAAAATCGTCATGTTGTTGAGGAGGTTGTTGATGATGTTATGGTTGAAGCCCGTCATTTTGTTGAAGATGTTGTTGAGGATGTTGGTGATGTGTCAGATTTTGTTAAGAAGAATTATGGTAATGAATCTGAGTATAATAATGAAGTTGAACTTGATGGTATGGTTGAAGAACATCATGAAATAATAAGTAATGTTGTTCAAGAAATTGTCAAGGTTAGACTTTTTTTGTTTGTTTTGTTTTGTTTTGTGTTAGATGTCTTTTTTTCATTTTTTTAAAGATAAATTGATTGTTTTGTATTTTGAACAGACTGTTAAGAATGATGTTGACATGCCAACTTTTGACATTTTAAGCCAATGTACGGGGAAAGAAATTGTTGTTTATGTTGCTGCTGAGGTTAGTGTTATTACGACATGCCAACTTTTTTTTACATGCTTTAGGTTTTGGTTACTGTTTTACCATTACATGCTTAAGGTTTTGGTTACTGTTTCAATTTTACTCAGTATCCAACTCATAAATATATAGTAACCATTATAATGTTTTATAGTAACCAAAACAGCATTAGTTAGTAACAAGTATAATGTTTCATAGTAACCAATAATGCATTAGACAGTAACTAATATAGCATTAGGTAGTATAATGTTACCAATACATAATTAGTTAGTAACAAGTATAATGTTTCATAGTAACCATTACAGCATTAGACAGTAACCAATACAACATCAGATTTTAATTTGAAAATATAATTATTTTCGTTACATTTTCTGTCATTTGTAAAAGGGGAAAAAGTTTGAGGCGGAAAGCAAATCTGTATTGGATGAGATGGTTCTGACTACCCAGGATATAGTCCAGATCAGTAACCAACTCAGTATTAGTTAGTAAACATATACATATACTATCTAATGTTAATCAGTAACCAACTCAGCATTAATTCAGTAACCAGATCAGAATATAATGTTAATCAGTAACCAACTCAGGATTAATTCAGTAATCAGATCAGAATTAATAAGTACCCATTTTTATTTGTATATAATATCTAAATAAGTATTATTCAGTAACGAATATAATGTTAATCAGTAAACAACCCAGCATTAGTTAGTAAACATATACATATAAATGTTCAAACATAGGAAACTATATACATATAATTATTAGACGTATACCAGTATATTGTTACATAGTAAACTATGAAGCATTATATAGTAACTAATAAATCAGTATATAGTATGATGTTACAAAGTAACCAACATATCATTAGACAGTAGCCAACATATTGTCATATAGTAACCAAGAAAACATTAGGCAATACAATGTTACAAAGTAACCAAAACATCATTTTGCGGTAACTAACATATTGTCATACATTAACCAAGCTAGTATTTGATAGTATCCAAGACAGCATTAAACAATATATTGTTATAATGTAACCAAAACAACAGTAGGAAGTCACCAAAAGTTGCAGTAGACAGTAATGTTTTTTGTAGTAACCGTTTTAAGTGTGAAAAACTTAAGTAAGGTAATCAATATATGAATACCGTAGTAACCACAGATAACTATATGCATACGAACTTGAAACACACATACCTCAGTGTTCATTGTATCGATATTGTTGTGATTGTTTTTGGTTACTGCTCTTGAAGTAGATGATGATTTTGTATACTATTTCGTCTTCTCCGATCTTAGATGTTTGTCGCGATCTCAGAGGTGAGTGGAAAGGTAATCGTCGACCGAAGATTTGGCAATCGTCGACCGAAGATCTTAGATCTTAGATGTTTGTCGCAATCAGAGTTGTTGTGATTGTTTTTGGTTACTGAACTTGAAGTAGATGATGATTTTGTATACTATTTCGTCTTCTCCGATCTTAGATGTTTATCGCGATCTCAGAGGTGAGTTGAAAGGCAATCGTCGGCAGAAGATTTGGCTTTCTCCGATATCAAAGTTGCATGTTGTTTGGTTGCTTGAATTTAGGAGCGGTTAGTGTTAGATAGGAAATATTTGGTAACTGACGTGTGCGTGATGTTACCAATTTTATTATTGTGTTGTTTTGTTTTTGTAATTATGTTTTGTGTGTTTTATTTTTGTAATTATTTTATAATTGTTGTATATTAGTGTTAAGGACCCTTTTTTTGGGTTTATTAACCTTTAATAAAATAGATATTGGGATATATTTTGAGGATAACGAGAAGTGGGATCTTGTTAGATAACAAATAAGCTCAGAACTCCCCAGAGCCCAAAAGTATTACAAGGCTTCCAAAATTTAGCACAATACAATATTCTTTATCTTGACTCTAAACGAATTGAACTGTTCGCGAACAGGTTCAGTTCGAATTTGATTAGATTGTCGAGTCGAGTTCATGTATGGTATTAAGTTCGATTGATTGATCGAACATATTCTCAAATAGTTCGAGTTCGATTATAGTGATTCGCGAGTAGCTTATGAGATGCTAGAGTATTTATAATATTTGGCCTAATTTTTATTTTAGTGTGTTGATGATGTTCGCAAACATGATGATGTTCGACTATGTTCGCGAATAGCTAACTATCCAAACTCGCACATGTGTATTAGTTCGATCGTGTTACTCGAACTGCTCGAGTTCGACTTATTGTGTTCAAGTTCGATTCAAGTTCGACAAATTTCGAATCGGATCGAATCGTTTGCAACCCTAACTCTAGCTATAATGAGTCAAACTTAATTGTGTCTTTTAGCGTTCCAATTAGATGTTCTTTCTTACATAAAAAAGTGGAGCTCACTATATGTTCATGTGTGACAGAAAACTATGTAAAAATATTAAAAAATTTATGTAAAAATATCAGTTCTCTTTTTATATTTTTGTTATGCATTTAGTTAGTCACTTTGTTTCACAAAAATTGAATTATATGGGTTAAATTTAGGAATAATTACATTTTCTATTACATTTTAAAAAATAATTACAACAATAGTGCACTCATAAAATATTTACACAACTAATGTTTTTAAATTTTTATTTTCATTATTAGTACATATTTATGCTTCCTTTAATTTAGGGGTGTGATTTATATTTTATCTTTTTTTTCCTCTCTTTTTTGCCACTATCTACAGACTACAATCAATTTTCAAAATAATATAGTTACAAACAGAGGACACCCACTTTCAGATATGTGCGCCTGTCATCTTCATCTTCTTCACTTTATCCCCACCTCTCTCATACACATTTTTCTCTCATAAATTTCTAAAATAAACAGTTTGCGTCTATCTATATTTATATATATAGAGAGAGAGAAAAAAAAAATGTTCTTAGGTGGAACTATAAGATCAGTGTTAGAATTTGTTTTATGGGATCAAGTATTCAATTGATCTTGTTTTTCATATTACATTAGACAAGATTTTTCGAAAAAATGGCAAGTTACTTAAGAATGGCAGCAAAAACAAAAGTGTTATACAGTTGCTGCCATCTCGATCACGAAGAATTTTCAATAAGTTGTGGGTTGTAGGTAAAGGGCGTGGAGTAGGGGAGAATAAGAGCTCTGAGACATTTTGTAGTTTCCAGAGTCCAACTTCAATGATTCAGAAGTGCTATTCAGGCTTTGTTTGATATTTTTTTCAGAGTGCAGTTGGTAGCCAAATATTCATACCAAGGTAACCAATTTAGTGTTATTAGGTTACCAATTTATTTTTGAATGTGATACAGTTGGTAGCCAAACCTTCATGCAGATGGTTGCCAAACTTTTAGACCAAGGTAACCAATTCATACTGCAGATGTGGAGGTAGATTGGTTACCTTGGTATAAATGTTTTGTTACCTTGATATAAAAGTTTGGTTACTTTTTTAAGAAGATTTGGTTATCAACATTACATTACACATCACTCTCTTACAACACTGAATTGGGTTACTAATTCTTCACTTTCCACTTTGTAATATTTAGGGTCATTGTTCTTGTGGATGATGTCGCAAAACTGACGAGCATGAAAGCTTATACGCCTGAAGCATGGTTTCTTTTTCTATTTTTTTTTGTGCTTTCTCCAGAAGAGATGAATGAGTGAATGAAATCGACAATATGGTGCAGTTGGTAGCCAAACTTTCATACAAAGGTAACTATTTTAGTTTTTGTGGGTAACCAAATATTCATAAAAAAAATTTGTTCGTGATTTCCTCTTTGTTCGACTACTCCGAATTCGTTTTGGATATGTTCTTGTTATTTAGGTAACTCCGACTTTTTCTTCTTTGATTTGTTTTGGTAACTCCGACTTCTTATTCATCTTCTTCTATTTGTTTTGTTTTGGTTGTTCGTGTTTTGTCTGGCTATTTAGCATATGGTGATTGCGAATAGTTGCTAATTCTGTTACATTGGTTGCAGAATGTGAAAAAGTCTTTCATATATCGGTACGCAAATCAAGTATTGAAGAGAAATTTGAAGTTATTTTAGAGAATGAAAGATGCAGATTCAGATCTGCTACATATACACCATGAACGAACTAGATGAATTTCTTAGTGTGCAATATGTAAAACCTACTGATGCTGAAGATGCCAAATATCACATGGATGGTCAAATTCTTCTCGGTCGAGAACTGACTGTTGTATTTGCGGAGGAAAATAGGAAGAAGCCTCAGGAGATGAGGCAAATAGAACGTGTCAGGTTGGTTGTGGTTGGACCATTTAATTTATTTATTTTGGTGTATGCAGAGTAATGCATTAAAACTGATAAGAGAAAAAAATATGGAAAGGGAGATGAAGATTTGAATTTGAATTTATTTTTGTTGTTAGAGTCTAAATATTTGAATTTGAATTATTAATTATGAAAGTTATTTTCCTTGATTTTAGGTTTCCTTAATAATGTGAATTATACTATTTTTGTAATATGGGTCATAATTACACTCTTTTTATAATTATTTGATTGATGCACTATTCTTGTAATTATTTTCTATTTGTTGTATACTCATGTAAAGGACCCTAAATTTTTAAGTAAATTTAGTAGGACCACATTCCATAATAAGTCTCTTTCTCACGTGCATATGAATTATGGGTTATGGACCTTATGGCAGTAAATGGAGTTCCTATATTCCTTCTAAAAATTTGTATCCTTATTATTGTTAGAAGGAATATTATTCGTATTAAAATTAATATTATTTATATTTATATTTATCTAAAATAAATACAAATATATATGTGTGTGTGTGTCAATTAATATATGTATTCGTAATATCAATATATATTATATATATTGTTGAATATATATGTATACATATATAATAAATCTCTCATTTAATGTTGGTATAAAATATACGAAAGTATTAACATTAAAGAGTTATACATCTTGGCTATTTTATCATATACTATATTAAAAAATTACATATGGATATTATATCTAGTTTTATTATTGTATTTGGTTGATCATTTCTTATTATCAATTGATTAAGGTGATTTTTTTTTTATTAATTTACCATTATGCAAGAATTGAAAAAAAAAGTGAAACTTTTTAAAAAAAATATGCGGATACAAATATGGATATTCGAATATTTGATATATTTATTCATATTATATTGTACAAAACGGATGCAAATAATATTTGTATATGAATATTATTTATTGAATATATACAAATATGGATATTAAAATTTATTTACATATACGAATATACATATATCGATCAAAAATATACATTTACACCCATCAATTCACATAAGAGAAAATCATATATACATATTATTAGGCGAAAAAAGTAAACATAAATATTAAATAATTAACATAAGTTGATAAAATAATTAAATAGTATTAATAATAAGAGTGAAATGTAATAGGACACTAACTAAACAAAAAAAAGAATCGTATAAAAATATGAGGTGATTATTGTAAAAAATAATTATGATGATAAAAACATGGATGATAGAGTTGTAAAATTGAGTGAAAGATAAAAAATTACCAAGTCAATCTTTTCTTATGTTATTCCCAAATTTCGTACCATATATATATCACGGTTTTTTCAGTAAACTGGCTATAGCGACGATTTTTCCGTCGCTATAGCATAAAAAATCGATTTTATATGCTATAGCGACTGAAAAAACCGTCGTTATAACTCGTTCGTTTTTAGTTCGCTCTTTTCATTTGGCTGAAAAAACAGACTATATCTATCTATACAAAATAGAACTGATTTTGAAAATACTTAATTTCCCGCTCAAACCTATTACAAGATCGGGACCGTCAAAAAATTGGGATAAATCTAACCCTTCAAAACATTCCACCTAGGCAATACCATTCTATATCATTCCCATGCTATACCATTATATATATTCCCATGCTATACCATTCCACCCCGCCACCCCACCCCACCCCCACCCCCACCCCCACCCCCCAAAAGGTTGTTTAAAATTTGAAATATAGAAATAGAAAATGATTTATGAAAAATATAAGTAAATAATTCAATTTTAAAATATTATTTAAAATATATTTTATCCTTTTACATATTTATATCTATTTAACAAAATATAACTAATTTTGAATTTTTTGTTCACCCTAATAAATTATCTGGGCCGTCTAGAGTTTGAAATAAATTTCATCGTCCATATAGTGCAGGAGGCACGGGACACAACTAGTATATATATATATATTATGTTATTTATTTTTAAGAAAATGATATACATGTCCATAAAGATTAGCTTTTAGATCAGCGGTTGAACGGTGAGATGGATTGGTCGACAATGTCGGTCCTTAAAACGACAGCGTAATGTGTTTGTCGCAATCAACTCAGACTATTCCGTTATCAGAATCGCCTTACAACTGGGCAACCCCAATCATCACCCTTTCCTTATCGATTTCGTGTTCCGAATCGGAAAGTTTAATCAATCAAATGATCTATTAATAAAATTCCCCCTTTTTCTCAACTATATATATATACCGATACCATTCCCAAACCCTTTCATTCTTTTTCTTGATTTTGACAGATTGAGAATTTCTCATCTTTGATCAAACCCAATTCACCAATTCGATCTATTCATTCTCTTTGGTATATGCCCTTTTACGTTAATCCCTCAATTTTCTTTTCATTATTTGTGATTTGCGTGTATAATTCTAATATATGTTTGTATATGTACCTTTTATTTATTTTGTTTGTTTGTGGATGTTTGAAATTTGCAGAGAGAAACCGAAGCGTGAGTCTTACGATGGCGAAGAGCACCTTTAAACAGGATTATCCTTTTGGTATAATTTATGTTATGACAACCTTTTTCTTCATTTTCTTTGATACCCATATATCTGTTGTATTATATTTTGTGCAAATTGATTTGGGTATGGATGGATTCTTGGTTTGATAATTAATTCTTGTTACTATATGTATTGATATGGTATAAAATTATGGATTATTTGTTGATATGTTATTGAATTAGAAGATTGCGGGATTTTTATACTCTAAAAAGATTAGAATTTGTGTAAGCCCTTTGAGTGTTTTAAATGAGATTTCTTCAATTAATTTATGGACCCTTTTGTTTTTGTTGTAACTTTGTAGCAATATACTACTCAAAAAATGTAATCTTTTGTTGAGTTGCACGAAATTAAATGGTTTCTTGTTTAGAATTAATTGGATATCTGGGATCAGATAGAAGGCAACAACCATTTGTTTAAAGTTTATGTAGTTAACAACACAGATGCTTTGTTGGTGTAGTGAAAATTGCATGTTTCTTGTTTGACATTTGTATTTGGTTGCACATCCATAATATCTAACATTTTTATTTGAAAAACTCTCTAGTACTCTAGGCAATTGCTCCATGGAGTCTTTCAGTTATTCCACAGTTTTGTAGAAATAGATTTCAGTTGGCACCATGTTATACTTTTCTTCCATGGTCGTTAAATCATAGGCAAGGCCTGCAGGTATTAATCATGCCTCATGGATCATGGAGTGAAAGAGTTTCCAATACCTATGCCAGCTTGTGAATAATAGAGCCCTGCTTGTATATTTGGAGTTTGAACCTTCTAAGCATTATTTGCATCTGATTGTAAATATTATTCTCATTCTATTTTATCCCAGTTGAATCAAGTTTTCCTTTCCTAGATCTTTCTTAGGGAGAACCATGTTTTTTCAATAATAGGTTTCCTTAGTTTATTACTTTGGCATTATATTGTTGTATCTGATAATAGAGTAAGATCTTGTGTACATCTATGTTTCATGCCTATTAATTTGTTTTTGAGTGTTCATTTATATATTTCAGAAAAGAGGCAAGCAGAATCTACTCGCATCAGAGAGAAGTACCCTGATAGAATACCTGTAAGAAATTTCTGTTTGTTGTATGCATAAATATAATTGCCTGTGTTTTATTTACTGGTTTGATCAGTATCTAACATCTGAATTACCTTTGCAGGTGATTGTGGAGAAGTCTGAGAAAAGTGATATTCCTGACATTGATAAGAAGAAGTATGTGTCATTTACCCTTCTTTACTCGCATATTTCCTATATATTAATATTAATTGTATACTTGTTTCTATTTTTATGTACACCTATTTAAGAATAATTCATTCAATATTTAGTCTACTATATATGGATGTTAGCCATGTTCAGATCTCTACAAAAGATTTTGCCTCTCAGATTATCAGGAATAGTCTTATGACTATTTTTTTGGCAATCATATGAGTATTTTCTTTCATTAATACTTCTTTTCTCTCTTGAACATTTGATTTGATAGATAAATTTCTTTTTGCACTTTGTTTTGGAAAATCTTTTGGCACTCTTTCTTTCAATATTGGCTTTATAACATTACTTGCTACTTTATATGATTACTTTTAAAGCCAGCCTTCAGATATATTATACTGGAATTTAATTTCGATTATGCCTCTGTTGGGCTTCTGGTCAAAAGGGGATAACTTGTATTTGTGACGGCTGTTTAGCTGGTTAATACTGCTGGTAGGTGGAAGGTAGAAGGTAGAGAGGTTGAAGGCTATGCTTACCAAGGGACAGGCATCTGGTTTTTTATTGAGAGACGTAATGTTGTGAAAATGGACTAAATATTTTTTCAACACTATCGTACGTTAAAGAACATTGCTTTCAGGATATGAATGTAACTACAATAATTCATTTTTAGTTACCAACAATATATTCATTTGTGGAGAGTAGAGTCTAAGCGAGTTGGAATGCCCTCAATTTATGCATAGACATTAAGCATAGAGTAGATCAGGAATTGCCCTCTTTCTATGGAATAATATAATATATCACACAGTACTTTTGAATGGTTTAATCTGAATGGTCTTGATAAAATATCATCTCTACTATTAGTAACAAATTTATGGATTTTCTTCATAATAACTATTTAGTAATATTGCATGTTTGAATGATGATTGGTTTGCATTCCTTTATATTCAGTTCCGTAAAAGGTTTAATTTTTGGAGTGTACTTTAACAGAGACTCTTTTCTCATCATTTCATATTGTTATACTATCATCTTTCTCTCTTGTTGTATGTAGATACCTTGTCCCAGCTGATTTGAATGTTGGACAGTTTGTTTATGTTGTCCGAAAGAGGATCAAGCTTAGCGCTGAGAAGGCTATATTTATCTTTGTCAAAAACATGTTACCTCCAACAGGTGAGTTGAAATAACTCATTACTTGACTTCACTGTTTTATATTTTATTTTATGTCTTGAGCTGATTCATTATTACTTCGGTTATTACAGCTGCTTTGATGTCTGGAATCTACGATGAGCACAAGGATGAAGATGGCTTCCTTTACGTTACATACAGTGGTGAGAACACATTTGGGGCCCTGGGGGTGTAGTAACATCAATATTCATAATAAAAACTTGTGTAAATCCTTAGTTACTCCCATTTGAAGTTGTATAGGCTTGACCTTCTTTCCCTGCTAATTTACCATTGATTTTAACTTGATATTGTTGGGAGAACTTTAAATGTAGTGCTCAACAGATTTCATTTCATGGATGAATTTGAATATTAATAGCTCTTCAATTCCTTTTGATGTTTTTGGTAATTTTGATAGATATGCCCCGTTTATATCACTACGTCTTATGTTTTTGGTCAAAACCGGTGGTGGAAAATATGTATATTATGCTGTGTATAAATGCATGAAAGTTCTCTGAGTGATTTAGATTTTTAATTGCCAAAGCTACCGTTTAAAATTTAAGACAATTGTGGGTATGAGTTGTCTAATATCTGTATTGGAATGAGTCCACCTTAAATTAAAGGACTGAATTTAAACTATTGTGGTTTGTATTAATAGAAGTTTACGGTGAAAACAAATTGTCTTGATGAATCTGGCGTTTCAAACAACAGTTTTGTATGAATTTGTTATATTTAATCGTCGTAAGAGCTTTCTTTTGAGCTTTTCTTCTGGTATTTGTTCTTGATCCATTTGATGCCCGTCGATGTTCCCTTCTTCAACTTTTCTGCTCCTCCAACTGCTACTGCTTTGGCTTTTGCTCAATCCTGCCACTTTCTTTTTTCCGCCACTGTCTTTGTTGTCGCCTTCTTTGGTGGCGCCAATACCTCCTGCGCCCCATTGATCTGCCCAGCATGGTGCCTCAGCTGCCATATTGTTTCCTAGATCTTACAGCTCTTCTCTAATCCCTAGAGTTTATGAATATTTCAAGCTTTGTTATTAAAGAAACATTTGATAAAGCAAGAAAATAGTTGTCATTTTCCCAAGAAGCTTGAGCCAAGACTAAGCATAAGAAATGTGCAAAAGTGTTATTGTGGGGGAGGACATAAGGCTATAATTCTTTATGCCGAGTAACTAATTCCCTCTCCATTCTGCATAAAAGAGTCTCATTTAATCTTTTCTTAGTAAATTTGCGAAATTCAAAAAAGAGTCTCATTTGATCGTTTTGAGATTTAGAATATTACAAATTAAATAGGATTAAAGTTAATTGAGATTCTTTTTATGAAACAGAGCTAATATAATATAACAAGAAGATATAAGAGTGGTTAGTATGAAATTAACTTCGACACGCAGGCGGGATGTGCTCTCTCTCTCTCTCTGCATGTCAGCATTGTACCATAAAGTCTTCATCGTAACCGGATCCGTATGCATCTTTAAAGACCCTGAAAATACAGAAAACATCATCTGAGGAACCAGAGTGGGAGTATCCACATACCTTATTAGGATTGTAAAGAGATTTGGACTTGATACTTGTTTAAGAATCCTTGAGTTAAGAGACTTGTCAAGGAAATATAATGAAGGAGTTTATGGGAGAACAATTATGCTTTTAAGAAAGATGAGCAATGAGTATGAGGGCAGGCAGGAGGGCAGGCAGGCAGACTTTTATATCTTTGTTTATGCATTTATTTAAATGAAATGCCAAGTCACTACAGGTTGCCATCTTGTTAAGCAAAGTCAATCGGACATATAGTTCGGTCATATAATCCAACTAGGGTACCTGTATTTCAAGGAAAAATAATATATGCTAATAAAGGTCAAGGGTTGTTCCACGGGTATAGTTCGCTTGTTCCACTGAAATGACTCGTTTCTATTGATATAGAGGTTAAGGATTAAAGATTGAGGTCACTGAAGGTGAAGGCTATTTACGCTTTTACAAGAGTTCTCTCTTTATAATAACAATGTTTTGAGAAATTATTAAAATATTCTTTTGTAAATAATATAGGACGGAGTGTATTCAATTATGCAAAACGACGTCGCTTTTGAGGGCTAAGGTAGCCCTCATCTTTCTTTTTTGCAAACTTTAAAATTCGTTTGAAGTATTGTAGAGTTTTAAAGTAAAGATCGGGTTCTACCTAGACAGAGGCAGGGGCGGACCTGCCTTAGGACAGGGGGGCACCTGACCCCACTGAATTTTCAGGGGGTCAGGGGTCATATTAGGAGGAAAAAAAATTAAGAAGGTCATATTAGAAAAAAATAATATTAAGAGGGTCTAAAGTGAACATGTATACTAAGAAACATGACCCCGCTGTATTATGTTATATATATACTAAGTGAGCAGACACTAGGCAACAATCCCTAATTCCCAAATCCCACTAAGTCATTAAGCTAATTTTTCTATTCTTCTATATTGTGGATATAGAGAAATGATTCCAAATTTTCGAGTATAGAAGGAATTGGGGAATTGACTCAAATGTTGGTTCAGAAAAGAAAGCATGATGTGTATCCGCAAGTCTATTTGTTGTTGAAATTGGCTCTACTTTTGCCCGTTGATACTGCAACTGTTGAAAGGACATTTTCAGTCATAAATATCGTGAAGAATGAACTCCGTAACCAAATGGGAGATGAATGGATGAATGACGGTTTAGTAACATACATTGAGCGTGATATTTTTGTAAGAATTAAAAATGAGGCTATATCATGCAACAATTTTAAGCAATGAAACCTCGAAAAATATTATTATAAATAATATTTGAGGATTGTTTAGTTTTGTAAATTATTTTATGAAATTTTTATTTGTAAAATTTTTTTTTTCCGAATTTGAACTCACTGAATAATCAGTCTGGATCCGTCCCTGGACAGAGGCATAGACGCCCAACCAAATCTAGGCAAAGATTGATCTAATCTGGGCGAGAATTTTGAAAATACTGCTTATGATCTACAAAATGTATACACAAACAACCAATATTTAAATAACAAAAATACAAGATGACAAAACCAATCAAAGAATTTAACTTCTACCAGTCAATTCCCTTTATTCCCTGCTCTATTCAAACATTACTTTACAATTCGAATCATGAAACTTTACACGGGTTGCTGACAACAACAAAAGAATCTTCTTCTTGGATTACTCTTAGTCCAAGATATGTTTATTCGAGCTCTGTACCCATAATAACACCTTGGAGAGTCACCCGAATCATTATACTCCCTTGATTAATTCCAGTTCATCTTCCATACCAATACAATCCATTTGCAAACGAAATTGGATGAAAGTAAACCCTAACTTGCTTTTAAACTGTGCTTTTCAGTCGATCAAGTATTTTTCTTCTTTTTCATCATCGATTAGGTTTTCGTCAACTAAGACTTTACGTTTTGGGAGTAGGGGGGATTTTTGCCGATTTGAGGTGATCGATCAATGGATAAAAAGGAGATGTTGGTAAGAGAATTGTTTTGTTTTGCTTTAATGTAAAATAAAACATGGCTTGTCAAATTTATCCTCGATTAAACAATTTACATTAATAAAATGAAGGAAAAAATTATTTTTTAAATACACATTAGTTGGACATGACCCCATTAAGGAGGGCACGTTATCAATTTCTGACTTTTCAAGTGAATTTGGACAAAAGTAAAAAAATTAATAGTTTACTTAATTGACAAAACTAAAAAGTGAATCATCCACATGAAAAAAGGATAATAGTTTATAGTAAAGCCTTTCAAAAAAAAATTTGGTGGGGGAGGGGGAGGAGGGGAGGGGTAGGGGGGAGGGAGGGGTGGATTTATGGAAATCCAATTCCATCCCATTGTCCATATTCGTGATGTGAACTGGTAAAAATTTGAGTGCAGTCATATTTTCTAATGAAAAATGTCATCCTCTATCATCATCCAGCTAACCACAGACCCCACCATTAATGTAGAGCTACAACTCCACCACCACAACCTCCTAGTTACCGCAACTTAAAAATGGTAAAACCTAAATAATAGAACTATAGAAGTATTTAGTAATGAGATGAGACTGCAAATTAAAACACAGCTCATAGTGCCAAAACTTTCCTTGGTTGCATGATTGATGCTGATCATAAAACTAGTTCAGATTGTTTATGATCCAGAAATGTGTATTTCAAACACACACACACACACACATTGCAATAGAATTAATGAGTAGTGTTAGTGATTTTGTGTCTTAGATACAGGTTCATGATTATTTAAACAGCACAATATATAAATTTTGAGCAATCAATTATCATATAATACCTGAATTTGAGATGCAAAATTTGAAAATAAATCTATAATTAATTCCAGTAAATTGGATAAGTAAGTCACTTTGTTTTCCTAGTAGACTTGGATTTCTTCATTTTCCTACTCTTCTCACCAAAACTACTCCATGTGTATTCACTTGGAATCGCAAAAGGATTCACCTGATCCTCCTGCTGCGATGTTTGTTGCTTACTCGTCGAGCATGATCTACTGCCGCTGCTCCGCGACAACCAAGAAGACGAAGACCATGATTTGTAGTTACCCTCTGTTTCCTCTTCAGAACCTCGCCCATTAACAAACTGCCCCGGGCTTGAAAATGGTGTAAAAAATTCTTCAATAGGCTGGAGCTCAACAAACTTGGTGAATGTTGTCACCACTCTCACTGTTGGAACCACAGGTATTGCAACCTGTTCCCACCAAAAACAACCATTGATATTATCACAGGTACCTCTTAAATTCAAGAAAAATGATTTATATGCCAAGATTAATTTCATGACCAATTTGAATTGTAATAAGATGTATCTACATACTTGGATACTTGATATCAACAAAAATTTGTAGTCATAACAGCAACACTCAAAATTCAAATACCATATGATAGAAGATTGTTGTTGTACATGAGTCACAAGCGCATAAATTAAGAAATTTAAATAATAGTTTGTCAAATTGAATATAAAATTTCAGTATTTGCCTTTTAATGTTTATTTATAATATAAAAGAGAAACAAATCGTATCTAATTTGGCCTTTAAAATCTAGTAATATACAAATAACATATAAATGAATCTGAAAAATATATAAATATGACTATAATCAAACTGTGATGGAGGTAGGTCCCATTAAAATAAAATGATTGGGACCCATAATTAAAAAAGAGAGACCCAGTAAGATGCTTCCACATGGGCATCATCACATAACCCACACAATGACCTTTGCTTGCAGTTCATGAAAAGAAGCAAAAACAGAGAGAAACAAAATCAAAGGATCATGTATCAGGCCCTACTACGAGTTTTGAAATACCGAAAGTACCCTTACCTTTACTGGAAATGTCCCTGGAGGAAACTTCGTCGTCAGCAATTCTCTCATCCGTCTCACGGCCTTCACTTTATTTGCCAGAATGTCGAGTAACGGCAGTAACTCCTCCGTCTTTAACGGAAATTGCTCCGTTAACCAGACTGAAGGCCTTAAACTCTTCACGAACTCCTTCTCTTTCGTAAGTGGCGGCGGCGCCACTACCGCCGGATACTGAGGTCTCCGCCGTTCCGGTATAATATCCACACTCTTTCTCGATACCGAAATGAATTCTCTGTCCTCAGGGACAAAGCTACTGTGTCTCCGGCGATTATTGGACACGCTGAATCGCGGATTCTCAGCTACTAAAAAGCCTTCGTCTGAATCCTCTTCAAGCTCCAATGGTAAAATCTGTTCGCTTCCGGGAGCATCAACTTCGCAGGTTGCTATTTTGCGTGATCGGAAACTGAAAACGACATTTTGAATTTCGTAAACCCTAGCTTTCCACTCGCCTATACTCTCTGTTTTCTCTTGCCTCCGCCAATTCGTCCTTCCGACGAGTTCGGCCTTAGTCACATCCATTCCAGGACGGTAAACGCTCGTCTGATTACACAATGCGGCCACGTCAGATTCGGTCAACGGAGCGCCGGCGTTCTCGAACGCGTCGAATATTTTCCGATCGTCGTGATTAAGAACCAGTAATGAACCAGGAGGAATATCGAGATCGCGATCACCATCACCGAGGAATAGAAAACTCTGGTTAGCGCGCTGGACTTTCAAGCCATCGTAACCGGCGAGAGAAGTATCCGCTCTCAAATTACCGTCTCGTTTCCAGATCTTGTAAGTATCTGACGGAGCGATTTTGCCGACGAACGGAACAATAGAACTCTCAAAGTGAAACGATATCTCCATGTAGAAGTCTCGCATCCGGCGTAGCACAGCGACGAGCCGCGGAAGGCGGCGGCGCCACTTTGACCAGGCGGAAATGTGATGGTGCTGGACAAGGATCGAAACAATCTCGGAATATCTCCGGCAAACGGCCTCCTGTAAGGCATTCCATCCGGCAGCATTTTGGAGAGAAATGTCCGCGCCTGCGGTAGCGAGAGCGTTAGCGGCGAATGCGTCATTGAGACGGACGGCAAGGTGGAGAGGAGTTTCGCGGTACGGATTGTCACGGCGGTCGAGAACAGAGGAGATTTGTTCAGCGAGCTTCTCTTGCCTAAGCGAGTCCGACTCGGTATGAATCTGAGTCGGAGCGGCGAGTTTAGGGATGGAAGAAACGAGTTTTGAGAGGGTAGCGTGATCGGCTAATGCTACGGCGTAGTGGACGAGACTGTGAGCAAAATCCTTGGGCTTTATGGTCTTCGCCGTTGCCGTCGTACTCGCCGACGACTTAGACATTGTACTGTGTTCCTGACTGTGACTTCAGTGGAGAGTTGATTTATGTTTTCGCATCGGGTAAAATTGGAAGGTTATTGAAAAATGTGGAGAGATACGGGGGTACTTTTGTCTTTTTAGAATTACTGTACTGGCAGTATATAAGGCAATCGGCACGTCTTTTTGTAATCTGCAATTTGTGCAGGGTAGAGAGAGAGTTCGTGTGTGCGGAATTTTCTCTTTTGTCCTTTACTTTATCTTTTGTGTACTTTTTATTTTTTGGACTCATTATTTTTAATTATATTTTTTACAAAATTAATTGCAAAAAATAAAAAATAAGGTACATCTAATCATATGTATAATATAAGATTGAAAATTAAATTGAAGAATTTAATAAAGAAAATATTTTTTTAATGTTAAGTGTTATTGTAAAATGTAATATCATTATCATTAATTTTGTATAATTAATTTTTTAAATGCATAATTAATACATGATACTAAGAATGAGAATGAATTTGAACAAAAATACTAAATTGAATATAATATAAAACCAGACAGGAGATGAGATAAATCGTTATTATTTATTAAGTTTTATAATGATAATGTTTAGTGCGTTTAAATGTTTAAATTATTACATCAATTTTAATAGGATATACTTAAATTTCAAATATTAATTTATAATTATAAGTAGCATTGAAATAAATTATATATAAATAAATAAAATAATCAAGCTCGTTTGGTAATTGGTACCAAACAATCCATAAAGAGTCCAGTTATGTAATGTTATTTATTTAGGATTGTGAATGTTATTAATATATGTGATTGATATAAATTATAAAGAGATTCACTTATTACGTATCTTTTTAAAAAGATTCTCATTAATATTTATTAACGTAATTAACAATCAAAATGTGTAATATATATATTCCGTCCATAAATAAACGAACAAGTACTAATTTACGGGAGTGGTTAGCATGAAGTTAATTTTGGTTAATTGGCCAATACAATGTCGACACGTAAGTGGGAGGTGATATATCTCTGCTGTCAGCACTTTATTAGTCAATTGACCAACTTACCATGAAATTAATTTCATGGTAACCGGATCCCTAATTTACATACGTTAGAGAAAGTACTGTCAAGTGTGTAATCATAAGCATATTTTATCTACTTATCCACCATTGGATGTCATTAGATCTGTTCACAAAGTAGACATATCGGACGGCTGATTGTAAAGGAGATGGGTCCATGGAGAGATTGAATCTCTGAAAGGGAAAGGGGAAAGAATCATCGAATTATTGTCGTTAATGGGCTGGGCAGGTCAGTATAGTGGGCCCATCTGAATGTGGGCCATTGGCGTGCAATTTGCAGAAGATGTGTCTGGGTCAGGAAGGACCAAGTTTAAATGGATTTTAGTAGTTTGAATAGACAACTGTTTTTCATCAACAACTTTTTCTTTCTCTGAATTTCTTCTCAAGTCTTTTTCTTTCTGGGCCGTCTTTTTAAGTATTTTCTTTTTCTTTTTTTTTCTTTTTTTAAGGCTGTTTTTAACGAAAGTTATCCCGGGTGAAAGGGGCTCTGTTCCCTTAAGCAAGAGGTCTCGGTTTTTGAGTCCTTATGGATGCAACAAATTTTCTTAGGAGTGGTGTCCGTTTCGGCGCCCGACCGTACCTTGGAGGATTAATCATGTGCAAGTTTAAAGTGTGAGCCTGGAGATATCTTGAGAAACCAAAAAAAAAAAAAAACTTTAAAAAAAACATAGAGTGTGAGCTTGGGGATATCTTAGAAAATCAAAAAAAAAACTTAAGAGAAAGGAATTAATAATCCTTGGGAAAAAAAATAAAAAATGTAAATTTGTAGAAAATCGTATATAACTTTGTTATGAAAACAATATAATAATAATAATAATATCGTGTTGAAAGTGATAAATAAAATGTAATGACAAATTAAGAATCTGATATCACTTTATAATTTGAAATTAAAAATGTATCTCTAATTTTATAACAGATTAAATCTTTTTTGTTAAATCTAAGAGAGGGAGTGTTGTATACTCTATTATTACATAGATTACATTCATGTAAGTTGTATATTTTAAACAAATAAAATTAAAATTTTACTTTTAGAAGCACACTTCAATGTTGTTAACTTTTTTTCCCCAACAAATTATATTTAAATTTCAATTCTAAGGTGGGAAGTGAACTTGAAGAAGTTTTCACATAGCATCTAACAAAATAAAAGACTAGCTTAATAGAATTAAATATAACCATTTTGATGGGGGATATTCCTCAATTTACTCTTTATTTTGATGATAATAAAAAGGCTTTTTAATATTAATTTATTATATATATATATATATATTCTAAAATGATTTTTTACTAATTAATATTAGCTCTCAAATTAACTTTGACAATTTTAATATCAAATGTTAAGAAAACTGAAATCATAAATAAACATTTTCTAATCGAAAGAAAAAATTATTTTCACTTGAAAAATAAATTTTAATATCTATAAATAGGGGAATGATCTATAACATGTATTTGCTATAGATCAAAATTGACATACATCATCTCTATTGTTCAATATAAGAACTAACGGCCGATATTAGAATTGAAAAGTCCGCTACTATTAGTAGCGGACGTAAATTAATATGGGCCGTTAGTTTCTATATTGAACGATAGAGATAGTGTATGTCTATTTTTGATCTATAGCGAATACATGCTATGAATCGTTATCTCTATAAATATTATAAAAATATTTATTGCTTACTCCCTCCGTCCCAAATTAATTGCTCAGTTTTGACTTTTTAAAGTCAAATTGACCATTTTTAAAACTAATCTTTTTACTATTTTTGCTAAAATATAGATGAAGAGATTATAACCAAAAGAAAGTATATACAATTTATTACTAATCCTAATTTTTATAATTTTAGAAATATATTTATATATGCTTAATTATTAATTCTAAAAATAGTCAATTTGACTAAAAAAAGTCAAAACTGAGCAGTTAATTTGGGACGGAGGGAGTGTTATTTAAGCCCAAAAATTGCTTGGACCGAACTTAAATCATGTGGGTTATCGAATTAAGTACCTAAGAAGTCCATGAAAACAAAAGTAATAAAAAGGATTATGAAATTAAGAAGCTTTTTGATCACCCATTTGACTCTCTAATACCCGGAAGCATAAAATATTAAAATGTGGGTCAAAACATTTTCTAAACTCCCCATCTTATTTCTATATCTATAAATTCCAAACAAGTTTTCTCTTGTAAACTAACCAAGTCAAAACATAAATTTTTTTGCCTACAAGTTGCTTGCTCTCAATTTCAATACTCATTTTATTTTGGTTTATTTCATATACACATTGTTACAAATATATAAGTATATCATACATATATATTAGTATTGATACTTTTTAAATGGTGAGATTAATAGATCTTGAAAAAGAATACTCGACGAATATATATATATATATATATATATATATATGGTTATATGTATATACACAACTATGTATTATGTAATCGGGATATAACAACATATATATAGTCCGGTGACTCCCGGACTTTCTTAAAATACGGACTTTTTTTTTTTGCTTTTTTTTTAAAACTATTTTTTTTAATATTTTATGGAACTGGAATTTTTATATAATACAGTGTTTTGGGTGTGATTTGGATACGTATAACAAAACAGGTCTATACATACATATTTTGTTATAGGTATCCAAATCACGCCCAAAACATTGTATTATGAAAAAATTCAAGTTCCATAAAATATTAAACTTTTTTTAATTGTTTAAAAAAAGCAAAATAAAAAAAAATAGGGTCCGGATTTGATCAGGTCCGGACCTGATCAGCTATATATATATATATATATATATATATATATATATATATATATATATATATATATATATATATATTGAGTATTCTAGAATTCTACTGATTTTTTGTTTAAATCACTCATTCTTGATAGCTATATAATGCTTTGGTTTAAATTCAAGTTTAAGCATTATAATTTAATATTCTATTTGACTTGAATATCAAAAAAAGAATTTAAGTATGCAAATAAAGCATATATACTATCTGTATATATTTTGTTAAGTATAAGGTACTGGTGTTTAAAGATTAATTTCTCTCCCAACCTTCCTTAATTAATTGATTAAAGATATCCGGATGTGTTCTCCATCCAATAAATATATGAGCTATATGTATATACACAACTGTGTATTATACAGTAAGGTTTTGACGACGGATTTTTTGGGCTATAGCGACGGTAAATTGTTGCCATAGCCCAGAATAGTTATGACAACAGGTGAGATCGTCGCTATAGCCCAAAAAACCGTCGTAATAGCCTACTGTGTAATACACAGTTGTGTACATACATTTTTCCCTAAATATATATTCCTAAATTGATGTTCTACACAAGCAAGCTCAAGTCGACGCTAAATTGATTTTTACCTAACATATAATTAAATATATATATTTGATATGTATTATAATTAAGGTCTGAATAACACTTCTGTCCCTTTAAGTTGTCACTTAATTTTAAAGTCATCCCTAAAATTTATTTTTCGTTAATTAGGTCCTTAAAGTGGTTTTTTTAGCGTTTTCGTTCCTCTTACCCGATTTGACCTCAACCCAACTCATTTTGACCCAGATCGACCCAACTCCAATTTTTAATATTTTAAAATAAAATAAATATTTTAAATAATGATTATATTAAATATTTTAAAATAAAATATTATTTAAAAAAATTAATTTTAATATTTTAAAAGAAAATATTATTTTTTTAAAATTAAAATAATAATTATATTTAATATTTTAAAATAAAATATTATATATATAATTATTACTTTTAATATTTTAAAAAAGTATTATTTTTAAAATAATAATTATATTTAATATTTTAAAATAAATAATCTTTTTAAAATAATTTGAAAATAATAATTATTTTTAATATTTTCAAATAAAATATTATTTTTATATTATAATTATTTTTATATTTAAAATAAAATATTATTTTTAAAATAATAATAATATTATTTTCAAAAAGTTATAAAAATAATTATCATTTTAAGGAAAAAATATTAGAAATTTTATTTTTTCAAAAATGAGTAAAGTTTCATAAAATATATATTCAAAAAAATTAAATAAGAGAATAAAATTTTATTTTAAAAAAAGTACTTTTTTTTCATTTTTTATGTAAAACTTTATTTTTTAGAAGGAAAAAAAATTATCTTTACCATTATTGTATGTATTCTTAATATTAGAATTTTTGAAAATAAAAATAGAAATTAAAATACAAAAAAGTAAAGATAAATAAAAAAACAGATTCAATTTTAAATAATTTTTTTTTTCTAAAAATAGTTATTATTTTCAATAAAAAATGGAAAATTTTTGGCAAAAAGCACCTTTTGGCCACTGTGGTTATAGTGATTTAACGAATTAGCTACTATGTTTTTAAAATATTCAATTAGCCCACTGAACTTTTTAAAAATGTTCAATAAGCCAATTCCGTCTAATTTTTCAGACGGACGTTAGAAAATATCATACATGGCAGTTTAAAAGTAAAAAAATGACATGTAAATGCTGATGTGGCTCATCTTCTTCCTCAGTCGGGTCAACCCAACCCGTATACATTTAAAAGGGTCAAATGCTGATTCAGTCCTTACTGGTGAGCTTGCTGGTGAGCTTTCCCTTATGTCTGCACTAGCTGCAGGGCAACTTGTGAAGAGCCACATGAAATTCAATAGATCTAGCATGGCCTTTCGTCGGAAACCCTAATTCCTCTACACACATTCATATATACACAAGCAGATCTCGTATCATTGTATTCCCACATTTATGGATCGCTCTGTCGCATCTTGTTGGAGGCGTTGATTTAGGGAATCAATGAAGGCGATCGAAGAATTGGCTCAGCTTTACTCGCCGGCGAAGATATCGACGAAAATTCATCGTCATCGCGGCAGCCTTCGACTGATGATGATGCCTTCGTCATGGCGGCCTTCGTCGAAAATCCATTTTAGTGAGGATGATGCTAGATCTATTCATTTTCAGTTCGAATTTGGGTATAATTTAGAGGTTTGGATTTGGCCGAAAAAAATGGGGGAAAAGACGGTAGATTCCGATGAAGCAACCTGTATTTTGTGGATGAATATGAAGATAAATATTATAATATTAATTTTTATTAATATTATAAATATTTAGGTAAAGAAAAAGAAATAAAATAAAATATAAAAATATTTTTATTTTTAAAAAATTTATAAGTATTTTAATTTTAATTTTAAAAATAAAACATACATATTAATTATAAATATTATAATATTAATTTTTATAAATATTATAAAAATTTAGGTAAAGCAAAAAAAAGAAAATAAAACATAAAAATATTTTTATTTTTAAAAATTTTATAAGTATTTTAAAACATAAAAATATTTTTATTTTTATTTTTCAAAAAAAACATACATATTATTATTTTTTGATAAAGAGGGATAAATGAGATGAATAAAATTAATTTTATTATTATTTTAATAAATATTATAAATATTTAGGTAAAGAAAAGAAAGAAAAATTCATTATTTCTTTATGTTTATAAATATTAATTTATTTATGTTTGTAATTTGCATTATTTCTTTTTTGTCTAAAAAATTAAAAAAAATTCGTCTTATACAATTAAATATAAAGTCATCATGTATTGTACATGCCACATAATCAATGGTGTTATTTTATTTTATTTTTTTATGTTGCCACATCAGAAAATAATTTTTTTTTGTTTTTTTTTCAATGCCACGTATGATATTTTCTAACGTCCGTCTGAAAAATTAGACGGAATGGGCTAATTGAATATTTTAAAAACACAGTGACTAATTCGTTAAATCACTATAACCACAGTGGCCAAAAGGTGCTTTTTGCCCAAAATTTTTTATTTTTTAAAAAATGAGTAAAGTCTTATAAAATATATATTCAAAAAAATTAAACTTTATTTTCATAAAATAAAAATATTTTTTTTAAAGATGTGTAAATTTTTATAAAAATAATTAAGATTTAAGAAATTTTAATTAATTTTTTTGAATTTATATTTTATGAAACTTTACTCATTGTTGAAAAAAATAACAGTTTCTAATATTTTTTCCTTCAAAATAATAATTATTTTTAAAATAATATGTTCAAAATTATTTCAAAATTATTATAATATTATTTTAAAATGTTCAAAATTATTTTCAAAATATTCCTAAGAACATACTCACCGCAAGACTAATTTAAAAATGAAGAAAAAGAGGAAGGTATTATACTGTAATATTTCGAGCCCCAAAACGTGCAATTATCGAAACTATATTTTTTTATAAATAGAAACTCATTCTTCCTTCATTTCTCACCAATTCACAAAAGCTTTAAATCAATTATTATAGAGAGAAAGAAGAAGAGAAGTCTGCTACATCACTATTTCAGTATCCAGTTTTTTTAAGGAAATGAGAACGTAGTTGGACTAGTCGGGGAACGGAGTGACGGTCCAGATGATAGCATTAGTAGTCCTCACTATTCTGTTAAATAGTGTGACAATAAATGTAATGAGGACTACATTATGTGTGGATATTGTCTAGATGACAATATTCTTATTAAAACTCTTAGATTATGTTTTGTCGTATTTTACACGACTGTTGTATAATTAAGTTGTATTTGAATTTCGTACCATGTATTTGGCGACTCAAGATGGGTTATATATACCTATTTTGGGGGCGTCACACGTAGGGTTTAACGGTACCCGAATTTGAGGACGTCACAAACTTGGGATTTAACCAGGGTTATTTCACACGGTATCAGAGCTGACTCTCGAAAGGTCGGGTCGAATCATCTGATTGGGTTGGTGGTATTATCCAACAATAGAGAGAGATCCGGAGGTGAGGACACAAAACTAGCTGGTATTATCCGACGACAATGGCTAGAGAGGCAAAGATTTGTATATTATATGTGATCTATTTTGACGAGAACATCAAAATTTAAGTGGGGGAGTTTGTAACATCCCAGTCTCATATCGAAAGATATGAGAAAAAATTATCTATATATAAGGAATTAATTTATTAATAATAATACCTTTAGTTATGACATTTTGGGTGAGTCTGTAGTGGGTAAGATGACCTAAGAAAATACTATTGAGCTAGTGGTTTAAGACCCTGTTTGAATGGATTTGATTCTATTCAGACTTAAAATTTGACCCAAAATTTATTTCGAACTTAAGATTTGACTCGAGTTGTTTCAACTTATCTATACCTTAAATATAAAAGCACGATCAACAATTATAATTTGATTGTTTTTTGTATTCGATAAGAAAGAAATAGGTAGCGGTGATGGTAGAATTAGAGAAATTTTAGTGCGATAAGACTGCTGAGGAGTATGAAGGCAAAAAAAGAACGGAAAATATTAATTGCCCTGTCCCCATAATTTGAATCATATTAATATCAATTATCTATCTATAACCTTCTATAACTTCTATATAAAAGTACGACCAACAATCATATCTCATGACTATCCGAGTTAACTCATCAATTAGAACGTATTAACTCGGGTGGAACTCGAACGATCAATATTACATTTAATATTATAATTAATAATTGTAATTAAAAAAAGTTTCTTTTTTAAATACTAAAAGTTATATGTTGATTTAAATTATCTTTAACATTATATATGTATTATGTTAATGAAAATAATAAATATATGTCAATAAGAAATTATCAAATTTTGTAATACTAAAAAAAAGGTTATTCAATAGTAATACTAAAATAAACTCGTTATTTAAAAGACTGTATAAATTGAAAAGACATTCTTGAAATATAAAAAAATAAAGAATTTAGGATAATAATCTATAATTAAGTTTTTATCCAATAATAAAATTAGAGTTTTGCTATATATTGTGACAAAGTGTGAGTTTAGGATACTAATTTGTATACTTAAGTCTTTGTCCAATAATAAAATTAGAGTCTTTCTATATATTAATACAAATATTTGTCCAATTATAATTGAAAACATATCAATACATACATGAGATTTGATAAAGTTATAAGAAAGCCCAACTTATTATACACCTCTTTAAAAAAGTTACGATAAATATTTATCCACATATGCAATGATGTAATGCACGATACATTTTAAAGTCAGCAATATATTTAAAAAGTTGAATGTAGATCCACGAGAGTAAAAGTAAAAAAATTTAAGCCTCCCACCATCTCAAATAAAGAAATTTTTTAGTGTTAACATATTCGACTTCGCTTGATAAGCCCTTGAATGTTTTTTAGAATTTCATATCTTTTTCTACAGAACGTTACTTTTATTTTTCTCAAATCGCTTTTCACAAACAGAAACATAAATCTCATAAATCTCTATTTGTTAATTTGAATTATTCTCTTTTGTTTAATTATTCAAAGAATCAAAGGTAAACCTGAATTTTCGTTTTCGTTTTCGTTTATTACTCTATGAACAATACTAATAACATCTCTAATTATTTAACTTAGACGGTGCTTGATAAAATTAAGTAATTAAGATATGAATGGTTAATACATTTTAATAAATTTGATCGTCTGAATGAAATAACATCTGAATCTAAAAAAACTGTTTGATAACTAAAAAGCGTAAAATATCTGAATGCCACTATTTTACCATTTTAACCCTCTGAGTTATTTAAAAATTTTATTTGAATGATCTTAAAATTTGAAATTGAAGTAGTACAATATTTATTGAGGCTATTTTTGTCCATAAATTTTAAATAAACTATTAAGAGGCAGTTCTTAATAATTAAGATTTGAGTTTATGTCTTAACGATTAAGTCATTAAGGGTTGTATCTCGCAAAATAACAGCGGTTCACCTATATTATGACAATATTATGGTCTTAATCGATCAGAATGTACGCATCAACTTAATTAGTAGCTAATACATGCAAATCAATACCATTTATGTACCAATAATATTAATTGTTTATCAAAAACTAATAAACAAGTAGATAAGAATTACAAAAATTAGATGGAAAAATACATGTTACATGAATGAATAATTCGATATATATTGATTGCATTAATAAATAATTCATGCAAGAGGGATTTAATTTCAGACAAACCTCTTCTGTTCTTCTAAACAATATATTTAAGGTAATATATTTCAGATATTCTTTGATTGTTTGATAAATTTGGCATAATTGATATTTTATTTTAATAATTTGCTTCCTCTAGTGAAAGTTGTTATATGCCTCTTGTTATATTCTTTTCCCTTTAGGCCATTTTTTGTTTGCAAAAAGTATATTTGGGATTAAATTATTTCTCTTAATTTAATACTACTTTGAACTATTTAATCCTTTACGCTCTGTTTCTGAGTTTTAAAATGGACGGAAAAGAAAGAAATGGACGAAAAATTTAAGTTTTTTTTAATTCTTATGTTTCTGAGTTTTTTAATAAACGGAAAACAAAAGAAATGGATAGAAAACTTGGCAACTTTTCCTGCCAAAGTTTTTCGTCCAAATTTGGCCTGATTTGGACGGAAAAGAAATTGGAATAAGTAATATTTTTATAATTCCCATATTATCCTCAACTTTTAATATAATAAATTTTAAATTACAACACATGTCCTCAATTTTAAATTTTCTATTCTTTTTTATTAAAAACTCAGAAACAACACAAAAGAAAACTTTAAGTTTTCTATTCTTTTTTTTTTCCTGTTCTAATTTAAGTTTTCTATTCTTTTCTTTTCTGTTCAAAACTCAGAAACAGAGTGTTAATGAAAGACTATTAAGGGTTTCTATTTGCTTGAGGATTAAAAAAAACATAAATTCATTTAGTTTATGTCTAAATCCTATATCTGTTTGCCTGAGGACTACTATACTGATATCTTCGTTCCAAATTATAAGATCAATATTAATTTTTTTTTTTAAATTGATTTAAAACAATTCCAAACTCAAAATTGACATAAATTCATTTAAGCTTATGTCTAAACCGAGGTGCAATGCATAAATAAAAGTTGGTCTTCTTTTATTAATCTACTAGTATATATATAAACCAAGAAAATAAATTATACAAAGCTAACATATAAAACTAGTGTTTTATACCATTCAATTAAGACATGTTATGTAGGTAAATTTAGGGTAGAAAGGTAAGAAATTTAAATGTAGTAGCAACAAATTATGCAAATATGCAATAAATATTGTGGACTATATTCTTCTTTTCAAGTTTATAATCCAAATCTTGTGGATTATATTCTTATTTACAGAAATAACAATTTTTGGCTTTTGTTAAAAATAAATTATACAATTATTATTGATCATGGTAAAACTGTTTAATTATTTAATTATAAAAGTTTTGAAATTCATGATTTTATCCTAATTAAGTTACCTACATGACATATTAATATTAATTAGTTAACATAAAACAATAATTTTGGGCCATCTTTAGTTAATTTCTTGTAATTATTTTCCCCATGAATTTTATGAGTGGCTGTTATATATTGAATTAGATTAAAAAGTTAATATCTTTCATTGTTTGATAAATTTGGAATAATTTTATTTATATTTTTTTTCTTTTCCTATACTTTATTTTTTCTTAAAATCATTTTCATATTTAAGATTCTCGACATCCAAACAGAGTCTCATTGTTTGACAAGTCATTAGTGTTACCGGCAAGTTTTGTCTGTCTGTTATGAAATGTTATGAAAGATAACTACAACAAGATCATTAGAGAAAAGAGAGTGTTTACATAATTTTTTATATATTCTTCAATCACTTTACAATTGTCTTATTTATAGAAATAAGAATATCAATACTACTAAAAAGTTACAAAACTCAAGAGTCATACGTTTTAATACTCAATGAGAGTTACATGTATCTAGACATCCATATAATATTATGAATCTAGACATTTTATAACACTCCCCCTTGGATGTTTATATGTATGACTATACGCATTGAAAGTTGTCTCATTAAAAACCTTACCAGAAAAAACCCAATGGGAAAAAAAAACCTTGGTTAAGGAAAAAAGAGTGCAGCGCGTATTTGCTCCCCCTCATGAATATATCCTTAAGTCCTTCAGCTGTCGCATTCCAATATTGCTACGCAATCCTTCAAACGTTGCAGTTGGTAATGCCTTGGTGAATAAATCTGCTAGATTATCTTTTGATCGAATTTATTGAACATCAATATCACCACACATATCAAGGTCATGTGTGAAAAAGAATTTTGGTGAGATATGCTTTGTTCTATCTCCTTTGATGTATCCTCCTTTTAATTGAGCTATACATGCATCATTGTCTTCATATAGAATGGTTGGAGTTCCTCTGTTGGAGGATAAATCGCATGTTTTACGAATATGTTGAGTCATTGATCTCAACCACACACATTCTCGACTTGCTTCATGGATTGCAAGTATTTTAGCATGATTAGATGAAATGGCAACTAATATTTGCTTTGTAGATCTCCATGATATAGCAGTATCACCACACATAAAAAGATAACCTGTTTGAGATCGACCTTTATGTGGATCAGATAAATACCCTGCATCAGCATATCCAACTAATTTATGATTATCACTATTTGAATAAATTAAGCTCATATCCATAGTTCCTCGTAGGTAACAAAAAATATGTTTAACCCCATTCCAATGTCTCCGGGTAGGAGAAGAGCTGTATCTTGCTAACAAATTCACAGAGAATGCTATATCAGGTCGTGTATTATTAGCAAGATACATTAATGCACCAATTGCACTGAGATATGGTACTTCAGGACTAAGTAATTCTTCATTATCCTCACGAGGTCTAAAAGGGTCCTTTTTCACATCAAGTGATCTAACAACCATTGGGGTACTCAATGGATGAGCTTTATCCGTATAAAATCTTTTAAGGACCTTCTCTGTGTAAGTTGACTGATGAGTGAGAATTTCATCTTCTAAATGCTCAATCTGCAGGCCGAGACAAAATTTTGTTTTTCCTAAATCTTTCATCTCAAATTCTTTCTTTAAATAATGCATTGTCTTTGGAATCTCTCCATGAGTTCCAATAATATTTAAATAATCAACATACACAGTAATGATAACAAAACTGGATTCTGACTTCTTTATAAAAACACATGAGCATATAAGGTTATTATTATACCCTTCTTTCAATAAATATTCACTAAGACGATTGTACCACATGCGTCCTGATTGCTTTAACCCATATAGGGACCTTTGCAACTTGATTGAATAAACTTTTCGGGGATTTGAATTATATGATTCAGGCATTTTAAATCCTTCAGGGATTTTCATATAAACATCATTATCAATTGACCCATATAAATAGGCTGTAACAACATCCATTATGCACATATCTAATTTTTCATGAGTTTCTAGGCTAATAAGATACCGCAATGTAATTGCATCTATCACGGGAGAATATGTTTCGTTGTAATCAATGCCAGGTCTTTGTGAAAAACCTTATGCCACAAGTCGTGCCTTATATCTTACGGTTTCATTTTTCTCATTTCTTTTTCGCACAAAGACCCATTTGTATCCAACTGGCTTTACTTCTTCGGGTGTTTGGACTACAGGTCCAAAAACTTCACGTTTTGCAAGTGAATTTAATTTTGTCTGTATTGTTTATTTTCATTTTGGCCAATCATTTCTGCGTCTACATTCTTCGACATAATTAGGCTCAAAATCCTCGTTTTCATTAATTATATTAATTGATATATTATATGAAAAATTGTTGTCAACAACTATCTCACTTCGGTTCCATCTTTTCTTTGTAGAGACATAACTTATCGAGATCTCATCATTTTTATTGTTTTCAGGTACCTGATCCTCTTATGGGGTTTCATGATTAGCTATGTCTATATCCTTATGAATATTTTCCTCCTCAATAATGTCAACTTGTCTATTTAATTCTTTTCTTTTTTTATGATTTTTTTCTTTCAAACCGATTGGTCTACCACGCTTCTGGCGTGCCTTAAACTCATTTGCTATAATTTTTGCGGATTGTCCTATTGGAACTTCAATCCGAGCTGGAACATTTGCAACTGGTATATGAGATTTGGTTACTCCTTTTGAGTCAATGAATGCATTTGGTAACTGATTTGCTATATTTTGCAAATGAAGTATCTTTTGAACTTCTTGTTCACATTCTTTTGTACGATGATCAAAATTCAATAATGACAATGCATTCCATGTAATATCTTTATCCAACTGTTTAATTTCTCCCCCTAATGCTGGGAACATAGTCTCATCAAAATGACAGTCGGCAAATCGTGTCGTAAATAAATCACCTGTTAAGGGTTCAAGATATTTAATTATTGATGGGGACTAAAACCCAATATATATTCCCAGCCTCCTTTGAGGACCCATCTTTGTGCGTTGTGGAGGATAAATTGAAACACATACCGCACAACCAAATATTCATAGATGGGTTCCAATTCCGGTCTTTCGGCATCAACAGTTGCCTTCCAATTCTCGTCTTCACCAAATTGCTCAGGATATTATAGCAGGGGCCTCTAAAGAGAGTACGGGATTACCACGGGAGCAGTTCGATGCTTGGAGTGCCGAGATTCTCCGGATGGTGATTACCCTCTTGGAAGAGGCTTTTCGTCCGCCCCCACCTACTCAGGTATTCTTATTATTTATGTTTTTCAATTAAGGCTAGTTTGTTAATTCTCATATATATATATTGGCTAATGATATATATTTTTGATTCTATCAACAGGGTGGCGATGGCGACCAAGCTGGCGATGATGAGCAGGAGCACGAGTCTGATTTCCATACACCAGAGCAGCGTCGTTCACCTCCGTCCGATGATGATCATACTTTTACTAGTTTATAGTTCATTTGTATATATTCATGTTATTGTAGAACTTTTGTATATATAGTATTGTCTAATTGCGTCTGTACAACTATTGGAAATTATATTGTTTAACATTTATGGAACATTAGCTTATATTTGTAATTGGTTAGCTTATAATACGTTTTGGTGGATATTTGAATTTGAATGTGAATGATAATCAGTTGAAGATTAAGTTTTAGTGTTACATTGTATATTTGAATGTGAGATACAGGTTTATATTACTGTGTATTGGGTTGTGACAGGTTCAGGTACATTAATGGGTTTAAACGCATGGAAACTGAATTTTTAAAATCTGCAATTAAAAAAAAGGATAGTTAATTCTGACGGAATAGGGTAGTTGCAACGGAACTTCCCTCGGAAGTAACAAATAAGCAATTTTTAATAAATGCCAAAATATCCTAATTTCAGTCGAACATACGTTATCTTCGACTCAACATATCCGTCGTAAACATTCTATCTCCGACGCAAATTTCGTCGAATTTAATAATTAGCCAATTTTAATGAATAATGGGTTATTTTATTTTTTCAGTCGGACATAAGATAATTCCGAGGGAATAAATCCGTCGAAATTAGGTACTGTTATATTCGACGAAAAGTTTCGTCCTATATATTCTGTCGAAGATAGTTAATGTTCGACGCACATCCATCGGAGATACGTTCGTCGAGGATAATGAAATTTCAACAGAATTTTCGACGGATCTTATTTTCGACGCGATTATTTACGACTGAATATCTGACGGCTATTTTCGTCGGGAATAATATATTTTCGACTGAATAGGCGTATGTCCGACGGAATAATCCGTCGGACTTAAGCCTTTTTCTTGTAGTGTACCGCGTATCATTGTGAAACAACGCGTATTACTGTACTTTTATCACTGGGTATTTCAACAGTTTAACGGTAACATTTTTGCCGTTAGTTTTTATAAAAAAGTTATTTCTGTCACTTTCTATATCCGACAATTATTCTGTTATGTGGGGTCCACCAATGATTGCGCCGTCGTACGAATATTCCCCGACCAAACGAATATTCCCTGACACGACGAATATTTTATATCAACTTGCTTAATTTGTAAAATTTATATATATTATCCTTAACTTTAACATTTTATCAATTTAACCATTTACTGAATAGAACAATAATTATAAGAAAATTGAATACTTTTATTTCATAAAATTCGAGGTCTTACACTACATACTTAAGACCGATTTTTTTCGAATGTTTTGTAACCAAATATCAGTATTTTCTTGGCAAATACTTTCTCTCACAATCTCTATCATGAAAGTATAACATGAATATGCGATCAACCTAATCAGTCTTGAATTTGACTCCACAAAGCAGTATCTCCGAAATATATGCAACAAAACCATCATTTATGCCTCACATGCTACGCCACAAAACCATCATTTATGCCACACATGCTCCGCCACAAAACCATCATTTATGCCATACATGCTACGCCACCACACCTAAACATAAAACAACAATAAACAAGTAAAAACGAACATAAATATACAGAATTAACACAGTTTAAGCTTGAATTAGAAGTCGATTCGTAAGTATAAAACTCACTCATCAGATACTGTTGTGTGTTGGGATATAAAGTGGGTACAGTTTCTTTTGAAAAATCCACCAAACAATCAATTTTTTTTTAAATTATAAATAAGCTACCGCTTCCGGTCGCTACTTATTATAAGTAACTGCTGATGACCCCAGTAATTTGTTAGCGGCAGCAGTGGTCGCTAATGTTGGTCGTGGGCCACGTCACCTCTACGATCTGACTCATAGTGACTCAGCTTAGCGATGGAGTCGGGCGCTATAGGGCGGTCGTGGATGTTTCGATCGCTAAAATGGTTGTTGGTGTGCAAACAGCGTCCAGATTATTTGTGACAACTATCAGCGACCCTAGTTGGTCACTGATATATATATATATATATATATATATATATATATATATATATATATATATATATATATATATGCGATCGTAAATGGTCGCTGATAAGCGGTCGCCGATAAGCGATCACTGGTAAGCTTTTTTCTTGTAGTATTGCGATCGAAAAATGTGATCGGAGATACTCTTGTTCGTCAATGGAAATTTTTTTTGTAGTGAGTGTATACTGTGAACCAGCTAAATCATTTGTGTTATGTGTGATTATACACCTCATTTATTTTGTTATAATTTGTTAAACAAGTTAAAAGTTACAAATAGGCCAAAAAATTAAAAAGAGAAAGAATCTATTCAATTCTTTTTCTAGATTATTTATAGTCTATCACATGCAACAAAAAATCTTATACTTGACAAAGAACCTTATGAACATGATAAATTTCTTTGTGACAATATTAATTTCCTAAAATATATTCCATACACTCAATAGAAATTAGAAAGACTGCATTTCAAGTTTATAAAATTAATTTTAAAAATCTTAAAATCGAAAATTAACACCCTTAAATTTGTGTCTTAAGGTTTTGCATCTAATTTAAGTGTTTTTCTTGTATTGTTCATGAATTTAATATTTTAAGCCCTACTACATGCATGATAGCATAGAATGGAGTAACTAATAGTGAAGGTATTTTGGTCCAATAATAAATTATTCTCAAAATTGAGTTTCGAAAAAGTCTACGGGAGACCGGACTTTTCCTGACCAGGGTAGTGACCGGCCGGAATTTTTTATTTTTATTTTATTTTTTTGCTTTTGACTACAAAGTAATTAATGTGATTTATTAGAATTGAAATTTTTATAAAATGCATTGATTTAGGTGTCATTTGGATACACGTAAAAAACAGAGTTGTACAGACTGTATAACCCTGTTTGTTACGTGTATTCAAAAAGACACCTAAATCACTGTATTTTATAAAAATTTCAGTTTTAATAAATCATATTAATTATTTTGTAGCCAAAAGTTAAAAAAAAATATACGCGGATCACTACCCCAATCGAAAAAGACCGGCCCCCTAGAAGGACTCATGAGTTTCAGTTGACGCGGATTCAAATAAAATCCTCATATGCCTCCCTATATTGAGGATTAGCGATAACTCGTGCCTGAAGGCATGGTGTAACGAAAAATTAAATTAAAATTTAAAAAATATTACATTATCTAAAGACATACATACTCAATCAACAATACATATTCAACCACCAAAACATCGAGCTAGTCGGTACTAATTTCACTAAATTTCGGCAGAATTTCCTTTAAAAATAGATATCCGAAAAATTCTAAACGTATCTACAAAACTTACAATCATCAATACTTATCTGTGTGTGTGGGTTCGAAATTTGAATAAGGAGGACAAGAGAGAGAGCTGCTGACGTGTATTTTAATGTGACATTTATGTATTTTCTCTCTCCGCTCTGTTTTATATTATAGATTGTGTGAATTAAAAAGTTTATTTTAAAAGCATAAAGTTGAATTGTTCTTTTTGGAAGACTCGCTTGCATAACGAGGTGTGCGTAGTCTTGTATAAAAATCAGATGATCCAAGAAATGGTAATATACTACAATATGCTTGAGCAACACGTAATCGATTCTGAATTGGTCTAAACCACAAATAATTGAATAACCGTGTGGAACAGTATTTGACAATGACTTTCTGATCATGACGACGCATCTTTGATCTTTTTGGAAAAATCATAAGTCCTTCAACACGTGGTTCATACATTGTTGTCCAAGTGGCTCATAACTTCATTAAATAATATATATATATATATATATAAACAATTCGTTTTTGATGCATACTCTATTATTTCACATACCTCTGCTATCACCTTTAGTGACGGACCGGGCGACGGTTCGGTCCATCGTTATAGAACAGATAAACGATTTATATGTTATAATAACAGTTCGATGCGTTGCTAAAAACTAAGACGACGGTTCTCTGATATACGTGACGATTCGCACCGTCGTTCGATCCGTCACTAAAAATTGTGAATATAAAAGATTTTAGCAGCCTTTTATGTTATACAAAAAGAGTCCAAAATATATACATATTCAGCTATATATCTTCGATGTTGTTTCTAGGAAATGAAATGTGAGATGCTTGGTCATCAAGGATGTTTGACTTTTGGGCTTTGATATGGTCATAGTCCCAATTAAAACATCAGGATGCATGCTTATTAATTAGGTGGTGTGCCTATATAAAGCCTATAGGACGGGGAATGGAACCAACACAAGACCAAAGTCGAGTACTACTAGTATTATTACTATCACATGCATAAATCTTGATATATATTCATGGCTTTGTTTTCTAGTTTCCTTGGTTGCTTTTCAGATACTGGGCGAGTTGCTGCCCAAGGAGATGATCATATTGTTACTGCTAGCAATACCACAAGAAGAAGCTCCAAACTGAAACCATCACATGATATTGATGCAGGAGCCAAGTCAAGAACTGCCCCAATTCCAGTTTCTTACTTCCCTATTGGATCCAGATTCTCTCAGTTATGAGAAAAACCTAGCTCTCTTAATTTGCTCCACTCACTTTAAGGGCTACGGATTAGTACTGATCTTACTTGTAAAAAATATATTAATACGCAGTGTTTTACGTGTTTCAATTAATATATTATTAATTATTTTGATTATTTGAAGTCAATTTCGATATCCTGAATTCTGATACCGACCAAGGGCACCTATTATTTTGAAGTTTTATTGTTATTCAAGTGTTTTTGTTAGCGTTTGTAAGATATATTAGCTCATTGTGGAATAGAGGTTTTGTATAAAGGGCTGAAATTTCAGTGAGTCTAGGTCAATTTTAAAAAAAAAATTTATTTGAAGGAGTGTTAAATGAAATTGTTATATTTGATTTAAAAAATAAAAATTAGTAGAATACTTAAACAAACTATAAAATTAGTAGAATACTTAAACAAACTATTCGGGTGGATGTGTCACTAGTCTAACCAGTGATCGAACCGTTATTGACTCAATGACGTCATTAATACATTAAAATATATATTATTAGTAGTTAATAAAAATTATAAAAAATCTCAATTTTTATGAACTAAAACATAATAAAATTAAGTTACAATATTACTAAAAGTGATTAATTTTAATATTAAAAAAAATTTGGTACAAAGAAAAACCAGGATCACTGGGTCAATAATAGGTTTTTGTTCAAATCAGACCGAAATGCCAACCAATTCCGATATTTAACAGTCAAATCGGCGGTCCGATCTGATTTTTAAAACCATGATTATTTTTATTTGTAAAAATATCAATTGGCGTAAAAGTGCCCTTATAAATTGGTAAAACGAAAATCAAATTGTAATCTTATTTCGTAGAGAAAAGGACATTTGGTCTTGTTTGATCATTGAGCTGAATATAATTGTTCGGGTTAAATTCAATATATATGGCCATATCACGTATTTACAGCCCATACAAGATCAGCCCAAATTCATATTAATCGAATCCCATTTTAGCAGTCCAATAGCATATTTTCAGTGATTTTTCAGTTGCATTTGTGATTTGGTATAGAATCCGCACCCCTTAAGGAATCGCACTCGTTTAGAGTTTTAATTCTTTAATATTTTTGTATTTGTTTTAGAGTTTTTAAGTTCTATTCAAGTATGATTGTAAATTTAATTTGTAGAAAATTTTATACTTATAGGTTAAAGTAGGATTTTTTTTTTGAATAATGTATATTCACCCTTTATTATATAATACGTACACAAAGTGGAGTGAAGAGAAATTGTAAAATTTAATACTCAATAATGTTAATTAAAAAATGAAGAGTGATAAATTTATGAATTTGTTATATTTTAAATTAACTTTAATCAATAAAAATAACTTATATTTGGAATAAAAGTACATTTTTATAATTTTTGAGAAAAGTATCGTGTGTATTCTATTTATTTTTTATAAATCTTGAGGGTCTAAAGTATAAATGTCAAAATTTTATAGACTTAAAATAATTTTCAAAATCTCAGGGTAGCCCAAGCCCCCTGGGCGCTATACTTCCTTTGTCCCTAGTTAGGGGTGAGCATGGTGCGGTTTGAAGTCTAAACCGCACCCAAAACCGCTTAGGTGCGGTTTGACAAATCCAAAATCGCACCCGAAACCGTTTGTGATTGGTGCGGTGCGGTTTTAAAATGTGTTGTGCTGTTTCAATTGGTGCGATTTCGGTTTCAAAACCAATTGAAACAACAAAAATGTCTAAGCCTTCAATAAAATTTAATATAGAGCTCATATCGAGCAATTAACTTAGTGATAGAGTTGGCAATGAGAATTATATCGAGCATAGAAACAAAGCTCCTTCTGCCAAACATGTCAAATTCACCATCAAATCATAGAACAATGAGACATATAAAATAGTTTTAACTTATAATAAAGGAATGATACTTTAAAACTAAAACATACGCTATATAAAACAACGGAGACCATGTATTCGATAACAAGAAAAAAGGTTTATCTAGTTCTCAAAAAATTAAAGTATATACTGGAGATAGAATAAAATTCTATCTTATATATTACAGGGAGAACTTATAGAATATATTACTACTATAGCATAGACCTTAACCAATGCATCAAATGCTCGAACCAACGAATTTGGCCCCTCAACTATAGGCCCCTTCAGTAACGCATCAAACAAATTCGAAATTTCAAAACTCAAATGCTTAATTTTTGACTCTATAACCTCTAACCATCTTCTTTCAATTAGTGAAAAAATGACAATACAAGACTAGGGTTTTCTTTGAGTAAGTTTAAGTGAAAAGTAACTTTAAATTTTACTAGAGATAATGCATCATACATACACACACATTGTGCGGTTTCGGTTTTATGCGTGCGGTTTTGGCTAGTAACCAAATGAGAATCGTAAATTTGGTTATTCAACCCACCTAAAACCGCCACATACGTCAGAACCGTTGGTGCGGTTTTAATTGGTGCGGTTCGTGCAATTTTTAGTGCGATTTCGGTTCTAATTTGATTAATTGCCCAGCCCTATCACTAGTAGTAGAATGTTAGTAATGTTTGAGAATTATTTGAAATTTGAAAAGTATAATATGTTTATTATTATTTTTAATTAATTTTTGAGCCGAAACTATACCATTTGCAACCGCACCACACCAATATAAGCAGTTTCATGTTGAAGTTTTTTATTTAAACAATTGCATCAAAGTGATTTCATGTGCAATTTTTGTTTGAAACTACGTACATCAAACCGCACAATACTCACCTTTACACTATAATGTCAGGGATTGTTTACACTATTTTCTTAGGAAATTTGTATATATTTTTCTGCAAGTGAAAATGAATTTCCACAATGAGAGGTAGCTTTGGAAATTATTATTTTTATTTAAAAAAATATTTTTAACAGACAGTTAAGATGATCACTTTCAACAATTAACCTCAACAAACCAATATTTTTAGAAAGGATTTAGAGGAGAAAAAAGATGATCACTTTCAACAATTAACCTCAAGAAACCAATATTTTTAACAGACAGTTAAGATTTCGGCACATTTCACCTCATAACCACCTATATCAACATCTTTTCAACTAAAATCCCGTATAACAAAGCCGAAACCAATCAGCCCATTACCGTTAACACTAAACATCACGATTCAATTTTAAAACTAATTTGGAGAATCATTGTTGTTAACGCCAAGATCTTTCCTCACATCCCAATCACCAAGACGTGTCCGATATCCTGCACAGTTCAACAAGTCAACACCAAAAGCTTGACGGCTTGACCGTCGGGGGATAGCTCCGGCGTGAGAATCAGTATCGGCGATCACAAGGTTAATAATGGAGGAAAATATGTCTAGTTTCTTGAGAGAAAATAATAATTTGGTTAAGTGATTTGTTCAGTTACCTGTATTCCTTATGTGATCGTTCCCATATGTACTCCAAACCCGGTTTACCGTCCCACCCACTACTGCCTGACACAGCCATCTCCCACGCTAGTCCTCTCAGCCGAAATCGTGCAGCTCACCCACTATCTGCTGCCATTGTTTGCCACCGCCGATCATCTGAGTCCCATCCTTATTAATGTCATGCAGAAAGGTGGCAGATAACAGTCAACTGTTATCTTTTGTGATGATTACCAGTCAAAGATGAGATAAAAGATAATTTATATAATGGGCAAATCCAATGACTTAGCCCAATGCAATAAAGATGACCCATCTGACCGGAATGACCCAATAGAATAATCAACTAACTGGGTCCAAACCATTCAGCCCAACAGAACAAATGCAACATAATCCAAGGGATGAACTCATTAGATCCGACTCAATAATGAAAAGTATCATGGCCCACCATTGCCCCCCGAGTATTTTATTAAACAGGGTGTTTAATGGAAGACAGTAAATAATATAGACCCATGATATAATGAATTGTAATAAGTTATAAGGGGTCTAATTTGAAACCTGCTGAGGCCCTAACTGATGAATGCCAATCAATAATTCAAATAAAATGAGGCCCGAAAGAGAAAAAGCACACTCCAGTTAAGACATTAAACCTAAAACCGGACGCTATCCCTTCACATTCACCATAATTGCTGCTCATTAAATGTGCCGCCCTCGTGTACCGTGTAACCATCAGTATAAAAGGTAATTTTCCCCAAATTGACAACTTTACTTGCCATTTCAAATTTCAGACGTCTTTTCGAGCTTTAAACTTCATTCTTTCTCAGATTTCTTACTCTTCTTTGCAAACTAACAACAATGGCGTCTTCTAGTTCTGCTAACGCCACTCCAATCCAGGCCATTCCTCTTTCCACTATTCCTCCTACATGCACCCAGCCCTAGCAAGGCCGCTTCGGGATCAAAACCTAACCCCACTGGTACCCCAATCAAAAGCACACCGAAAAAGCCTATTCCCAACCCTTCCATCTTCTTCCAGAGTGCAACGCATTTCACTCACGCCAACACTGTATCAATGTTAACTGAGAAGGACGTTCAAAATGCATATGAACAGTACCAGGTTCCAGTGACCCACCAATTCCGCCGTCCCACTGCCATAGAAAGGATGTACCAGTGCTCGAACAGCTGGACCGCCATGCCTCTGACATTCTTAGAAAAAGGGGTTCGATTCCCCTTGTATGTTTTCTTAGTCACCTTCTTGGTGTTCATTGGCATTGGATTCGCCCAGCTAGTCCCGAACTCCTATATTCACATCTTGGCGTTTGTCGCCTTCTGCCACGAAGTGGGCGTCGCCCCCACTCTCGACTTCTTCTTCTCCATATACAGTATCACTAAGTCCAGAGAGAAGGGGTTCAAGGTTCTTAGCAAAATTCCTGCAAAAGCTGGAGAAAACTTTGAAAGACGGTCTCTGATCAACACTCCCTCCAGCAACCGAGGATGGCATGAGCAATGGCTCTTCGTCAAAGGGCCAGAAATTGCCTCTCTGCCAGAGTGGACTACGTTGGACAAAGTATCTGCCGACTTTGGGAAAGAGATGATTGAACTCCTGGACAACTTCCCGAAGAAGGAGTGGAGTTACAATCTTCTTACCAAACAAGCTTGGTTGTATGACCACAAATGTAATTCTCAAATTTTTACCGAAATAAAATTTTTGAGTTTGTTATTGTAAACAGATCTAACAGAATGTATTTTCTTGTTGCAGTGTCTTTGATCAAACCCTCATTGATGGACCGAAGGGACTTAGAAAAAATCCTTTTCTAGCAAACCCCCATCATATCCTACTATCGAAACCCCCCAGGAAGAGATTCCAGCCTCTGACGCCCCAGATGCCAAAGATCTTCCTGTAGAACCAGAAGCTGCCGAAGAGACTCTCCGACCTCGCAAGAAGAAGAGAGTTGTTCAAAAGTCAAGAGGTATTTTCCAAGAATCCCAACTGATCAATACCTCCAGCTTGATCGACATGCCTGCAAACGAACGAATGCAGGCCCTTCGAATTAAGAAAAGGCGAGTCAAGGTAACTCCTCTGTCTGCCGATGAGCTTCGGGTTCCCACTGGCCCAGTGGAAATTCATGTTTTCGAAGAGGATCATGAAGAACAACCTGAGACTTCAATTCCCTCTCGAAAAAAAAATAACCCTCAGATGATCAACCACCACCACCTGAAGAACCGACTCCAGATCAACCACATTCATCATCCATCCCTTCGCCAACTCGGGAACCTACTCCTGTTCGTTCTTCATCGATATCTCCCGAGAACATATTCCTAGATCCTTCCCCATCACCTCCCCGTGAAGAACATACGCCCTTTCTTTCAAGGCCGTCTGTTGATGAGTTCCAGAATGATGCGATGGGGTCTCTGACTGTATGGCCCCAATTTAATGCCAATTTCCCTTTCCAACTCTTCAACTCCTTTGTTAGGGAGACCGATGAACATCGGTTTGGCAACAGTTCAATAATGGACCTTATCAATGAAGGCATGAGCTATCACGCCAAGGTGAATATTTACCTGTCTGTTCATTTGAATTTATATGTATCTCTTTGAATTGACTGACGGATTGTCTGTGAACATCTATAGGCGAATGTTATTTTCGGGCATCTTCTCCTACGCTATCAAGAAGCTGAAGCCGAGGAGGATGCAGCCAGACGGAAGAACATCATTCTAAAGTCAGCTTTGACTAAAGAAAGAGGTGACCTTCGGTACTGCCCTCTTTAACAATGAAAACCTCCAGAGGGATTTAACTCAAAGAATGGAGGAGTTGAAGATCTGCAGCGAGGAGCTGAAAAAGACTGAAAGCCAGCCAGCAGGAGATGACGAGTCTGAACGTCGATATTGACACTCAGAACCATGCTCTGAGGCTCAGAAGTGAAGAACTTTGTATAGCCAATCAGAGCCTTGGCGATACAAGTTGACAATCTTCAGGAGCAGGCTCGTGAGAACAAAGAGAGACATTTAAACATATGTCTCGAGCTGCAGAATAAGCTGAAAGCCTTGGAAGATTTAGGTCCCCCCCTTGATCGAAGAGCTTCGCCAGCACATCCAAGACGAATACCGGAAGTCAAATGAGCTAAATGAGACGGTGGTCCAGATGTTTTCTGACGAGTACTACGAATGTCGAGGCAAGGACAAGGCAAAACTTGTCACTAGCTAAGGTTGATCCGACCATACTCGATTCTTCTGAAGACGAAGCTGATGCCTGAAGATGAATACCTATCTTTTATATCTTATAAGATTCCTGTAAAAATTTTAATGTCTTCTTGTTCTTCTTGTAATTGACAATATATTAATGGAATATCAGTCTTTTTCCTTATTACTCCTTTGTTATTAATTTCTGTCGATAGTATCTTAAAAATGTATGAACCCTTAACTTAAACTGTTAATAAGTAACTAAACAAGTTATATAATAGATAAGATGAAGATAAGTAATGAGGCAATCCGAACTCAACACTTAGAAAAATGTAGGTAATAAAGTAAATGAATACTTATTCGCTACCGAAGTGTGAGATAGATCTGCTTCATAGGGAATTTGTTTACCCCGAAAGGCCTAACAAAACCACAAGATGACATTTGCCTACCATGAAGGGCCTGAAAAAGTCTAAAGAACGACAGTTGCCTACCTCGAAGGGCCTGACAACGTCATGAGGACCACCTGCCAATAAGGCTACCATCGAATGGTCAGCGAGTCCACCCGAACCTCCTTACACCAATGACGTTTGCCTACCACGAAGGGCCTGACAAACTCATAAGGACCACCTGCCATAAAGGCTACCATCAAATGGTCAACGAGTCCATCCGAATCTCCTTACACCAATGACGTTTGCCTACCACGAAGGGCCTGACAAACTCATAAGGACCACCTGCCATAAAGGCTACCATCGAATGGTCAGCGAATCCACCCGAACCTCCTTACACCAATGACGTTTGCCTACCACGAAAGGGCCTAACAAATTCATAAGGACCACCTGCCATAAAGGCTACCATCGAATGGTCAGCGAGTCCACCTGAACCTCCTTACAACAATGACGTTTGCCTACCACGAAGGGCCTAACAAACTCATAAGGACCACCTGCCATAAAGGCTACCATCGAATGGTCAGCGAGTCCACCCGAGCCTCTTTACACCAATGAAGTGAACAGCAACGAAGACAAAACTTGTTGAGAAAAAAGGAACTTTTCTTGATGAGGACTTAAACATTTACAGACTTCCGGTACACTGACACTGTATCTACTGAAAGTATTTCCGAAGTCTACCCGCATGCCAAGTATTTTTAATTTCTGATCCATCTAATGCCCTCAACCGATAAGTTCCCGGCTTCAGTACTTCTATGACTTCATACGGTCCTTCCCAGTTCGGCATCAGCTTTCCCAAATTCTGAGGTGTAGATGTTTCAACTTCTCTGAGAACAAAATCTCCCACTTCAAATCTGCGAAGCTTTAACCCCTTGTTATAATGCTTGGCAACTCTCCGTTGATAGGTTGTTAACTTGATCAAAGCCACCTCTTTGACTTCTTCTAACAGATCCAAGTTGACCTTCAGTCCTTCATCGTTGTAGATCTCTTTAAACTGATTGACTCGAAGACTTGGAGATCCAATTTTAACTGGGACTAAGGCATTAGTACCATAGGCCAGTCTGAAAGGTGAATCCCCCGTTGTAGTCCTCGGAGTAGTCCAATAAGCCCATAACACGCTGAGGAGCTCTTCTGGCCATCTTCCCTTAGCTTCATCCAGCCTACGCTTGATCCCATTCAGCAGCGTTCTATTGGTTACTTCGATTTTCCCATTCAACTGAGGATGAGCTACTGAAGTCTTTCTGTTCTGAACTCCCAACTCCTTCAAAAATGCTTCAAATTTTGATCCCACAAACTGACGTCCGTTGTCCGATATCACCACCTTAGGAATTCTGAAACGAAACACTATTGACTCCTTAATGAACTTCAAGCATTCCTATTCCGTTATTAACCTAAGTGGCTTCATTTCTACCCATTTGGTCATATAGTCGATGGCAACTATAACAAAACTGACATGACCTTTAGCTTTCGGTAATGGACCCAGTATATCAACCCCTCAGACAGCAAAGGGTATAGGAGATAAGATCGAGTATTGCTCTTCTGGTGGCTGATGTGGGATCGAACTGTTGAGTTGACACTTCTCGCACTTTTTGACATATTTTGTTGCTTCCTTGAAGATAGTAGGCCAGTAGTACCCTTGACGAAGTACTTTGTAGGCTAATGACTTAGTAGTCATATGGTCGCCACAGATGCCTTCGTGAACTTCGCGGAGAACATATTCAGCTTCGGATGGAGTCAAACATTTCAGCAATAGAGATGAGAAAGCCCTTCGAAAAAGATCTCCATCTATCAAAACGAAGTTAACACTCTTATATTTAATTTTCTTGGCCAACATCTGATCCGAAGGAAGGAAGCCATCTGCTAGATACTCCAGATATGGGGTTAACCAACATTTAATACGATTAACACATATTACCGATTCATGATGAACACTAAGATGCTGCAAAATTTCCAAGTAAATGGATCCATCAAAAATATTAGCATCCATAGTGGCCAGTTTCGAGAGTGCATCGGCAATGGAATTATCGTTACGATCAACTCCCTGAAACTCGTAGGACTGGAAATACTGAAGCCGATCTTTTAATTCTACCAGGTATTTGACCATCCTTGGACCTCAAGCTTCATACTCCCTTGAGGCTTGTTTGACGACCAACTGAGAATCGCTGAAGATGAATATTCTTTGCACTTCGAGACTCTTAGCCAATCGTAACCCTGCTAATACTGCCTCATATTCTGCTTCATTTTTCGTTACCCTGAACCCGAATCTGATGGCCTGTTGCACTTTGAACCCCTCTGGACTTGTCAAAATGATCCTTGCTCCACTGATGTCCAAAGTAGAAGACCCATCTGCGTACAGTGTCCACGAGCTCTACCTATGCTGAAGAACTGCAACTGCTCTGTCAGACCCCTCAGTTTCTGCCACAGCTTCATCCGCTTCAGAAAACGAACACTCAACCACAAAATCAGGCAAGGTCTGCCCCTTGATGGTAGTTCGGGGATGATATTCAATAAAAAATTGGGACAACTCCATAGTCCATGCAGCTAATCTCCCCGAGACCTCAGGTTTGCCCATAATTTTCTTCAAAGGCTGATCTGTGTATACTACTAACAACCTGCCCTGGAAGTATTGCCTAAGCTTTTGACTAGCAATTATTAAAGCAAAAGCAAACTTTTCAATGTTTGGGTACCTTGTTTCGGCATCCCGAAGGACATGGCTTACGTAGTAAACCGGGTGCTGCTTACCCCCAACTTCTCGTACCAAAACTTCTCCTACAGCCAACGAACTAGCTGCCAAGTACAAATACAGAGGCTCTGTAGGAGCGGGCTTCACCAACAAAGGTGCCGAAGACAAATAGGACTTGATGCTCTGAAAGGCGTCCTCATATTCTGAAGTCCATTGGAACGTCTTTCCATTCTTCGGCCCTTTCAATGTATCGAAAAACGACAAACATCTTTCTGCCGATCTGGACATGAACCTCCGCAAAGCTGTAATTCTTCCAGTCAGACGTTGGACATCTTTAAATGACTGAGAAGTCTTCATGTTCAAAATTGCTTGGATCTTCTCTGGGTTGGCTTCGATTCCTCTCTGACTGACGAGATAACCCAAAAACTTGTCAGCCGCAAATCCGAAGGTGCATTTAGTAGGATTCAGTCTTAAATTGTGATGACGAACTGTCTGAAAACATTCTTCTAAATTGTCCAAATGTTTCTGCACCAGCATGCTCTTAACAATCATGTCATCCACATACACCTTCATGTTCTTGCCCAATTGATATCTAAAGACGTAATTCATCATCCTCTGGTATGTGGCCCCGGCATTGATTAGGTCAAATGTCATTTTCTTGTAGGCATATACCGAACGATGCGTAATAAACGTCGTCATCGGTATATCTTCTTTACACATGGAGATTTGATGATACCCAGAGAATGCATCCATGAAACTCAATAAAGCATACCCAGAAGTCGCATCGATGAACTGATCGATGTGGGACAGTGGGTAGAAATCCTTAGGACAAGTTTTATTCAGATCTGTATAGTTGATGTAGACTCGCCATTTCCTATTCTGCTTCTGGACCAGCACCACATTTGCCATCCATTGCGGGTAGTTGACCTCAAAGATGAAGTCAGCAGCTAACAGTTTGGCAATCTCTTCATCGATGATTCGTTGACGCTCGGGCGCAAAGATCCTCCTCTTCTGCCAAACCGACTTCTTTGACGGGTCCACTTCTAATCGGTGCTCAGCATTATTCATGCTCACCCCCGGCATATCTTGAGGTTCCCACGCAAAGATGTTAACATAACAGCGTAGGAGTTCCATGAGGTTCGTCCGGAGAGGTTCCGGCATATCCGAACCTATTGTTACTGTCTTATTTGCCTTGTCAGGAATGAGCTCAACCTCTTCTGTTTCTCCAGCGAGCATAACTAATGGCTCTGAACTGCTCTCAGTGAAGGGCTCGATCTCTATCGTCATGGTATGTTTCTGCTTCGATAACCCCACTCCCGAAGTGATCACATCATTCCTATAATATCATCTGGCCAGATCCAGATCTCCCTTCACCTCTCCAACTCCATGATCCGTAGGAGATTTGATTTTGAAATGAGGGATCGAAGTCATAGCTTGTAAATCAGTCAAAGTAGGCATCCCCAGAATGGCGTTATAAGCAGAATCTACATGCACAACATAAAATTTGTAAGTTATTTCTACCTGTTGGGGAACCGTTCCGAAGATGACCGGCAGCTCAATAGTTTCAGCCACTTTGACTGGATCGTTGTTAAAATCGTACAAAGGGGCTTCCTGCCCGATCTCCATCTTTTGCCCATCCAGATGCATCCTGTAATAAGCGTGGGCATACAGAATATCTATAAAAGACCCGTTATCGACCATCATTCGCTTCATATCCACCGAACCCACTTGCGCAGTCAGAACCAATGATCCCTCATGCAGTTCGATGGTTTTCAAAGGGTAATCCTCGTCAGTAAAGGAGATTACCGTACCTGGATAAGGTCTATCAGTCTTCAGGAGGATACCCGCCACCGACATGACTGAATCCAAGTGACTTCGGCGTTTCTTTCCAACGAGCTTGCCAAAAGTACCCCCAGTGATGACATCTACCACATGCCTCGCAGGCTGTCCCTGAGCTGGCAATACATGCTGAACTGGCTGTGCTGCTCGAATAGGCTCTCTATCCCTCTGTTGAGCTTGCTGAGTCGTTCTGGCAGCTACATACTGAACTAAGGCCCCACCTTGAACCTTCCTCTCTATGAAGTCCTTCAGATTAGCATAGTCGTTTGTATTGTTTACCGAAGCCTGATGATAATCGTAATATTTACGAGAGTTACCTTTTTCGGGCTTAATGTTATCTCGAGGTGGTTCGTAAATAGGTTGATTTTTGATTTAGTCTAGAATGACCGCCCTATCAATATTAAGTGCAGTGTATGTCCTATTAACTCTTTGGGCAGGAGAGGACGAACAACCTCCTCCCTGTCTCCAGTTGTTATTATATTTCTTTGACCCACCATCATAGCGGTCTTTATTCCCTTCATTCTTCTTTTGATCCCTTTCTGTTTTGTCCCGATCTGTCTCCTTAAGTCGAACTGAAGAAGGACGTTTGAGACTATTCATGGCCTCCTCTACCACGATATAGCCTTCTGCTTTGTAAAAGGCTTCAGCTGAGACTTTTCGGATGGTGAAACATCAATTTCTTCACCAAATTTTCTGATTTAACGAGATCCAATCCGTTCTGAAACAGTCCAATGACTTGTAGATCGTTCAGGTCTGTCACTTGGCCGACTGCTTCACGGAACCGTTTTACATATTGGCCCAAAGACTCATTCGAATATTGTCGAACCTGAGCCAATGAGCCAGTTGGTTTTCCTCTCCTTTTGTTGCTCCCAAAGCGAGCATGAACTTACTGCACATATCTGCCCAAGATGATATTGAATCTGAAGGCAAATTTCCCATCCACTACCTGACATCTTTTCGGAGTGTTGTAACAAAGGTATGACACTTAGCAGCATCGCTAAAGTCATAATAATCCATCAGTCGGTCGAACGCCTGACTGTGGTCATAAGGATCCCCAGATCCATCATAAGCTTTCTATGTGGGGCAACTTCTTGGTGGGGTCAGATTTTTCTTTAAGAATTTCTGCGGAAAAAGGAGATGCCTTCTTTCCTGAAGTATCTTTTGTTTGCTGGACTTCGGCGAGCTGCTTCCGAAGTTCCTTCAATTCTTTAACCAGATACTCCACTCCTTCTGGTTGAGATGATGCTTCTTTCTCCGGCGACTCTTTCCTCTTCTGGGTAGACCGTCCTTTTTACCATAGAACCTCTAACTTTGGAAGGACTTTTTCGATGATGAGAGTCCACAGGGCGGATTACCCTCAGTGGACTCTCAGGAGTGTGAGCTCTGGATCTACTTACGTTCTTGAACTCGACCGCTGTGGTGAAAATGTGAAAGGCAGATCGTCTTCTTGGTATTCTCAGGAGTGTACTCTCTGGATCGGCCTCTCTGTTTGCTTCGACCCTGCTCCTTAGAACCGACAGGGCGAGGTACCCTCTTCGATCTTTGAGGAGTAGGGCTTCTGGATCTTCTTCGATCTCGAGGTTGGCCCCGAGATTGACGACCTGAATGAGCAGGTTCCTTTCCCACTCCGATGCCCACGTTCTTTGGACTGAACATAACTGGAAGCTTCGTCTCTTAACTCCGTCATCCGAGACATCTGCTCATCTATATCCTGTCGTTTTTTCAAAAGTACCTCCATGGCCCTATCTGCTTCGTCGGCCATCTTGGCCAGCTTGGAGACCTTATCATCCTGGTTATCTCGGTATCGAGTTCCAGGTGAGATGCCTTCTACCCATTTCCGATCATGACCAGATCCTTTTTCAGCCGTGAAAACCAGCTTTCGCTTAGCGTTACCCACGGCCTTCGAACGAAACTCCTCTGATGGTCGTTTGGATGTTGTGCTAGCATGAACATTTACTACAGGTCCCAAACGATCTTTGACGGATATTCGTGGTACAGATTCACTTGCAGCCATCGGCTGTCTTTCAGGTGTAGGCATTCTACTCTTCCCCATGGATTCCAACGTAGAACGAACATAGTTTGTGATTGAAAATACTCAAGACACTAGAACCCAACCCTCCTTCTTAGCGCCAATGTTAACACCAAGATCTTTCCTCACGTCCCAATCACCAAGACGTGTCCGATATCCTGCACAGTTCAACAAGTCAACACCAAAAGCTTGACGGCTTGATCGTCGGGGGATAGCTCCGGCGTAAGAGTCAGTATCAGCGATCACAATGTTAACAATGGAGGAAAATATGTCTAGTTTCTTGAGAGAGAATAATAATTTGGTTAAGTGATTTGTTCAGTTACCTGTATTCCTTGTGTGATCGTTCCCATATGTACTCCAAACCCGGTTTACCGTGCCGCCCACTACTGCTTAACACAGCCATCTCCTACGCTAGTCTTCTCAGCCGAAAGCGTGCAGCTCACCCACTATCTGCTGTCACTGTTTGCCACCGCCGGTCATCTGAGTCCCATCCTCATTAATGCCATGCAGAAAGATGGCAGATAACAGTCAACTGTTATCTTATGTGATGATTACCGGTCAAAGATGAGATAAAAGATAATTTGTATAATGGGTCGATCCAATGACTTAGCCCAATACAATATAGATGACCGATCTGACTGGAATGACTCAATAGAATAATCAACTAACTGGGTCCAAACCATTCGGCCCAACAGAACAAATGCAACATAATCCAAGGGATGAACTCATTAAATCCGTCTCAATTATGAAAAGTATCATGGCCCAACAATCGTGAATACCAAAATTATGAATTAAATAACAAGCCTCCTTAAAATCATGAAAAAAATAGGAAGCTTATTTTTTCATGGACCATATCATTTATCTTGCTCCAAATAATCCAAACATTTGGCCAGCGCCTCAATTCAATCCAAGAATGTACCATTATTAAGATTGTAAAATGAGTAAATAGTTCGGACTTGATTCGTACTCGTTCGACTAAAAATTCGATTCGAGCTCGATTCGAAATATAAATGAGTCAAATATGAGCATATTTTAAAGTTCGATAAATTATTATAACCTCCTCAAATTATAATTTTCTATTGATAATCGGATCATATTCGTTGAAAAAATCTAAATTGCTCGGGCTCAATTCGGTAGCTAAATAAGCCTCAATTAAATCTTATTTTATACTCTAATAAATTTTGTGAACCAAATCTGAGTAACTCTCTTAACCATTATTCACCTACTTAAATATTGACTCATATTTTTTTTATTTAATTTTAGAATTTTAATTAATATTAAATAAGAAACTAGGTGTCAAGATTTAAGTGGAGGGACATAAATTCCGAATTTGGGGACAGAGCTACACAGAGGAATTCAATCTGGTCATCTGTCCCTTCCCCGCCGTCTCTGTCCCTCATTGCTAAGACTTCTCTCCCATTTTTCTCTCTCTAAACCTCTCTTTCCCTCCTTTGGTAAAAACGTGTCTCCAACATTCTGCTCACCGACCTCCGTTTTTCTCTCTTGAAATTCAACACCATATTCAAATCTCTCTCATTGAACAATGTGCCAATTGGGTTCTCCAAAATTCTCCAGAAAATCATAAAAGGTTCTGATTCTGTCATGACTCTGGGTTTATATGACTCTTCACATTTGGAAAGTGTTGGGTATTGGTGAAATAAAACATGTCTTTAAAATCTGTACCAATCTGGGTTTGTACCTTTCAGCTCCCATTCTCAATTGGGTATTTCAGATTTGGTTCATAAACGATCTGGGTTTCCTTTGAATTTGAGGGTTGATTTTGGTAGACACAGAAAAAGGGAGTGTTTTGCTTTGTTGTCTCAAAGGAAAAAAAGACCAGTTGAAGATGAGAAGCCTGTGTTGGGTTCTTCTGCTGGAATTGATCAGATCCAGATCACTGAATCAATTGGGCTTCACAAAGATTTGAACTCTCTTCCAAGTGAGTTAACTCTATGCAGTTCTTGAAAGTTTATAATTGCAATTGCTTTTATATTTTATTATGCACTTATGACTAGAAATGCTTGCTGCAATTTGGGGCCTCGTAAAAGAAATATTTTTAATTGCAGAGCTGGTAGATTTGGCCTAATCAAAGTACCAAATATATGAGCTTGATAGTGATTTTTGCTATTTGGTGCATTATAAAAGTTGCAATTTTTAATTGCCCAAATCATTGTCGGGCAATTGGAAACATAAAGATTGAATTTGCATACTATATTTAGAAGGACTGAAGATCAATTAAGAGAACATTTTCATTTGGGTTTTGATATGGTTGTGAGTAGAGTATTAGAGCAGGTTAATTAGTGCTTTTTTCGGTACCATTTACTACTCCAGTAATGGTGTTTGCAATACGGTGATAATCATGAACATATTTTTTAAGATTCTAGTTTTTGGGAAAAAAGGTAGAGCCACGACGCCAAGGACGGTCCCAGGACGCCTAGGCGATAAGGCGCCTGCTATGACGTCCGTATGGCGACAAGTAGTTAACAAGGTGCAATTTATACATTATTTATTTTATTTCAAAAGTATATTGCACAATAAAATTTATATAATCTAAAACCCAAAACATAATAACTAACACTATGAAAAAGTCTCCACTCTCTACTGTTTTTAGTCATAGCTCAAGCATGTGTTGAGTTACTTGGGTAATTGGAAAATTCCATGGGTTATGATGGGTCATGGTAAAAAATAACTTAATCACTTAAATTGAGCCCGCTACCAATGCTTGAGCCTTGGCGGCTCGGTGTCCAAGGCTTTTCCTTGCCCTTCTCCAACACCTAGGACGCCATGACAACTATGGGTAGAGCTTGTCTGTTTTTACAAAATTTAAAAAGAATGATGCCTTTTACTGGTTTGGAATCCTACAAATTTGAGGCAGTAATCAATTTATATTCCTATATGCAATAATGAAAGACAATTGGGAAGTTTGTGGTTCTGAAATGTAGGATGTGGAATGCTTGTCATACAATTTAACTTCTTTGAGATGGCTCCGAAAGTTTAAATCATGGTTGACAGGCATTAGTTGTATGCTGCGATGGTTTGTTATTCCAAATGTTCCATTCCTATTATAATAAATATAAAACATGATGATAATATGACTTTGTCTTTGTTCATGTACAACGTAGTGACTTTGGAACATCATAAATTACAGGGCCTTTATCTGCAACTGATCTTTCTTCTTCTCCTAATGAGGGTTTGAAGGTGCGGGTCGCATATCAGGTAATAGACCTATCTTCTCCTAATTATTGGCAGCTTTAGTGTTATTCTTATGTTGGTTTTTTGTTTAGTGCAGGGGGTTCCAGGTGCATATAGTGAAGCTGCTGCACTTAAAGCATATCCAAATTGTGAGACTGTCCCATGCGACCAGTTTGAAGCTGCATTCAAGGTCCATATTTTTATACACAACTACTGAAATGTCTTGTACAAATATACATGTTATGACCATCTTCTAAGTTATGATTTTATTTTGCAGGCAGTTGAGCTGTGGTTGGTAGAGAAAGCAGTACTCCCCATTGAGAATTCTGTGGGCGGAAGCATCCATCGTAATTATGACTTACTACTTCGTCATAGGCTGCACATAGTAGGGGAAGTGCAATTGGTTGTTAACCACTGTCTTTTAGGTTTGCCTGGGATCAGGAAGGAGGAGCTAAAACGTGTTTTAAGCCACCCTCAGGTTGAGCTATCTTTTTTTGTATATATGAAGATTTCTTGTTAGTGAAGAGAATAGCGAATAATGTCCCATTTGAGTTATTCTTTATGAAAATGCATGACAGAATGTTAGGTTAAATGTTTTAAATGTGTTGCTTTAAATGCATGTCCATCACAAAGTCGATTTTTTTTACATGTCATTGAAAAAGAGTTGTCGTTAACTACCTATAGGTTGCATAATGGCTATAACGGATCATGTCTGCTCTTGGCATAATGATAATCCTATTTGGGTTCAACAGATTCCTTTGCTGATTTATTTCGTGGTTTAGCATGGTTTCTTGGGATGTGTTTTCTTGGGGTCAAGGGCCTCTAGGCTGTGTTCCTGTTTGTAGGGTTCACTGAGCTATTTAATGTGCTTTTTGTATGTACTAGGATGGCATCACCTCCTGATGCCATTTTATACAGGATTACTTTTTGAAAATATGTTTAATGTTGGAAAAGTAAGTAACTAGATGCTGTATAAATGTTTTAAGGAATCACTTTGACTACTTGACATTTGTATATCTGGAATAAAAGATGCGTAATTGAGTTTCATATGCTATGGCCCTTATCTTTTCTTATTTTAAATTTTATTCCTCTGCTTTACTGATTTTCACGAAATTGCAAAAATAATAATATTTAAACCCTCTCTTTCAGGCGCTTGAACAATGTGAGATGACATTAAACAAGTTGGGTGTTGTCAGAGTCAATGCTGATGATTCTGCCGGTGCTGCTCAGGTACTTATGAAAGTCCTCATTTCCTGGTTTATTTTTGGTAAATAGTATTTAACTTTGGGACAGATTGTAGCCTCTGATGGTATAAGAGATACTGGAGCAGTTGCAAGTTCTCGAGCTGCAGAAATCTATGGGCTTGATATTCTAGCAGAAAGAATCCAGGTATCATTATGTCTATCCTCATAACATAGATCTATAAGGGTTCCGGTCTATGCCAATGTAGGCTTCTTGGTGAAATATGTCTGTTTAATAGTAATAATATATATCAGACATGCACTGTTAGGCCAAGGTTAAAAAAGTGAGAAGTTAGAATAATAAGCTTCTAGAATGGGCGCTAAGAAGTTAGAGGTGTGCAGTTTTTTTCTCTGATGCAGGTTAAATATATTGCTATTAGCTAATGTGAGCTACTAAGACCCTAAATATGTTATGATTTAATGAGTTTGGGATATGCTGAATATTGAAATGAAACATAGAGCTCACATTTTGTGATTCTACTCCCTTGAACCCCTTCCTCACCTCCCTTTTTCCTTTTTCCTTTTTCCTTTTTCCTTTTTCCTTTTTCTGCCCCTTCTTCCCCAAGTTCTGTAAACTGAAATCTCTTTCTTTCCAAATTTATCTATCAATTCAGTTAGGATCTCTCAAGGTCCTAAAACAAACTACAGAGTAACACTATTCTTATGCAATAGCTATCCTGCTTGAGAGTCTGTTTTTTGTTTGTTTTTGAGATAATATGTCACATTTTCACTATGATTGGGTTGCCTCATGCCTGTAAAGTGTTCTCATTGACTATGATGTAATTTCTTTTAAGTCTTGTTGGCCTGTTTCGGTCAAAACAGACACACACATGCAAGTATACACAGGTCAACAAGTAATATAGAGCAAGTCAAGTATCGTTCCCACAGGAGAAAAGTAATCATCTCTAATCTATCATGCAATAACTTTATAGCTATTTCTGGCTGCTTAAACGAGTGAATAAGATGTGATTTAAAAACTAAAATGATTATCAACTAAAAATAACTAATTAACAAGCGAAGGGATTCAAAGTGGAAAGATATGGGATCCTAATGTCACTTAATGCATCATTCAGATTATACACCCCTAATTAAACCTGATTAATTACTACAGATTGCTAGTTGAGAGCACGAAGGTGAAACATGGCTATCTTTCGATATACTATGCCCATATCACATAAAATCCACAAAATAGATAGAATTCATATGAACATCAATATTACCTAACTCACTATATGTCTATGTGACTTACAAGTAATATTAATTTAAGTGCAAGCTCTCTCAAATGACTACACATGGTAAGCCGGTATATGTCTATCCGGATTACGAATCACAGAATTCATCACATGCAAATTTCACGAACATATGCTAGCATGGCCAAATCTGAATTTGTACTTCCTCTTTCAATTCCATACAAACTATTAAGGTAGATGGTGATCAAACATCTAAGCAAATAACACAACCAATCTAGGCAATCCAAATTCAATCTAGGCAATCCAAATATAATCAATCAAGTATAATAAGAGGAATATAGATATGAACTAAACAACAAGCCCCATTAGAATCCCATAATGGTGATTAGTTCATCTCTAAATCAATAACCATTGTGGGATTTAATCCAAACATGAGAAAATACAATGAAAGCAAAGAGACTGAAGAGAATAGGAAAGTGCAAATCTGATTATTCTCTGTCCAAAGTAAGCCTCCAAGCTCAGTTCAAATCCATAATCAAACCAAATAGAACTTCTAATAATCAAAAGCTACTAAGATCTAAAGAGAGAAGCCAAAATAGTAGACTATAGTTAAGAACTCTATCTAGCTCTTCAAAACCCTAAAATAGAAAAATAAAACTGATAGAATAAATATCTCTTAACTAGCAAATACACCCCTTTTAAGTAAAAACGCTATAGCAGATTTTAATTGAAAAGTCAAACTGTACCGAGTCCGCGCCACCCCATAAGCTATATGGGGCGCGGGCGCGCCACTTCGTTGTCTGACTTCCTCCTGGCGCGGGCGCTCAACTTTTCCTCTTCATGCCGGCGCAGGCGCGCGGCACTGATGATCTGCAAACTGCTGTATTTCTTTTGTTGGTGTATTGCTGCTTCATTTGCTGTCCTCTTCTTTCTTCCTTCACTTGACCTTGCTCAGATGCCCTTCCCATATGCACATGCCATGCTCCATCTTCAGCTCACCCCATGCTCACCATCTTGCCAAATCCAAGCCATTGTCATACTATTTGAGCTTCCTTAATGCAACCTATAAAACAAAGATAAAAAGCATCAAACAACACTAAATTTCTTGAGATTAAGACACAATTCTAGCAAGTTGATAGCCAATAAGTAGGTATAAAACGTACTTATCAAATACCCCAAACTTGAACTATTGCTTGCCCTCAAGCAACAAACACAAATGCGAACTAACAAAAGCAAACTACATGTTATGCAACTATACTACTATGAAAATGAATCCCAAGATTTTCAGCCATGTTATGAATTCCAATAAGATGTGTCTCAGAAAAATAACAAGATCTATGAACAAAGCATCAAACTAAGCTTAAGTCATAAGGACATACAATCAGAAAATCACAACCTGCTATAAAGATGTTGTGTATGTGTGCTATAATCACAATTAAGCTTAATAAAGGTAAAAATTCCACATGCTATACTTCTAAGGAAGAAAACTAAGGTTTTAAGTCAAGAAATTTGAGCACAAATGAACCAACAACCAATCCAACACATCAGTACAAGCTAAGGTTCAACAAAGGGTTTATTTTGCTTTTATTCACTCACGAGGGCGATTTTCGTACATTCCCATGGTTATTATTTTATATTTTTCCAATGGCTGTGCAATGTCTCATTTTCTTAGGCTTTTCAATGCTACCTTAGCGAGCTTTCAACCAACGACTCCCAAACCGTACAGGTATTAGGGCGCTAGGTGTAGAGACATCCCTTAGGACTTACTCAAAATAGTAAAGGCCACGAAACAAGACTAGCCACAATGTTTATTTATTTATTTATTTTTTACTTTTTTATGGGCAAAGGTCCAAAAATACCCTTGACTTTTACCCCGAAATCCCACTTACACCCTAAACTATTTTTTTCTTCCAAAAGTACCTTTAACGTTATAAAACGTGGCTCAAATATGGCCTTGCCTTTAAAAAAATGATAGCTAAACAAACGGATGTTAATTTATTTATGATGTGGCTGCCACGTGGCAAGATTGATGCTTATGTGTAAAAAATGAGTTATTTTATAAATTTTCTTTTATCATTTATGTGAGTTAAAAAGCAAAAATAATACTAATAAATTATAATAAAAATAAATTAATAATTAAATTAAACAATTAACCAAAAAAGAAGAAGTAAATAAACTACCCTCCTCCCCTGCCCTTTCCCCTTCCCCCTTCCCCATCATCCCCGTCCCACTATTCCCTTTACCCGACATCCCTTTCCCCCGTTCCCTTTAGCAGATATTTCATTCCCTTTTCCTGTCATCTCTTATTCCTATTCCTTTCATCCATACTAGAGAGCAACAAAAGGAAAAAAAATAGAAAGATTAGCACAAAATAAACCATCTGTACCATCGACAACGAGTGAAGATGCCAGCGATCTAATCGGTAACAAGTGAAGACACCCACGAGCAGATCTACATACATACTTTCATTTTCACTGTTCTCCCTCTTGTTATTTTTCATCTTTATTTTCTTTTCTTTTTTTCTTTTTCTTTTTACTTTCGTTTGGGCTTGTTGGTAACAATAAATTTGTTGATTTAGGTGTTAGGGTTTTGCTGCAATTTGGGGCCCTTTTAAATTTGATTTATTTGAGTGGTTGATTTTGCTTTATTTCATTTCTCTGCCTTGTTAAATTGTTGTTATTGTGTTCTGGTTTATCTTATTGTGGTGATGGTAGTGATGAAATTTTCCGATGGGTGATTTCTTTCCATCTTCTGTTCTTTTATTTTTTCGATTTGGGCTATGGTGGTGTTGTGGTGAGTGGTGTTAACGGTGGTGGGTTGTGCTAATGCCTTAGCGGTGGTGGTGGGTTGTGCTAACGCCTTGGCGGCGGCTGGATCTCGTGGTGGTGGTGGATCTGTTGATGGCGTGACGGTGCCTGATGGTGGATGGTGATGGATATCTGAATTAATTAGATCCAAAAAAAAACTTATTTCACTAAATATTCATGTGATAATTACTTAAAAAAATAAGTCTAGGAAAGAAATAATTATTTACATAAAATATAGTTATTTAAAAAAGATAGTTCATTCTACCTAATCATTTTTACTTAATAAAATTAGTAATAAATAAAACTTAATTAATAAAATATATATAATATATAAATTATAAAATATATTTAAAATATTATTTTTTATATCCATCACATGTCACATTAGTAATTTTTGTTTTAATTATTTGCCAGTACAGTAAATCTTGTCACGTGGCAGCTACATCACAAATAAATTAACATCCGTTTGTCTAGCTATCATTTTTTAACGGGAGGGGCATATTTGAGCCACGTTTTATAACGTTAGAGGTATTTTTGAAAAAAAAAATCAGTGTTCTAAAAATCCCCAGCCTAGGCGCTAGGCCCCCCTTGGCGCCTCACCTAGGCCCAAGGCGGCAAAAAAATTCATCCAGGAAGTTAGGCGGGGGCCTATGTTGGGTCTAGGCAGGTGAGATTTTTTTTATTTTAATAACTACCCAAACCAGATCTTGATATATTTATTTTTCTAATGATTTACCATATTCATAATACATGTAACATATCAAATCACAACAAGAAGTGAACAATATCAAGTCAAAATGGATAATTTTATTATAGTTGTAATGTTTTGAACTTGTACCAACTTCAAATTATATTAATAATGATACATTTGTAATATTTAGTTTAATTCAATATAATTCTTAAATTTAGATTCTTAAGTTTTAATATCGAGTTAAATTCTTGAAACTTTAGATTTTATTATTTAATAGCAATCTTGTTTATGAATAAAACTAATATGTTAAAAATATGTTTGAACTTTGAACAATTGCATGTTTGTGTTTGAACTTTGACATTAGCAATATGGATGTGTTTGAACTTTAAGCAAAGACCTTTATTATCTTTATTATAGATTATTTTGTTTTATATTATTGTTTTGTTTGGATAAATGTAAGATAAAATATTAAAATTGGCTTAAAATAAAAAATTCCGCCTAGGCCCCGCCCAGGCCCCACCTAGGCCCCCCTCGGCCGCCCACCTCCCGCCTAGTGCCTTTTAGAACATTGAAAAAAATAGTTTAGGGTGTAAGCGGGATTTCGGGGTAAAAGTCAAGGGTATTTTTGGACCTTTTCCCATTTTTTTATATAGCAAGCATATCCAATGTGTTCCCCAAGCTTAACTCTCTGTGTCTTTATAGTCATTACTCATTTTCTACAAAATTCTATCATTAAAAACAAATTCCCCCCCAGAAGACAAGCATGTGCTAATTTAACCAACAAGCAAATAATGACAATGTCGTGCTAACAGGTAACATCAAAGTAACAGACATAGACAACATCATGTATGAAATTTTAACTAAGCTTACATTATCAACTGAGTTCAATAATCTATCACATTTCTATATCATCATTGGCCGTATTGGAATTCAACCGACTAAAAACATGGGATTATGCTATGCAATGCAACTAAACATATACTAAATAGACAAGACAAGAAAGCTGAAAAAAATTCCATGCAAAATTTAACTAATAACTAATAAACATGCAATTAAAACTATATGCAACTAACTACTAATTACACCCCAATACCCCCAAACTTGAAATTTTCATTGTCCTCAATGAAGGTAAAGGGTAAGGAAACTCCCCTATGTATCGGCATGGCCACCTGACTCGGGTGGGGAATCTGGCGGCGGATATAGCATGGCAGAACGCCATTCCACAAGTGTCCCCTGCTGAGCAAAAGCTTCAGCCAAGACATGAGATAGACCATTCGCAAAATCTGCGAAGTTGCCATGCAGAGCATCCATCTTCCTCTCTAATTGCCTCATCCGACGATCATGACTCTCAGTAGTGGCAATAGAAGGACCAGCTTGCATTGCTGGCTGTGGTTAAGGCACTGCTGAAGGAGTGAGTAGTATAAATCCTTTACCGCGTGGGTGTGCTGTGCCACCAGTCCAGTCTTCAAATTTCTTGATAGTGGCATGAGTGATATCGTGGCTTGTCATCTGGACCTATTCACCCTCCCAATCCACTCCAGCCTGGGCGCACAGATGCGTCACAACTGACGCATGTGGAATACTGCCAGTGGTGCTCCCCCGCATATATCGCAGCATATTCTGATGGAGCTGATGGCCAACATCGATGTACTTCCCAATAATGATTCCCCACAGAATTATAACCCTCTCAGCCGGAATGTCGTGCTGGTGAATGGATGACATCAAATTGGTGCATATGAACAGATTCCACGTCTTTGCATATCGGTTCAATGTCGAGCAGGGAAAATTGGTGGGCGTATTTGTACCCTACTTATAGTTCCACCGCGTGCCCGGCACACACAAGTCAGCGATCACCCTGTCCAAATCAGTCTCAAAGCGCTCGGCCTCTACCCAGTTTACTCGGTCAGTCGAAGGATTGGGCAGGTGAAACACCTCACGAATCGCCTGTGGACGATAATCCACTTGAAAACCCCTGACGAACGAGATGCCACTCTGTCTCCTTGGCATTTGCATAAAATTCTCGCACTATGGCCATCGGAGCAGGCACAGGCCTTGCCACAACCCCCAACCAACATCTCTCTCTGATCATTTCCATCATTTGACCATCCTCCTTATCAGGTTTCAGCCCCTGCTCCTTCACAAATGTCTTTGTTTCAATTAGAGGTGGCAAACGGGCGGGCGGGCGGGCGGGCGGGCGGGCGGGCCCGGGTCGGGCCGAGCGCCGGCGAGCCGGGCCAAAAAAGGCCCCGAATTTTGGCGGACCGAGAATGTTAGGCATGTGTGGCCCAGGTTGGGCCGGGCCGGCCCGCGGGCTTATTCCCCTATTTTTTTTTACCAAAATTTTGTTACACCAAAAATAGTAATGATAATAAATATTAAAAGTAATAAAATAATTTATAATAAACAATAATTCTAATTACCTACATTAACTACATATCTCAATCAATTAAAATTTTAATAGTATTATAAATTACTTTCAAAGTATATAATCAATTTGATTTTTTAAAATTATACTTTAAAATTAATATAATTTATTTAACTTTAAAAAATGCATTCATGACTCCACAAATATTGTTCCAAGAGATATCTAATTAATTTCCAAGATTTACACGGTTGGAACTTGGAGATGCCAAGATTTTAGCAATTTGAATATTTAAATTGATTTATAGAAGATTTGCATGACATGATTTTAGGCATTACCCAATATCTCATTATTAACAGCCACATCAAGTAAGAAATTTCAAACTACAATTATTATTTACTACAACTATAATAATTAAAAATATATTTTTATATTGAAGATTGCATTAAAAATAAATAATTGTTGTAGCTCAGTTGGTTTGAACTCTTATTTATTTACTTACAAGTCTTGTGTTCAAGCCTCGTAACCCACAAGTAGCAACATTTTGTTTAAAAAAAAAAAAGAATCACGGGCCGCGAGTCGGGCCAAAACGGGACCAGATTTTATGGGCTAAAAAATCACAGGCCCAAAGCCCAGCCCGTGGCAGGCGGGCCGGTCCGCGGGCCTGGGCCATCTTTGCCAGGTCTAGTTGTAATCTTATAGTACTCAGTTTGTGCCGAAAGGCTGATGAATTTGGTCAAGTCTGCAGTATCCTCATCATGGCTACTGTTGGAAGATGATTCCGGAGTGCGTGATCGAGCTCTCTTAGGTGCCATGATTTCTGACAGAAAATTCCCTTGCAAAACCTAACTTGCGAATGCAGGAGATGAAAACCCCCAAACTGGCCTCTGAGAATGATCTGAACAAACTCTAGAGAAACTGAAAATTAACCTCCAAACTTGTTTGTGAAAGTAAGGACGAAAGTCTTCTGTATGCTCTGATATTGGGCGATTGCAGTAATCGATTAGGAGAGGACAGGATGCAGTATAGTAGGAGAAGGAGTCGTGATATACTTTGGTTTTCTGTGAACTTTCGACTGAATGAAATAACATATATGTAGTGGGTCAAATTGTTTACAATTTAAAATTGCCTGGATCCGGTCTCTGGAGCGGGCGCGCCAGTTTTGGTTGTAATGATGGCGCGGGCGCGCTTGGCATATCTGTTTACCGAGGCATGGCGTGGGCGTGCCGAATTTAGCTGTGGTTGAGGCGCGACCGCGCTGCCCTGAGCCCAACAGTGAATTTTTTCTGTAACAGTGAAGGACAAGCAGCAAACTGACATGCATTTTCTATCCTGCACAAATAGCATTGAAAAATGAGATATAACTGATTCCAATATCACAATTGCACTATGTAACATGTATGCATGTTGGTATCCTCAAAAATGCTATATATGTGATTCCTACCAAAAAGATATATGCAATAAGCTCCTAACTCAAAATTGTTCAAAATTTTCATGACTTTCAGAATTAAACAAGGTGGGAGGGAAATAATAGAGACATGTAACCATAATTAAACAATAGGAAGAAATAGAACTATGTAGCTAGAATTAAACAAGAGGGAGAAGAGAGATGGGGTGGCTCCCATGGAGCGCTTGCTTATAGTCAATTAGCTTGACTATCTCTGCTAAGGTCATGTTGTGGAAAGGATCGAGGCAACTTTCTGTCGATCGACTTCGCCCCCATAGTAGTGCTTCAACCTTTGTCCATTCACTTTAAACTGGCTTGTCCGGGTATTTGTCGAAAATCTCAATTGCACCATGTGGAAACACAGTTTTTACCGTGAAAGGTCCTGACCACCTCGATTTGAGCTTTCCAGGAAAGAGTCTAAGACGAGAGTTAAACAACAATACCACTTGCCCAAGGCTCAAGTTTCCTTTCCATGATTTTGCGATCGTGCCACCTTTTCACTTTCTCCTTGTACAACTTTGAGTTTTCATAAGCCTGCAGTCTGAATTCATCTAGCTCATTTAATTGGAGAAGGCGTTTCTTCCCTACAGCTTTCAAGTCAAAGTTCAGCTTTTTTATAGCCCAGTAGGCCTTGTGCTCAAGTTCCATGGGAAGGTGACAAGATTTCCCATATACTAGCTGATACGGTGACATACCTATTGGTGTCTTGTACGCAGTCCTATATGCCCAAACTGCATCATCGAGCGTAAGGGACCAATCCTTCCTCGTGGGATTTACAATTTTCTCTAAGATTCTTTTTACCTCACGATTGGACACCTCAAGCTTGACCGTTCGTTTGGGGATGGTAAGCTGTGGCTATACGGTGATTCACCCCATACTTGGCTAATAGTGCAGTAAACTGTCGATTGCAGAATGGGTGGCTTCATCACTTATGATAGCCCGAGGAGTCCCAAATCTTGTGAATATACTCTTTTGAAGAAATCGCAAGACCACCCTAGCATCATTTGTTGGTAAGGCTGCTACTTCCACCCACCTGGACACATAATCACTGCCAGTAGGATATACAAATTTCCACACGACGAAACAAATGGCCCCATGAAGTCTATCCCCCAGACGTCAAATATCTCAACCTCTAGGATCATATTCAAAGGCATCTCATTCCGTTTTGATATATTACTTACCCTCTGACACCGGTCACATTTTTGCACAAAGTTGTAAGCATCTTTAAAGAGAGTTGGCCAATAGAAACCTGCCTGAAGTACCTTGGCCGCTGTCCTTTCTCCCCCATAGTGTCCTCCATAAACTGATAAATGGCAATTCTGAAGTATACTATCCGTCTCACTGTCTGGGATGCACCTTCTGATCATCCTATCTGCATACTGCTTAAATAGGTAAGGCTCATCCCAAATATACCATTTAACATCATATAAAAACTTCTTCTGCTGTCCAGTTCAAATCAGAAGGGATGATGTTGCTCACTAAAAAGTTCGCATAGTCCGCAAACCATGGCATTTCGCCTTGCACCACAAACAACTGTTCGTCCGGGAAGGACTCATTAATCATCACTTTATCATTTGTATCCTTTCCTAGATTCTCCAATCGGGATAAGTGGTCAGCCACTTGGTTCTCGGTCCCCTTTCTGTCTTTGATTTCCAAGTCAAATTCTTGTAGAAGAAGAATCCATCTAATGTGACGGGGCTTTGCATCTTTCTTGTATATCAGCTATCGGATTGCAGCATGATCGGTGTATACGACAACTCTTGTGCCAATCAGATAAGAATGGAATTTGTCAAATGCATATACCACCGCTAGAAGCTCCTTCTCTGTGGTAGTGTAATTCAGTTGGGCATCCGTCAGGGTCTTACTGGCATAGTAAATGATATGAAAAACTGTGTCCCTGCGTTGCCCCAAGACAACTCCCACAACAAAGTCACTTGCATCACACATCAGTTCAAATGGGAGAGACCAGTCAGGAGCAGTAATAATGGGTACCGTAGTCAATTTCTTCTTTAAATGCTCAAAAGCAGCTAAGCATTCCTCATAGAATCTAAACTGGACATCCTTCTCTAGCAAACTGCACAACGGCTTGGTGATCTTTGAGAAGTCCTTTATGAAACGACGATAGAACCCCGCATGCCCAAGGAAGCTACGGATCCCCTTTCACAGAAGTTGGTGGAGGTAAGCTCTCAATAGTCTCTAGTTTTACTCTGTCCACCTCTAATCCTTTCCTTGACACTTTATGACCTAAGATAATGCCTTCCTGTACCATGAAATGGCACTTTTCCCAATTCAGCACTAAATTAGTCTCAACACACCTCTTTAATACCATAACCAGATTCTCCAAGCATAAGTCAAAAGAGTCGCCAAAAACTGAAAAATCATTCATGAAGACTTCCACGTTCTGCTCAACCATGTCGGAGAATATGACCATCATACATCTCTGGAATGTGGTCGGGGCATTGCATAATCCAAAAGACATCCTTCTGAATGCAAAAGTACCATATGGGCACGTGAAGGTAGTCTTCTCTTGGTCTTCTGGGGCTATAACTATCTGGTTGTACCCCGAATAACCATCCAAGAGGCAGTAGTAGTCATATCCCGCTAACCTATCCAACATTTGGTCAATGAATGGGAGAGGGAAATGGTCTTTCCTTGTAGCTTTGTTCAATCTGCAATAATCCATGCATACCCTCCACTCTGTGACTGTTCTGGTAGGTATCGGTTCATTATTTTCATTGGATACTACTGTCATGCCCCCTTTTTTCGGAACGCATTGCACCGGGCTCACCCATGAGCTGTCTGAAATAGGATATATGATTCCGGCATCTAACCACTATAAGATTTCTTTCTTGACGACCTCTTTCATTATAGGATTCAATCTCCTCTGCTGCTCTACCGTCGGCTTACTATCATCTTCATGAAGTATTTTATGCATGCAGAATGAGGGGCTGATCCCCTTGATATCCGCTATGGTCCAACCAATAGCTGATTTGAATTCTTGCAGCACTCGCAACAACTTACTTTCCTGACAAGATGTTAGTGCAGCAACAATTATAACAGACAACTTTGAAGATTCACCTAAAAATGCGTACCTTAGATGATTCGGAAGAGGTTTAAGGTCAAGGTCGGGGGGCATCTCAAGAGAAGGCTTAAGTCGTCTGCCCTGTATGTCTGAGTAATGGGAATCTTGAATTTTCTCATCTGTGGTACTGAGTTCAGAATTTGTACATATTCCACAACATCTGTATCGTCCATGTCAGATTCTCCCAGTAGAGCACTCTTTAATGGATCAATGCCCATCACATGTTCAGCCTCTTCATTTAATGCCCTGTCGACTACATTAACCCGGAAACACTCTTCTTCGTCAGTGGGGAACTTCATAGCTTTAAAAACATTAAATGTGACCTCTTGTGGACTCTCATGGTCAGTTCTCCCTTCTGTACATCTATGAGTGTTCGCCCAGTAGCTAGAAAAGGTCTCCCAAGAATGATCGGTATGTCTTTGTCCTCTTCGTAGTCCAGAATAATAAAGTCGGCAGGAAAAATAAATTTGTCCACTTTACCAAGACATCTGACATCTTCTACGATACCGGTATGTGATGGACCTATCGGCAATGCTGCAATGATATGTTTGTCGGCTTAGGAGCCGACAATCCCAACTGTGTGAATACCGATAGAGGCATCAAATTTATACCTGCCCCCAAGTCACATAAGCACTTAGTGAAAGATAATCTCCCAATGGAGCAAGGTATAGTAAAACTGTCTGGATCTTTGAGCTTTGGAGGTAGTTTTCGTTGCAACACTGTACTGCATTCTTCTGTTAAGGCAACTGTTTCATAATCCTCTAACTTCTTTTTCCTTGACAGAATGCCTTTTATAAACTTTGCATAGCTTGGCATTTGTTCCAAAGCTTCTGCGAAAGGTATGTTAATTTGCAGCTTCTTAAAGACCTCCAAGAACTTAGCGAAATGTTTGTCCAATTTTTGTTTCTGAAGTCCTCTGAGGGTATGGTACTGGAGGATATACAACTGGTGGCGTGGCTTTAGGTTTCTCAGCTACTTCTCAACTACCTGCTGCCCAAGCACCTTCATCAGACAAGCCCTGGTCAATATTTTCTGCACCTTGGCGCGGGACGCGCCAGGTTCTCTTCATCTTGCGGCGCGGGCGCGCCAGGCCCTATTTCCGCGGTCTTTTCCCCGGACCTCAATGTGATGGCCTGACATTGTTCCTTCCCATCCCTTCTCGGATTTGCCTCTGTGTTACTTGGTAAAGCTCCTTGCGGTCTATTGTTCAACATGCTAGCCATTTGGCCCATTTGGTTCTCCAAATTCTTAATTGCCACTGCTTGGCTCTTTATCAACATTTCGGTATTTGCCATATATTTCAACATCATCTCTTCCATCTCAGATTTCTTTTCCGGTTGAGGGGTAGGAGCTGGATGATGTTGATGTTGTTGTTGTTGGAATCCGGGAGGGTAAGAAGGTTTAGGTGCATGCTGTTGATGAGACTGTTGAGGTTGGTATTGTTGTTGTTGAGGTTGGTATTGTTGTTGTTGAGCATTTTGATTATTCCTCCAGCTGAAGTTTGGATGATTTTTGTTGTTGGGATGGTAGGAGTTCTGAAATTGATTCTGTGGCTTTTGATAGTTGGTTACGAATTGAACCGACTCTGTAGTGATAGCACGTTGTTCTGTCGGGTGTGATCCCGCGCATAACTCACAGACGAAGGCAACTTGCTTAACCTTGTTTTCAGCCATAGAGTCAATTTTCTTCGACATTGCTGTTTGAGCTGATAGTGCAGTGATTGCATCCACTTCCAATACCTCGACAACTCTTGGTTGAGGCATTCTAGCTGTCGGATTCTGGAAGTCATTTGCCGCCATGATCGCAATAAGTTCATAGGCTTCTTCATAACTCTTAGCACATAAAGCTCCTCCTGCGGCGGCATCAATGATTGGCCTAGATTGGCATCCCAAACCATTATAGAAAGTATTGATCACCATCCAATCTGGCATCCCGATGGTGAGGACATTTCGTTAGCATCTCCTTATAGCGTTCCCAGGCCTCATACAACGATTCTCCCTGTTGATGCTCAAACTGAGTTATAGCACTCCTCATCTTTGCTGTTTTAGCCATAGGAAAGAATTTGACTAAAAATTTCTGGGCTAAATCCTCCTACGTAGTCACTGATCCGATGGTAATGAGTGAAGCCAACTCTTTGCCTTATCTCTCAAGGTGAAAGGAAACAGTCTGAGCCGCACCGCATCATCTGACACACCATTGTATTTGAATGTGTCACAAATTTCAATAAAACTCAGCAGGTGCTTGTTAGGATCATCAGTAGCCGCACCTCCAAACTGAACCGTATTTTGTACCATCTGGATTGTCCCTGGTTTAATTTCAAAGGTGTTCGCGTCTATTGCTGGCCTGGCTATGCTAGACTGTAGCTCATTTATGTTCGGCATAGAATAATCTCTCAAAGCCCCTATGTTCTTCCGCCATTTGTGCCGATGTTTCAAGTGTTTTCTTGTGTGTTAGTATTACGTGTATTCGCTCTCCAAGCTTTCCCGTTGATATTATCCTGCCTAGGTAAAAACTCAGAATTTGAAGATCGAGTATGCATATACTATCAACAAGTACCTGAAACACAAATAAAAGTAATATAGAAATGAGATAAGATGTGAATTGTTCAAGTCAGACAAATTTAACTTAAATTGATGACGACAGTAATAAAAATAAAAACTTATCCCCGACAACGGCGCCAAAAACTTGTTAGCTTGTTTCGGTGTTAACAAAACAGACACACACGTGCAAGTATACACGGTCAACAAGTAATATAGAGTAAGTCAAGTATCGTTCCCACGAAGAAAAGTAATTATCTCTAATCTATCATGCAACAACTTTGTAGCTATTTCTGGCTACTTAAACGAGTGAATAAGATGTGATTTAAAAACTAAAATGATTATCAACTAAAAATAACTAATTAATGAGCGAAGGGATTCAAAGTGGAAAGATATGGGATCCTAATGTCACTTAATGCATCATTCAGATTATACACCCCTAATTAAACCTGATTAATTACTACGGATTGCTAGTCGAGAGCACGAAGGTGAAACATGGCTATCTTTCGATATATCATGCTCATATCACATAAAATCCACAAAATAGATAGAATTCATATGAACATCAATATTACCCAACTCACTATATGTCTGTGACTTACAAGTAATATTAATTTAAGTGCAAGCTCTCTCAAATGACTACACATGGTAAGCCGATATATGTCTATTCGGATTACGAATCACAAAATTCATCACATGTAAATTTCATGAACATATGCTCGCATGACCAAATCTGAATTTGTACTTCCTCTTTCAATTCCATACAAACTATTAAGGTAGATGGTGATCAAGTATCTAAGCAAATACTCTGTTCTAAAAATCCCCGCCTAGGTCCGCCTAGGCCCCGCCTAGGCGCTAGGCCCCCTCTTGGCGCCCCGCCTAGGACCTAGGCCCCCACTTGGCGCCTCTAAGCCCCCAGGTGCCTCACCTAGGCGCAAGGCGATAAAAAAATCCCTCTATAAAATTAGGCGGGTTCTAGGCGGAGAGATTTTTTTATTTTAATAACTACCCAAACCAAATCTTGATATGTTTATTTTTCTAATGATTACTATATTCATAATACAGGTTGTGGCATATCAAATCACAACAAGAAGTGAACAATATCAAGTCAAAATGGATAATTTTATTATAGTTGTAATTTTTTGAACTTGTACCAACTTCAAATTATATAAATGAGAATACATTTGTAATATTTAGTTTAATTCAATTTTATAATTCTTAAATTTATGTTTAGTTTCTTAAGTTTTAATATTGAATTAAATTATTGAAATTTTAAAATTTATTATTTAATAGCAATCTTATTTATAAATAAAACTAATACGTTAAAAATTTGTTTAAACTTTGAACAATTACATGTTTGTGTTTGAACTTTGACATTAGCAATATGGATGTGTTTGAACTTTGACATTAGCAATATGGATATGTGTTTGAACTTTAAGAAAAAGGCCTTTATTATCTTTATTATAGATTGTTTTGCTTTATATTATTATTTTGTTTGGATAAATTAAAATAAAATATTAAAATTACCTTAAAATAAAAAATCCCGCCTAGGCCCCGCCTAGGCCCCCTAGGCGCTAGGCCCCCCTCGGCCGCCCGCCTCCCGCCTAGCGCCTTTTAGAACATTGAGCAAATAACACAACCAAGCTAGGCAATCCAAATATAATCAATCAAATATAATAAAGAGGAATATAGATCTGAACTAAACAACAAGCTCCATTAGAATCCCATAATGGTTATTAGTTCTTCTCTGAATCATTAACCATTATGGGATTTAATCCAAGCATGAGAAAATACAATGAAAACAAAGAGATTGAAGAGAATAGGAAAGTGCAAATCTGATTATTCTTTGTCCAAAGTAAGCCTCCAAGCTCAGTTCAAATCCATAATCAAACCAAATAGAACTTCTAATAATCAAACGCTACTAAGATCTAAAGAGAGAAGCCAAAATAGTAGACTATAGCTAAAAACTCTCTCTAGCTCTTCAAACCCCTAAAATAGAAAAATAAAACTGATAGAATGAATATCTCGTAACTAGCAAATACACCCCTTTTAAGTAAAAACGCTACAACAGATTTTAATTGAAAAGTCAAACTGTACTGAGTCTTGACTGGCGCGGCCACGCCACTCTGTAAGCTATATGGGGCTGCGGGCGCGCCACTTCGCTGTCTGACTTCCTCCCGGCGTGGGCTTCATGTCGGCGCGGGCGCGCGACACTAATGATATGCAAACTGCTGTATTTCTTCTACTGGTGTATTGATGCTTCATTTGTTGTCCTCTTCTTTCTTCCTTCACTTGACCTTGCTCAGATGCCCTTCCCAATGCACATGCCATGCTCCATCTTCAGCTCACCCCATTGCCAAATCCAAGTCATTGCCATACCATTTGAGCTTCCTTAATGCAACCTATAAAACAAAGATAAAAAGCATCAAACAACACTAAAATACTTGAGATTAAGCCACAATTCTAGCAAGTTGATAGCCAATAAGTAGGTATAAAACCTATTTATCAAGTCTTATGTTGAGTGCAATATTTGGTTCAAACTTACCAACCATAGATTTCTGAATCTACCTCATCTGACTACTATATCTAGATTTGACAGCTCGTCAATTCAAAGTGTCTAAGACTAGTTCATAAATGAAGTTTCTTTCAACATATTTGTTCTTGAAAACATGGGTGGATCCACCTCAAGGGCAAAGGGGGCAATTGACCCCACTAAATTTTCAGGGTCAATTTGTCCTCCTTTCCCCCCTCCCCCCTCCCCCTCCCCCTCCCCCTCCCCCCTCCCCCCTCCCCCTTCCCCCTTCCCCCCTCTATATAAAGTGTTTACCTAAAAAATTAATGAATGTCTCAAATTTGTACCCACTTTGCTCTTTCTTTTTCAGTCATCTAGCCACAACGTTATCCCATCAAAGAAAAATTCTTTAAAGCATATTGTAATTTTTCTTTTTTATAATTTAACAAATTTAGTACTCCCTCCGTCCCAGGATAAAAGTCCTGGTGGACTTTTCACGCATATTAAGAAGAGAAATAAAATGACAAAATTGTCCATAATAATGTCATTAAATATGGAGAGAGAATTAGAATAAGAAAAGTATAAGATATTTAATGCTACGGGCATAATAGGAAAAAATGTGTAAAAGTTTGGTTATTAAAAGAAAGTGGACATTTAACATGGGACAACCCAAAATAGTAATAAGGACTTTTATCCTGGGACGGAGGGAGTAATTGTTTGTGAATTTTTGCAATTGTTTAAAATGAGGCTATCATGATATTTTTGCAACAAACCCATAAAAAAATGAATGGATGAATGATTATTTAGTAACTTAGATTATTGAACATGATATTTTTGTTGCTACTGAAAATGATACTATCATGCAATAATTTCAAGTTATGGAGTCTCGAAAAATATTATTATAAACAATATATGAGCATTATTTAATTTTGTGATTTATTGTATTATATTTTTATTTTTTATTGAGAATTTTTCTTCAAATTTGACCCCACTGAATCAAGGGGGTGGATCCACCCTGCTTGAAAATGAAGGTTAAAAATCACTTTCTACTAGTATTATTTCAATTCTTATATTCTTCTTTATTTCCTGCGACTTTCAAAACAAAATAAGTAAACTGACTTTGGAACTTGCTAATGCTTCATATATAGAGATTTCAAGAAACTGTCAAATTTCTGTCCTTTTTGAAAAGGTGGCTTTCTTTAGCCAGGTGTTCAGATTGAAAGATCTGAACTAAAGCTTTGTTTTATTTCTTTCCTTTTATTCTTTTCTTTCTTGGGCCCTTGGTTGGCAGTATTGAATGCCCTTCATCTGATACAAAAACTACAGTAAAAGTGGTACTTTTTTCTGGGACAAAGGGAGTAGTACTTGCAAAAGATATTTAGAGGAAAATGAAAATTTGAATTGCACCTTTTGAAAAACTCTTGATTTGAGGGGGCTAAAAATATAATTAAGGAGTACACTTATGTGGGTTAGTGTTGACTTGGAGTTTGCTATAGTAAATGCGATATAGAATACGTTTATATTAAAAATCCTCTTCATTTGTAATGGTAGAAGGTTTAAAAGTATTACTTTTACTCTTTCGGTTCTACAAAAAAACTTTTTCAAGTCGGTTGCTAACTTTAGAAAGTATCGTGTATTGTATCGTTTCGTAAGAATCGTAGGATACGGTATCATTTTCGATTCACCCTGTGATATGTTCGAATTGTCTACATATCATGTATCGTAAGATTCTGACAACTATGAGTTTAGTAATATGGTCCAAGACATAGCTGAAATTAATGTTAATAATAGCTTGAAGGGTAATTTAGGAAAGATTTAGCTATTAGTTTCTAGAATCAAGGCAATACATGCCATGTGAGTCAGTTAGGGGTACTCGAGTCTTTTTCTTTCTTTTATGTTGCTGAGCTAGTGTAATATTGTAATCACGCTCTTTGATATGAAATGAATTGAGAGAACACATTTGAGTCTCTTTTATCTTCCCCAAGTTCTTCTATTTTCTCAGCCCCCATTCTTACTTTTCTCAGTCCCATACTCTAATCTATCTCTCTTCTCAGTCCCCATTCTCTAGTTATGGTTTGATAACTGAGTTGAGCTTCCATGGAGGCTTGACATCTTCCCATTTGTATGTACTCTTGTGTGTGTATTTGTGTTTTATATGTTACTGCTGTAAAGAGAACAAATGGACTGATATCCCACCTGGTAAAGCTTGTGTTACTCGTATTGTATCTAAAAGGTCAATTTTTTTGTAACTGTTTTATTAGTTTTTATATGCTTGTCATTTCGATTTAATATGATTAGTTATTGATTTGGATCCATTGTACGATGCAATTGCCAGGATGACTCCGATAATATTACTCGTTTTCTGATACTCGCTAGGGAACCTATAATCCCAGGAATTGATAGGCCCCATAAGGTAGACGTCTTCATGTTTTTTTTAGTTTGATTAACTCTATTCAAGCAGGTTAAACAATTATTTATTTTCATTCAAGACAAGCATCGTCTTCACTCTTGAGGAAGGCCCTGGGATACTATTCAAAGCCTTGGCAGTATTTTCTTTGAGAGGCATTAATTTATCGAAGGTAACTTGAATTAAATTCCGTATACTTTGTTTCTGTAGAAATGACCTAAACAATTGTCTTCTATTTCAAATTCGTACTCAGATTGAGAGTCGACCTCAGAGAAAGCGGCCACTACGGGTTGTTGATGACAATAACAATGGGAGTGCCAAGTGAGTGTTCTTCTCTTAGAATAGGAGTTTAAAGGTGGAAAGACATTGGTTTCAAGAAATATGTATGTTAAATGTGTTCGTACACATACACACCCATATGCTCCCTCCTTCCCACTTTACAAGACAAACTTTTGGGTGCTTCTAGACACGAATTTTAAGATGTCAATCTATTTGTATGTCTTATTTTATATTTAATACAGAAAGAATTTATAAACATGTTTAACGCATCTATAGTGCCTAGAAACATGTAAAAAAATATACCTCGGAATTTGGGATGGAGGTAGTATTATGTATATAATATGTGTGTGTGTGTATAATGCTGTAAGCCTAGTAAATGGGGTGCGATTGTCTGATAGATATTTTATTACGTACTATTAACGATATGATAAGACCCTGAAGAAGTCGAGAAGAAAATAATTAGCTACCAAAATAAAGAAGGAAATTTAGATTGCACATTATTGAGAGCATATATTTATTCATGCATCTCATTTGCTAGGAATAAACCTAGGGCAAATCTTTTACTTTGTTATTAGGAGAGTATATTTTGTTATATGACATCACATTGTCCATGCACGTGGTTGTTAGAGAGAGGATAAGATAAAAGCAAGTTACTGGCTCACTCTAGCATAGCTATCTATTAGTAAATATTGTTATATGTGTGTGTATGAATTACTGAAATTGAGAGAAATTTTCTCTACCTATCTCTATCCGATTCTTCCTTATTTCTAGCCCTTTTCTGCCTTTTCTTCCTTCACCAACTCTAATCTATTTCTGAAATCTAACCCAAATTCCAATCATTGTTGAATACTTGATCATAGCATCACTTTTGTATAAATTTCTACTGTTTGATCTATTAGCTTTCTATATTTAGATTGTAAAGCTGTAATTTCGTTTGGACTATAATTCTAGGTTCAAGGATGGGCAAGCTGCAGCCAATTTTGCTCTCGCATTTGCAATTTATCTGTCAATTCTTCCCCCCCTACCCCCTACCCCCCTAAATTAAAGGACGTATGGTTATAACTCCAATTTGGAAAAGAATGTTATTATTTGTTCGGCTTTCTACCTCTTTCCTTCAATTAGCAATAAATTTAGAATTATGAAAATCTGTCTTTTATATATTAAAATGAAAACAAATATACCAGTTAGAAATATGTTTTGAGATTGGTTGAATTGACTGAATTCTGGTGGCAGGTATTTTGACTACCTCTTTTACATTGACTTTGAAGCTTCTATGGCAGAGCCTCGTGCCCAATACGCTCTGGGACATCTACAGGTTGGTCCTTTTTATTTGTGACATGATGAGATCAGAACCTTTTGTTGACATTTTGTTGTCTGTATATGAAATTCCTTATCTAAGAGTCTGATTCGATTATTCCTAGTTTTCAGCGAACAGGCGGCTAATTTATTGATGTCATATTTTCACAATTGCTGGTCTCATTTTGCATACAACTATAACACATTCCATCATTTATCATTCTTTTTTTGTACTAATTAAGTTTTTTTCGAACTATAAGTTGTTTGGCAGTTTGTTAAATTTTCTTGCTTGTCCTACTCCTGCCTTTTATGTCTTTGTAATTCAGCATGTTTTGTCTGCAGATTTGTATGTGTAGAACTGTGACAATAGTTAAGAAGCAAACTTTTACAATTGCTAAAACAAACTGCAGATTTTGATTTTCTTTTCCATTTGGAGTTGTGTAGTTGCAAAAATGCTTTGTTCATTTTTGATGATCTGTTACACCATAGCTTTTTTTCCTTTTTCTTTTTTCTTTTTTTTGCTAAATTGTTACAGCATAGCTTTGTCTAAAAGAAACGTATAATTTTATTTCAAACTGAACCCCCTCATGCAAAATTACTCACAAGACACAGTTGTGTTTTGCCCATCCATGTTGGTAAAATTTCCAGAAGTTCTTTGTTTAAATGGAAGTGTCTCAGTGATTGTTTACTCTGGAAAGAATTGTGTAGGCATTGATGTTTAACAAAGGCCCATATCTTGTGCATGTATCTAAGTTTAAGTATTTGTATCTTGTTCTTGCAGGAATTTGCAGGATTTATCCGGGTCCTTGGTTGCTATCCTATGGATATAGTTTTATAGACAAATTATGCTCCCCTCAACTAGCCTGCGCGAGAAAGTTGTATGTTGTGCATGCATCTCTGATCCTGTTGAACCATTTTCAGAAATAATTTCCCCATGAAATGGTGAGAGCTTAGCGTCTTAGATACATAATTCGGGCCTGATTCTTTGATTTTGTTCTTTATTCTTTTCACCTTCACTTTGATGGAGGCGTCTCTGCATGTAACGCTCTACTGCTACAATGAATAAAACCCGCAAATCTGAGGATCATTCTACATACAAGTTGTAACAGATGTATGCAACCTCATGGTCAATTTTTGTGATTATAGAGACCCAAAGCCCTGGGAGAATTCGAATTCCTTGTTAATCTTGTAAAGTAGTTGACTAGGATGTTTGATATATGTTCTTTGAGTTGCTGTTATTTAAGTCAATTACAGTTTTCCCCAATACACATTTAGCGACACAAATATTACATCTAGGGACACTTCTAGCGACACAATTGTTTGCGACAAATTTTGTTTTTTGGGTGACAATCTCAAATTTTGATACATTTCTTTTGTTTTCAGAATATAAAATGTCATTTAGAAATTTAGGCAATTATAAATTAAATTTTGATATAATTTTTTAAAAAGTAATAAATTTATAATTAATAAAGTACATTTTAATTACAGGGATATTGTCAAAATAAAATAAAAGAATAAATGTTTAAAATATTATTAATACCAAGTTAGTATGACTGTATTAGTGTCAATTGGGTCAAGTCCGAAATTTAATTGATATTTGAGCCGAGTATGGTCAATAAGCCGTTTAGCCCATAGGGCGATCGAAATAGTTTTAAATATATAGACTAGTTATATTAATTGTTGTATATATTTACACCCTCAATTTATTTTATATAAAGTCATTAACTAAAATTTAAGAACCCTATTTTTTTAAAGTTATTCATTTTTTAAATGTTTTGTCATTTTAATTAATCTAAATAATATGAAGATATATTATTACCATGATAAGTTGTATATTTGAAGTTCAAACTATTTATTTTTTTGATAATATTTGATCATATGAATTGCAAAAATTTTAATATTTATATGTAAAAGGTTGTCAAAATGAGCTAATGTGATTTGAATAATGAGTAATTTGTGGTTGTTTAATTTTAACTTTTTTATTTAGGCTTGCTTAAAATAAGTCTAAAATTGTTGATCTCATATAAAGTCCGAATCGTTAATATTTTGAGAATCCCTTAACATGAAGTGAAATTACGATCTAATTAACTTATCCTAATTACTCCCATATATATATATATTAGTTGGGTTCCGTGCCTTCGGAACTGTATGGACGATGAGATTTATCTCAAACTTTGAACGGCCCAAATAATTTATTAAATGAGCAAGAAATTCAAAATTATTTATATTTTATTAAATAGATATATATATATATAGGGCTATATGTATATACACAGCTGTGTATTACACAGTAGAGCTATGACGACAAATTTTTTAGGCTATAGCGACGGTAAACTGTCGTTATAGCCCAGAATAACTATGATGACGGGTGAAACCGTCGCTATAGTCCAAAAAACCGTCGCCATAGCCTACTGTGTAATACACAGCTGTGTACACACATTTTCCCCACATATATATATATATATATATATATATATATATATATATATATATATAGAGTCCGGATCAGGTCCGGACTCCCGGATTTTAACAAAATTCGGACCTTTTTTTTTGAAACAACTAAAAAAAAAATTTATGGAATTGAAATTTTTACATTATACAGTGTTTTGGGCGTGATTTGGATGCCTATAACAAAATATGTCTGTACAGTCTGGGCAGACTGTACATACATTGGTTGGTGTAAGTATTAAAAACACACCCAAAACACTGTATTATTGAAAATTTTCAGTTCCATAAATTTTTTTTTTAGTTGTTCTACAAAAAAAAAAAAAAATTTGGGTCCGGATTTTCTCCTGTTCGGGAGGTCCGGACCTGATCCATTTCATATATATATATATATATATATATATATATATATATATATATATATATATATATATATATGTCAATATATTGGACATTAAATAAACTTACAATCAAGTTAACTTGATCCCAACGACCAGTACCGGCCCTGGGCTAAAGCTCAAGGTGCCCGGGCTTTAGGCCCAAATATTTTTTGGGCCCCTTTTCTCCATTTTTTTAGTGTTTTGAATGATGCTTTGAAAATATTGAAAAAGTCTGTTATTATATTTGGTATTCTTTCGTATTTATATTCTTTTGTTTAGAGAAAATTTATAATATTTTTTATGCCTATCTTAATAGCAATTCACAAAGGGCCCAAATTTTTTTTTTCGTTTTAGGCCTGAAAAACTCAGGGCCAGCCCTGCCAACGACTCCCATATTTTGGACAGTCGCTCACTTGGTTTGCAGGACATTATTTACTTGGAAAGTTCTGACCCAAAAGTTCCAATTCTTTTCCACAATTCGAAAGTATACATTTGAAAATTGCAAAGATTGGAAACTCAAATTACCTCTGCAATAAACCACCAACCAGCCACCAATCTGCCCTCTTCTGGTAAATGGCCATGGCCGTGGCTGCTGCTAAAACCCCACAACAATGGAGTCACGATGTTTTCTTGAGCTTCAGAGGTGAAGATTCCCGCAAATTGCAAAAACTTTACCAATCACCTCTACACCGCCTTGTTCGAGGCGACGAGGCCGAAATTCTCACCTTTGTGGATGATGAAAAATTACCCAGAGGAAAAGAAATTTCACTGGAATTGCTTAAAGCCATCGAAGAATCAAGGATTTCCATTGTTGTATTATGGAGATTCCAGATGGTGCCTTAATGAGCTCGCGAAAATCATTGAATGCAAAAAAACAAGAGGGCAATTGGTTCTTCCGGTGTTTTACGATGTTGATCCGGCCGCCGTTTCCAGACAAACGGGGAGTTTTGCGGATGCTTTTGCAGTTCATGAAAAACGTTATGCGGCAGAGATGGTGAAGAGGTGGCGGGTTTCCCTAAATGAAGCTGCAAATTTGGCCGGATGGCGTTTTCTGAAGGAATCAAATGGGTAAATTCTTCTCACCTTTAATACAGTTTTAATTTATTTTTTACTTCCAAAGTTAGAGATATATTTTAATTTTTTTTAGTACGTTTCAAAATTAGATATAGATTCTAAAAAGTGAAACGTATGTTTTACAAATGTATCTCCAATTTTGAAATGGAGGAATTATTCAGTAGATGAAGAATTTTCTCATACTTCGAGTAAACTGAACTATTATTTGAATTTGGATATCAAAACGACTAGCTTAATAAACTATATTATTGAAACTGTATATGAGATGTATTTCTTCATGTTTCCAGGAAAATTAGAAAGATGCTTACTTGATAAATTAATACTTGTTACAGATACATGAAGTAGTTTATTACAAGCTTGGTAGAACTGAATTATCAATTTTGTATTCTTTTTTTTTTGGTTCCATTGGTTTGATGTTGGCTTGCCATTTTCTGTTTTCAGTATTCATCTGCTCTGCATTTGAATAGATTTTCCACTCTTTGCTTGGGTTTGGGATTTGTGTCCGGCCCTCTCTTGTTAGTTGCAGCAATTTTTAGTTTGACCAATGATCATTTGATATTTTTCTGTGTTTTTTTCAATTTTTATTCTGTTCTCCTATTGATCAGTGGTGTTGTTCTCTTTTACCCCTTTGTGATCAATGAAATGCTAATCATTTCTTGGGAGTGCAAAAAATGAAAGTAAAAAATGAGATCTTATCAGGTATTCAGAATGTTAATGGTGTTGTGTTGTCACACCTTTTCATTTTATCTCACAATCAGATATTTGATTGGCTTTTGGCTCTCTGACTCTTTGAGGTTTCCTTTGATATAATCCTTTCTCATGTTTAGATCAACGACCATACCACAAATGTGATCAACGAGCAAACCATTACATTTGGTTTTAGTAATTAGTAATGTGCATCCTTAAACTTATTATGCTTCCTAATAATAAATCTCATTGTACATACTAAATGATATCAGTTTACTTTTTCTCTGAATAAAATTTCCAGGCATGAGTTGAAGTTCATCAAGAAAATTGTAGAAAGGGTACATTGTGAAGTAAAGCAAACATACTTGACTGTAGCCGAGTACCCAGTTGGAATAGATTCGCGGGTTTGTGACATAAACAAATTACTAAGCTTGGGATCAGAAGATGTCTTCATAATTGGGATCTATGGAGTGGGTGGTATAGGAAAAACAACCATTGCCAAAGCTGTTTTCGCTAAAATGTGTCAACAATTCGAATGCAGTTGCTTTCTTGAAAATGTTAAAGTTGTTTCAAATAAAGCCAATGGTTTACTTCATTTACAAGAACTACTACTTCTCTCAAAGAGGATTTCAAGGTTGGGAAATTCTATAGAGGACATAGTTTGGTGGAAAGAAGTTTTTGTTCTAGAAGGGTTCTCATTGTTCTTGATGACGTGACAAGTTAATTCAAGTGAATTCATTAGTGGGGTAATACAATTGGTTTGGTTCTGGAAGTAGAATCATCATAACGACAAGAGATGAGCATTTGCTTAAACAAGTTAATGCACATGAGATATACAATAATGCCCAGGAATTAAACTACAATGAGTCCTTGGAGCTCTTCAGTTGGCATGCCTTCAAAACCATTGCAAGAGTATGTCGAGCTTTCACACAATCTAGTGACTTCTGTTGGAGGGAACCCATTAGTTCTTGAGGTATTAGGCTCTTCTTTGTTTGGAAGAAGCTTAATTAAATGGAAAAGAGCTCGTGAGAAAGTACGACAAATTTCCAACAGTCAGATTAATGTAATACTTAGACTAAGCTTTGATGCACTAGATGATGATAAACTAAAGGATATTTTCCTTGATGTCGCATGCTTTTTCATAGGAATGGACAAGGACAGTGCTATCAGTATTTTGAATGGTTATAATTGCTTTGCAGAAATTGGAAATTACTGACTTGACAAATAGATGTTTACTAACAGTGAATTGTAAAAATGAACTCGAGATGCATGGTTTGATTCGAAATATGGGAAAGGAGATTATTTGCAAAAAATCCCTTCATGAGCTTGGAAATTGCAGCCAACTATGGCTCCTTGAAGATATACAGGATGTGCTAAAAAATCACAAGGTGAGTCAAATTTTAATAATTTTGTGCAATGTTAATAATTTTAATAAATTAAAGACATTATTTCCACTTTCATTAAGTTACCTTATATAGTATGCTACTCTCTGGCTTCACATTTTTATTTTCACAAGTAATTGTTGTTTTTCTCTTGTTTATTCTTAGGGAACAGATGTCATTGAAGGTATCACGCTAGACCTACCCATATCAAAGGAAATAAATTTCCAAACAAAACTATTTGAAAGTATGCAGAAACTGAGATTACTTCGAATTAACAATGTGCATCTGGATGGAAGCTTTGAGCATGTATTTGAAGAGTTTAGGTGGCTTTGCTGGCATTACTGCCCCTTGAAGAATTTGCCATCCAATTTTCATCCAGAAAAACTAGTTGCCCTTGACATGCAAAATTGCAAAATCAATAGTTTATGACACAGTATCAAGGTTAGATATTAGTTTCACCTTTGTTCTTTTCCTTGGATTTGAGCCATATGCATTGCAAGTATCTTTCTTGATTTGGTTATTCCTAGGAATACGTATAGCGAAAACCTGATGTTTTTCTTTTTGACAGTTCCTTCCAAACTTGAAGGTCCTAAATCTTAGTTACTCAGAGTCTCTGACTAAAACCCCAAACTTCATTGGAGTGCCGAGCCTTGAGAAATTATTGCTTGAAGGATGTACAAGTTTATATGATGTTCACTCATCGATTGGGCATTTACGTAGGCTAATTCACTTGAATTTGAACGATTGTAAGAGCCTCAGAAAACTTCCAAGCAGCATTTGCAATCTGAAGTCGCTTGAAAAACTATTCCTTGATGGCTGCTCAAGCCTAGAACTATTTCCTCAACAATTGGGAAATATGAAATGCTTGATGGAGCTTCATGCAAGTCAAACTGCAATTAAGCTGCTATCCCATTCCATTGGACTTCTGAAGAACCTTACATATTTATGGATTAGTAATGAAAACTTACCAGCAAGATCTTGGAATTTCGCTCATCTTATCGGCGATATTATGGAGAAGTGTTAATACTGAAGGATTTTTGTCACCTTCAATTTCTGGTTTGTTTTCCTTGCAATGATTAGATCTCAGTTACTGCAATCTGTCCGACGAAAATATTCCTCCTGAGCTCGGGTGTTTTTCTTTACTGGAAAAATTGGATTTAGCTGGAAACAGATTTAGTAGCTTACCCTCCACCCTCTGTCACCTATCTAATCTAGAATACCTTCTGATGAATAACTGTACAATCCTTCAGTCAATCCCGGAACTTCCTCCTAATCTAGTAACACTTGATGCAAGTGATTGTACTTCATTAGATAAACTACCAGATCTCTCAAAGTTGCAAAACTTGCAAGAGTTGGATCTTAGCAATTGCAGTAGATTGACCAAGATTCAAGGCTTGATAAACCTCAATTTTTTACAAACAATCCACATGGAAGGCTGCAGTAATTTGACAAGCACTTTTGTTTATAGTTTGTTCGAGGTTGTCTCTCTCTCTCTCTCTCACACACAGACACATTTTCTATCACTCTCTGACTCTTGTTTTTAGTTCTTTGGAACAGGGATATTCTGAACGGGCGATCAATTGTGATATTTTCCTTACGGGGAGGGAAATTCCATATTTGGTTCAATCACCAACAAATAGGGTCTTCAATATCTTTTGACATGCCTTTAGATGTAGAAAATGGATTGGTAGGGGTAACTCTTTGGGTTGTTTATGCTAGCAAAGACTGGAATTGTAAATCTCTTTCTGCTCGTGCCCACATCAGTGATAGAAGAAATGCTGTTGAATGGACACATTCTGCTGCACACAAAGGTGGGGAAATCTTGTGGGTGAGCAATCTAGCACTACGTTATTTCGGACACCCAATAAAAGGAGGAGAAATATTTGAGGTTTCCATTGCAGAAGACCAATCTGTCAAGGTGCAGAAGTGTGGTATTCATCTGGTTTTATAAACGAGAATGTTAATGTGCACCCGAAGAGGAGACTGCATGATGTCGATTAGGGGAAAGCAGCGTGCTGTCCAACACACTGTACCTGCAGAATGCAAAACTTTGAGCCACTTGACTAGTTAAGATTCTACAATGCAGACGAGATCAGAGACCTTTCTTTCTAGACAATGCAATGGCCAGAGTCTGATATAACAGAGAAACAATGAGCTAGGCAAGTGCATTTGTTGTTCACATACCTATAATGTACCAATTTCACTAGCTTCAATTTAATACAACATGTTTTGATATCTTCTTCTTAGATCAATCATGTGTATGATGAATTTATAAGCCATTACTAACTCAGCACATTATATATTTCGGAGTTTATCGGACAGAAAAGAAAAGAATAGAAAACTTAAATTAGAACAGAAAAGAAAAGAATAGAAAATTTAAAAAAATTCTTTTCTCTTGGGTGTTTTTGAGTTCTATTGAAAAGAAAAGAAAAATATCACTTTTATAAATTTACCCATCTATTAATTTTAACCATAAATTTAATAAAATAAAAAATTTCATAATCAAATACAAATATCCAAATAAATCTTAAATAAAAATTACTTCTACAAACCCAAAAGTCGTCGAAAATAATATGTAAAAGCCTAAACATAGAATGGTTTATGATAATAGGTATACTCCCAATTTATTTTCTAACCACTCAGGGAACAACGACAATTTTAGTATCATAGAAAACCAGCATGTGCCTAATAAGTAATAACACAAACAAAAACCTGATGCCTAATAATGGTAAGCTGAGTATGTATGGGAACATCCACTATTCTCGAAATCCTCCAAACCCAAATCTATTGAGGCTCCAAATTTAGCTGCCCCAACGTACCTTGCACATGACAAGACAGCCATCACATGATATGCTGAGCAATAGGAATCCTCGCACCCATATCATATCATCCTTCTCTTCTAACACTACTTCGACTAATGGCTTTCATGAAGGTCAAGAATTCCAACTTCCTTCTGAATACATTCAAGGCCTTATTAGGGGTTGTCTTACTTGCTACCTCTTTCTTATTGATGAAGAAATCCATTGGGCACTTGTTGATCAAATTACAAACTATGCTGATCAAATTTTGGAGTAACAAGTCAAACTGCTGCTGCTCATCTTGCAGAGCAATCTTGGAGTCCACTGCCGCAAACATGTTGAACTAAAATTAGTACGAGCACATATATATATATATATATGGTGTATATTTCATTTTTAATAAACTACATAATATTGTATAAATTATAATTTACCCATTCAAAATTATAAAATCATTATTGGCCTTTGAAAGTTAATTTGAAACTTTTTCAAACTCTCAAAATTGATAAGATTCATTAAAAATTACCAACAATAAATACTATAATTTGTACTTACTCTGTTCCATAATTTCACTACTCTGTCTCACTAAGAATGTCACGACCTGTCCAACTCCAATTATCTAACTCTGCCACCATACAAGTTAGAAAATTATTATGTCCAAAGAATATTTATTTTTGTCAAGATATGAAAGAAAATAAGAAAATACTTTAGTTAAAAAAACACACCTTCCAATTTTACATTGTCCCCGAATAATCTCCGTGTAAAATAAGTTCCGGTGATATAAATACCTATCGTAGGCGAGGAAGTAGGCTCCTGTGCTCAGCTGATATTTTGTCAAGTCTCCACCGACGACTTCATCACTCTCTATCTCATCAATATTTTCAGACACATTATCTTCTATGTCACCATACACAAGATTGATACCAATCTTCTCTACCTGGATAAGCTCTCCATCAATAAATACAGTAACACTGACTTCATCCCCACCCTCCAACTGATTACCAAACTTCCAAGGGCTTAACCATACAAAATCTTCACCGTCTCTATCTACTCCACTTCCAAATCCTCCTTTTTCTCGAGTTCCAAAGTATATAGGAAAGTATATCCAAGTTAGATTCTTGGTCTTGTTATGGATTTTTGTAATTGCTGAATCTACATGCCATTCCCAATTGGAATACTTTTTTCCATGAACAGCGCATACATTCAATCCTCGGATCCTCAAATTAAGTGAAGGCACAATAAACGAAGACGATAATCTCCTATTTTCATCATTGAACCAACCAGGAACCTTGCTCACAGGAATATAGGTACTAAATATGCCAAATTCATGTAATCCCTGTATCACACGAACCATAATGTCAAAAAATAATTCCACAAAAGATGATAAGAGATAAGAAAGAGAAACAGAGAAAACACCTACCTGGATGGGGCACCTCATCATTCCCCGAATGTGGAAACCTATAATAAAGTATTACTTCAAGGTCTCCCAGTGATTCTACATTGATCAGACCCAAATCGTTTATTAAATCACTATCAACGGCTCCAATAGGTTCTAACCGGAAGAATCCTTGCACTTCTCTTAGTCTTGAGTTGAAACCCACATAGCGTAACAGCTGAGGTTTTGATTTAAAGGTTATCCTTTCCAGCGACTTGATTTCACCCGCGAACAAATATCGTACACTACATGGCAGACCTATCATAGATCGTAGTCTATTACATGAACTTACAGAGAGATACTCAAGATTTGGAAGAGTTTCGATAGATTCTGGAAGGGCTTCAATCGGATTTTCGTCCAAAAGCAATTCCCTTAGCAAGGATAACTGACTCAAGTCCTTAGGAAAAGAATTATATAACTCAGCACATTAAATGATATATGAGTAATGTGAGAATGTTTTGCTTGTCTGGAATACCAAACGCATCATCGCACCTTCATATAATATTTCTATACTGTTGAATACATACAAATATCCATTTAGAATGGAAATTTTCCGTAATTTATGGAACTATTATCGCAACTAACTACCTCTTTCTTATTGATGAAGAAATCCATTGGGCACTTGTTAATCAAATTACAAACTATGCTGATCAAATTTTGGAGCAACAAGTCAAACTGCTGCTGCTCAACTTGCAGAGCAATCTTGGAGTCAACTGCTGCAAACATGTTGAACTAAAATTAGTAGGAGCACACACACACACACACACAGATATATATATATATATATATATATATATATGGTGTATATTTCATTTTTAATAAACTACATAATATTGCATAAATTATAATTTACCCATTCAAAATTATAAAATCATTATCGGCCTTTAAAATTATTACCTCCAAAGAATACTCTCCGTGTAAAATCATTTGAGTACTTTGACTCACTAAGAATGACCTGTCCAAGTCCAATTACCTAACTCTGCCACCATACAAGTTAGGAAATTATTACCTCCAAAGAATATTTATTTTTCGTCAAGATATGAAAGAAAATAATTTAGTTAAAAAAACACACCTTCATATTTTACATTGTCCCCGAATACTCTCCGTGGAATATCGTCCAGGAGATATACTTGACTACCGTGGGAGAGGAAGTAGGCTCCTGTGCTCAACTGATATTTTGTCAAGTCTCCACCGACGACTTCATCACTCTCTATCTCATCAATATTTTCAGACACATTATCTTCTATGTCACCATACACAAGATTGATACCAATCTTCTCTACCTGGATAAACTCTCCAATACATACAGTAACACTGACTTCATCCCCACCCTCCAACTGATTACAAAACTTCCAATGGCTTAACCATACAATATCTTCACCGTCTCTATCGTCTACTCGAGTTCCCAAGTACACAGGACGGTATATCCAAGTTAGATTCTTGGTCTTGTTATGGATTTTTGTAATTGTTGGATCTACATCCCGATAGGAATACTTTTTTCCATGAACAGCGCATACGTTCAATCCTCGGATCCTCAAATTAAGTGAAGGCACAGTAAACGAGGAAGATAACCTCCTATTTTCATCATTGAACCAACCAGGAACCTTGCTCACAGGAATATACGTACTAAATATGCCAAATTCATGTAATCCCTGTATCACATGAACCATAATGTCAAAAAATAATTCCACAAAAGATGATAAGAGAGAAGAAAGAGAAACAGAGAAAACACTTACCTGGATGGGGCACCTGATTTCTGAATATGGAAACCTATAATAAAGTATTACTTCAAGGTCTCCCAGTGATTCTACATTGATCAGACCCAAATCGTTTATTAAATCACTATCAACGGCTCCAATAGGTTCTAACCGGAAGAATCCTTGCATTTCTCTTAGTCTTGAGCTGCCAAGCGGATAGTAAAAGTCTCTTAACAGCTGAGGTTTTGATTTAAAGGTTATCCTTTCCAGCGACGTGATATCTTCCGCGTACAAATATCGTACACTACATGGCAGACCTATCATAGATCGTAGTCTATTACATGAACTTACAGAGAGATACTCAAGATTTGGAAGAGTTTCGATAGATTCTGGAAGGGCTTCAATCGGATTTTCGTCCAAAAGCAATTCCCTTAGCAAGGATAACTGACTCAAGTCCTTAGGAAAAGAATTTTCAAAAATATTGCAGTTTGTAAGGTTTAAATTTACTAAAGAGCATGGTAAAGAAAGGTTGATGATTTCAGGATTTCTTTTGGGTTTAAACAACCAAGACCAAAAAATGACATTCCATGGTTTGAGCTCTCTAGACAAACTTAGTGATGTGTTCATGACAGTTCCTTCATCTTGAAACTCAGCAAGATTTGAGCAACCAGAGATTACAAGTGTTTCGAGAGATCCTAGCAACCGAATATTCCTTGGAAGCTTCTCAAGTTTTTCGCAACCTTCTAAATCCAGTTCAACAAGTCTTTCAAGGGTGCAAATTGATTCACAAATATCAACCAAACTCACGCAACCTTTTAGAATTAATCTCTCAAGATTGCGGAGCCCAAAAAAGTTAACTATTTTACCAAGCCTACGAGAATGACTGAGGTCAAGGATTTGAAGTGATCGAAGATCCTGTTTTGAAAACAAGTAATGGGTGGTTAATTCTAAACATATGATCAAAAGCTAGCTAAAAATTGTTAATAGGAATAGAAGATGGCATACCATAGTTCTCTCCCAAACTTGTTCCAACATGCTATAACGCAGGTCGAGAGCAACCAGATTTGACAAAGGTAAGTCTGTGGGTATATAGTACAAAGGGAATCCATGCCAAGATAACCATGCTAAATTTCCGGGAAAATGCTCATAACTTCCGGTGAATTGTACATGCTTGAGCCGGAGTAGTCTTAGACGTTTCATCCTTTCAAAGGCTTTGATTGACAGCTCTACCCCACTTGGACCTCTTAAAGCAGTATGTTCTGACGGCCTTGACAAGAAGCTAAAATACGGTTTTACTAGTGAAGTGACCTTGTTGAAACCCAATGAATTAGGAAAATTAGAACTAAAGGATGACTTCACAGAGTAGTCAAGGGCAAGTCCTTCAATTGATTCTGTACCCTAAGAGACAATGAAATGAAAGAAAAAGTCAAACGAAAACATACAAGTTATGAGCATGTGAGACCAAATAAGTATAAAATGCACATGATAAGTATTTTTCTTACCTCATTTCCTTTCATCACATTAAAAGAATCCTCATGATGCCAGAGTCTACTACGCTTTCCAGGATCCTTAGGTGATTCTTGGCGAACTATTTCTCTTCCCATCTCTTGAATCAGTTGATGCATTTCCAGCTTCCCTCTGCCAGTAATTAAGAGACTTTTTTCAATGAGATTTTGCATTCCAACTTCTGTAAAATAACCACACTTATCCAATCTAGTAACTATATAACTTTCGTCCTCTCCGACAAAGAAACAAGCGATGTCCAGAAATAAATTTCTGTCCTGGTCATCTTGCAATAAATCATAGCTGATTTTTAGTATCTTTAGGATATCAGCATTTAGAATTGCTTCCAATTTCTGTAATGCACTTTTCCATACATTTATACTTTTTCCGGTTAGAGAGCGCCCCAAAACTTCAAGGGCCAATGGAAGCCCTCCACATCGTTGTAGGACCCTTACTGCTTTGTCGCTGTACCCTTCCAAGGGATGGTCTTGTCTAAAAGCATGCCAACTGAAAAGCTTCAAGGATTCATCATCATCCAATAGTTCAACATCATGCAACTTATGAATTTTACGAGCCCTTAACAAACACTTGTTCCTAGTTGTTATGATGATCTTACTTCCGGGATAGAAATCTTGTGTTCCGATAAGGATATCTAATTGGTTCACATCATCAACATCGTCCAGAACAATGAAAACTTTATTACAACGTATGGCATCTTCAATCTTCACAGTACCCTCATCAACATTATATATCTTCTCCTTTTGTCCCTTTAGAATGTTTGAAAGAAGCTGCATTTGTAAAGTACGTAAATCATTTGACTGATTAATATTTGCAAGGAAGCAGCTTCTTTCAAATATGTGATGGTTTAAATTATAAACAATTTTGGCAATAGTTGTCTTACCCACTCCACCCATACCAAAAATTACTAACATGTCAATATCAGCTGAACCATCATTTAGCCAAAGATTAATACTTTTGGTTCGAGAATGTAATCCGACAGGGAATTGGGGAATTTTCAAGGCTGGGCGATTTACTTTAGCAGTGACTACTTTAATAATTTCCTGGATAAACTTTGACTCGTGCCTGAAAATAGATTGAAAAACAAAAGTAGTTCAGATGAAGAAAATTGCTGAATGTATACTAAATTTGTCAATGTTCTCGTGGAATTATCAAATCAAAAAAGGAAATACAGGGTATTTGAAACCTTATGGAAAGGCATAGGAAATCGAAAGAGTATATTAAATTGCAAAATCTCTATCACTGGGTTAATAAATTCCGGTTTGATAAGCTTTTCTATTACAAAAAAAAATCATATATGTGCTAGTTTTCATGTATTTCTTCTAAATATTTTCAGTATAATATGATCAAGTATCCTACAAGTATAATTTAAATTAACCAACCAATTTAGCTTCCAGGTAGAGTAAGTATTATGTCGAATCATTAGAAGGACAGGGATCCCTTCTGCTACAAGAGGTGCCTGGAGAAGAATATGCTATTGAAAGAATATCCCTTCAGCTACACAATTCACTTTCAGATGCTAATTAATTGTTAACAATAAAGCAAAGTCTAGAAGTCCTTTCTTCTTGTACTATTGATGCTGTGATGTGAAGTAATTAGATTAGGGTGGTAATTTGGGATAACAAATAAAGTTCTGTTCTTCTTGTACAAAGCATTCCGAAAAGTAAATGACACCGATTAAAATATAAGAATATAAATATTTAGTCACTTACCCATCAGCTACGTTTTGCAAGACCATGCCACTCAAGCCTGCTACTTCTTTCAATGCTGCCCTCCAACCATCTACCCTGTCCATCCATTCCTTTTTACTTTCATCATCATCATCATTTTTTGCCATCAATTCCTCTTCGTACCTATCAAATGATTCCTTGATGCTTCCTGTTTGGTGCCTAACATCGGATGGTTCCACGTGATAGAAGACTGGAACAACTAGATGCCCAGAGATCTTCTTGCATTCAAGTATCATCAACAGCTCATCCAGGCACCATTCGGAAGATGCATAGTCCTTCGAGAACACAATGATTGAAAGCCTCGACTGTTGAATTGCTCTATTTAACTCAGATTTGACATGTTTTCCTCGCTCTAGCCCTTCGTCATCTCTAAACGTGCTAAATCCTGCTTGCTTCAAAGCTGTATAGAGGTGATCGGTGAAGGTTTTACGAGTGTCTGTGCCTCTAAAACTCAAGAACACATGATAACTACATCTAGAGGTAGAAGAGGAGGCTTCTTGGGCTCTCAAAGTTTCCATTGAATGAAGATAGCTCAGCTCTAGCAATGATATGAAGATCGATCGCTTAGATCTAACAACGAGATGCTTAGATCTAATTGAAGTTCAGTAAACTAATTGAAGATGCTTAGATCTAATTGAAATTCAGTAAACTATAGGGGACTTCACTCAGATCTTATGAGTGTAAAGAATATATGTCTCGGTCTTTGGGAGCTGTCGTTTACGCTCTTAAATTAACCTCACTTTCACTTTATAAATTTAAACAATTAGCACAGTAATAAGCAAGGATCGATCCCACAGAGAGTGATTTGTTTTATATTTATCCTATGATTTCTAATGAAAAGGGGATTTTGAATTAATTAATTAAATTAACAAGAATAAACTAATAAGAATAAACAATGAATAAAAAGCTTCAGTTCTTCAGTTCAGTATTACCTTTTTACAATAATAGAATAATCAAGTGTAACATTATTTACCCTTCAATGAAACTAATAGTTCTAGGTAACAACAAGCTCTGCTACCCGAAACTCCCCTTAGATTTTCACTCAATGAAACAAGCTCTTCACAAGATTCTAACAATTATATAACCTAGAATAAGCTCTCTAGATTTAATATAATAGCAGCATTAAGAACTAGGGAATTAGACTATTCCAAGCAACAAACACATAAGCTCGGATTGTTTAACTTGTCTTCTGATAATCATAGCAATACTCAAAAGCTTGTCCACAATCAGATATTACTAATTACTACTTGTGATTAGAAACAATATCAATTACACGTAATATTATTCCTTGATCTAGCATATGATATTCGTTAACCAACTCAATCCTGCAGAAATCAAATTAGTTAAGCCAAATAGCATTCAGAAATTAAATCAGATTATCAAGAATAAATTTCATGTGAGAAGGAATAAATAATGAATACTCAATTAACCATTAATTATAAATAAGGTTCAACATCCCTTAGAACTGAATAAAAATAACTTAGCTCATATCTTCAATCCTCCAATGTTGTAGATGAGAGAATGTAGTAGATGATTGAATGTATAAAACTCTGACTAGCATCCTCTATTTATAGTGCTAGACAAAGTTCTAAATCCTATAGGAAGTATAAATCCAAATCCTAAAAGGAATTACAAATTATAATTAGTTTTCATAAAGAAATAGAATCTAATTTGGAAATAAATCTTAGTATAAAGTAAATATTAAAGCTAATAGAAATAATAATCTCATTCCATGTTGAAATCTGCCAAAATCTGCATTTAGAAACTTTTCAAAAATCCAAGATTTTCTAATTTTCGTGCTCAAATTCGCTGGGGCGAATTTCCATTTTCTGCTGCGACATCCTTTGGTAAAACGAGCATAACTTTTGATTCAGGAGGAGTTACGAGGCCTGCTACCTATCAAAACGAAGATATCGACGAGATCTACAACTTTCATTCTTTGAGAATCGACAGAATCGCTCTGCATCAAGGTCGAAATCGGGTTCCAAGTGACTGTTTGTAAATTGTAACTTCCAAACTTTGAGGTTCAACGCCCGTTTAGTAAAAATATCATAAATTTTTCATATGGACTCCGATTGGGACGATTCAAGATGTTCAGGAAAGCTAAGGAAGAGTTCTACAATAAAATCCAAGTCCCAAGCCAAGAACATGCATCTAACGTAATGCTAAAAACTGTGCAATTTTCTCTTTTTCCTCATTTCAGCTCCAATTCTTCCTGAAATCATTAAACATCTTAATAAGCTCATATACACATGAAACATGCAATAAAACTAAATATAATGGAATAAAAATACATGAATAATATGCACTCATCAAATTCCCCCACACTTAGCCTTTTACACGTCCTCGTGTAAACCAAAAGTTTGATTTCCAAAAAATTCTATTCAACCATAGTGTCAAAAGATTTCAAGATACAAATAATGACTATCAATACTAATTTTACAGAAATCTAATCAACGCCTTATCAATTAACTCACAATTACAACTTTATCATTTCACCAATGAATTTCATTAAATCAAATTGTAGCCACATAAGTAACTTTCTCAAAATCATCATACTTACTCAACTTAGTTACCATGGAGCAAAAACCGTGCACACTGACTCATACCCAAGAACAAATTTTTCTTGCTTTTTAATTTTTTTCATAGAACCTTCTTTTTAGCACAGATGAATGTATTTTCATGCTTCTTCTTTTTTTTCGTATATATATTTTTTTTCTTGACATGTGCAATGTCTCCTTTTCTTAGGATTTTCAGAGTTACCCATTAGCGAACTTTCCACCAACGACACCCAAACCAGATGATCTTAGGGCGCTAGGTGTAGAGACACTCATAAGGCTTACTTATTCAAGTAACAAAGGCCACAAAAGTCGACTAGTCAAGCTGCTTTTATCCATCCCACTTTTCAGCGTGAATACCGATGCTTCCCGAGGCTTAGATACCCAGTTATTTCGCACAATGAACATTGAAGCAGATTTTCAATTTTCTTGTTTTTTTTCCTTTTTTTTTCATTCATCATTTTTTTTCACATGACTCTGTAACAATATAAGCAAGTTAAACAGTTCTAAGTCATGAAATCAGTGCACATAGACAACTCCACAAATAACTTAGCCAAATAAATATGTTTCTCATATTCAAGTACTCATGTATCACAAATTCAATTCAAATCAATTACTATGGATCATGGCTTAGTTGTTATCATTCATTAACAAATTAAGCATTAAACAGATTCTGAATTTTAGCATCAATTTTTAATCTTTGACTAAAACCTTCGAACACATAGGCAAATAGAACCATGGAACCCAAGTTTTCAGAATTTTTTTTTCAATTTATTTTTCAACTTCCCATCAAAATTGGATTTTTTATTCCTACATAAAATAAAACCTAAATCTTCCCCCACACTCAAACCTTATATTGTCCCCAATGTAAGAAAATCATGTAAAGAAGAAAATACTAGTAGCTAACATCCAATAAAAAAAACTAAAAAGTAAAGGGATAGAAAAATCAAATCTGGAATCTTGGGTTGCCTCCCAAGCAGCTGCCCTTGTTTATTGTCATTGGCTTGACATCATCCTTCTCATCCTATGTAATTGGACTTGTGTACTTCAAGTGGACTGGTAACAATTTCAATTCTTCATTAGGAGCATCTTTCAGATCCTGATTTTGCTCCATTCCAGCCCTTAAATCCTCCTTATATATTTGCTCAAGAGATTCCTGCACCGTAGAGTCAACAACATCAATAGAAAAAATAGAATTAACATTACCAAGATACCTCTTAACTTTATATATGCCGAACTGGACATTTGCGTCGTCTAATTCCATGCGTAAGGTCCCATGGTGTTTATCATTGTGTGTTGTTGCTGGTACAAGGAAAGTATCATCATCTATGTCTTCCTTATAGAAATCTGCAGGAATGATTAATTCTTCCATCTCTACCTCTTTTTCATCCTTTTCAGACTTTGAATACCTGGTTTCTACAAATTTAGCAGTAGTCTCGAGCACATCCAAATGATTTTCACTAGTGAACTCCTTCTCATCTTTAAGTTCTTGTTCCCTATTCGCCATTTCTTCAAGGAATTTTTCATTAGACTCTGTATACCACGTTGCATTCTTTCCAACTTTCCAATTCCTTGTTAGAACTTGGGGAAAAGGTAGTTTCGGTTTATAAGCAGAAAGAGGTGGAAATTTGTGCTTGAGTACATCACTACTGCCTATTTCACTATTGTCGAACTTACTTTGTATTGACTTTTCTTGCTGCTGATCCTCTGCACCACATCTCAATGTTATGGAACTTACATTTTTAACAGTGTGAGAAAGTGACCTTCCTACCGTGGTTGCAAGTTGACCAACTTGGTCCCTCAGATCTTGAACAGAAGTTCTTGTCTCCTGCTGGAATTGTTGTGTCTGACACATGAACTGTTTTGTTTGGTTCATGAATGCCTTGAACATATTTTCCATAGATGTCCCAGAATTGACAGGTACTTCTTGATTTTCTGTGTGGTACTGAGGTTGAGCTTGCTGAATACCTTGCGTATTCTTTGTAGCCATTTGTCGAACCAAAGCAGTTAAATCAGAAATCTGCTGCTCCAAGTCTCTCGTGCTTACCCCATTTACCCTTTTTAGTGTGTGATCCATCTTTGTTCCATACTGCTGTGAGTTAGCTGCCATGTTTGCAATTAAGTTCCTTGCCTCTTCTGGAGTCTTGTCTACCAGTGCTCCTCCACTTGCTGCATCAATCATGCTTCTTTCCATTGGTAGCAACCCCTCATAGAAGTACTGGATCAAGTAATGTTCATCAATTCCATGAGGTGGACAGTTGGAACACAACTTCTTGAACCTCTCCCAATACTCATAGAGATTCTCTCCATTGAACTGCCTGATTCCACATATCTCCTTTCTTATATCGGTAACTCTTGATGCAGGAAAATACCTCTCCAAGAACAACCTTTGCATATCAGTCCATGATCGTATTGATCCAGAAGGTAGATAGTATAACCAGTCTTTAGCCAAATCTGCTAATGAAAATGGAAAAAGTCTAAGCTTGATCTGCTCCTCTGCCACTCCTTGTGCTTTCATCGTGGAACACACCACATGGAACTCCTTTAGATGTTTATATGGATTTTCACCTGTAAGACCACGAAAAGTAGGCAAAAGATGAATTAGTCTAGAGTTAAGTTCAAAAGCAACATCTAAAGTAGGATACTCAATACAAAAAGATGGTTGAGTCAGATCAGGAGTAGCCAGTTCTTTCAAAGTTCTGTTATTTTGTGGCACCGCCATCTCTTCCACTTCAAATGATGGAACAAGAGCTTCTTTTATATTTGCAGTTTTCTCTATCTCTTGATAAAAATTTAAGTCAATAAAGTTAGAGGATTGATTCATAAAACAAAAACAAAAACAAAAACAAAAACAAAATAATAAATAATAAAAATAAACAAAAATAAAGAATAAATAAAACAAATAACACTCCCCGGCAACGGCGCCAAAATTTGGGAGCTGTCGTTTACACTCCTAAATTAACCTCACTTTCACTTTATAAATTTAAACAATTAGCACAGTAGTAAGCAAGGATCGATCCCACAGAGAGTGATTTGTTTTATATTTATCCTATGATTTCTAATGAAAAGGGGATTTTGAATTAATTAATTAAATTAACAAGAATAAACTAATAAGAATAAACAATGAATAAAAAGCTTCAGTTCTTCAGTTCAGTATTACCTTTTTACAATAATAGAATAATCAAGTGTAACATTATTTACCCTTCAATGAAACTAATAGTCCTAGGTAACAACAAGCTCTGCTACCCGAAACTCCCCTTAGATTGTCACTCAATGAAACAAGCTCTTCACAAGATTCTAACAATTATATAACCTAGAATAAGCTCTCTAGATTTAATATAATAGCAGCATTAAGAACTAGGGAATTAGACTATTCCAAGCAACAAACACATAAGCTCGGATTGTTTAACTTGTCTTCTGATAATCATAGCAATACTCAAAAGCTTGTCCACAATCAGATATTACTAATTACTACTTGTGATTAGAAACAATATCAATTACACGTAATATTATTCCTTGATCTAGCATATGATATTCGTTAACCAACTCAATCCTGCAGAAATCAAATTAGTTAAGCCAAATAGCATTCAGAAATTAAATCAGATTATCAAGAATAAATTTCATGTGAGAAGGAATAAATAATGAATACTCAATTAACCATTAATTATAAATAAGGTTCAACATCCCTTAGAACTGAATAAAAATAACTTAGCTCATATCTTCAATCCTCCAATGTTGTAGATGAGAGAATGTAGTAGATGATTGAATGTATAAAACTCTGACTAGCATCCTCTATTTATAGTGCTAGACAAAGTCCTAAATCCTATAGGAAGTATAAATCCAAATCCTAAAAGGAATTACAAATCATAATTAGTTTCCATAAAGAAATAGAATCTAATTTGGAAATAAATCTTAGTATAAAGTAAATCCTAAAGCTAATAGAAATAATAATCCCATTCCATGTTGAAATCTGCCAAAATCTGCATTTAGAAACTTTCCAAAAATCCAAGATTTTCTAATTTTCGTGCTCAAATTCGCTGGGGCGAATTTCCATTTTCTGCTGCGACATCCTTTGGTAAAACGAGCATAACTTTTGATTCAGGAGGAGTTACGAGGCCTGCTACCTATCAAAACGAAGATATCGACGAGATCTACAACTTTCATTCTTTGAGAATCGACAAAATCGCTCTGCATCAAGGTCGAAATCGGGCTCCAAGTGACTGTTTGTAAATTGTAACTTCCAAACTTTGAGGTTCAACGCCCGTTTAGTAAAAATATCATAAATTTTTCATATGGACTCCGATTGGGACGATTCAAGATGTTCAGGAAAGCTAAGGAAGAGCTCTACAATAAAATCCAAGTCCCAAGCCAAGAACATGCATCCAACGTAATGCTAAAAACTGTGCAATTTTCTCTTTTTCCTCATTTCAGCTCCAATTCTTCCTGAAATCATTAAACATCTTAATAAGCTCATATACACATGAAACATGCAATAAAACTAAATATAATGGAATAAAAATACATGAATAATATGCACTCATCAGTCTTTTCCACGGAACACCAAAGTTAAGTTGTCCACTAATGCATTATGGTCCCCAAATTCCACCCAAGTCACAGTCAATCCCCACCTCCACAAACTTTGTCTCAAAAACAATCATTCCAGTATTCCACCATTTTTATTCGTTGGTCTCCTCTCATTGCCAGCAAGAGATTAACAAAATTTCATGGATATTAATAAGATAATATATATTTCATGGATATTAATAAGCCAAGAGATTACAAGTGATAAAAGGTAGGAAATTGGTATTTTTACACGTAAAAATATTACTTTCACAATAAAAATATCAATTTCTTAAATATAAATGGTAAGTCTTTAAAAGCACTTAATGCACTAGGAAAATTAAATGAGAATATTATGCAAAAATGAAATGAAAATATTATGATTTACCTGCTAGTGGACCATCAAAATATACATGTGAGTGTATGTGAACAGTATGTGAGCGATTTTATATAATAGTTGACTTACTATAAAATTTTCTATACTTATGGGGATCTTATTTAAAATTGAACAATTTACCCTATAAATTCTTTCACTCAATCTCTTCTATTTTCTCCACACCCAAATACTCATCATCTGTTCTTTCAAATTATTTCGTTTGTTTTTGTGTTTTAAATGAGTTGTACTTAATGTTGTATTAGAACAAAAAGATCCAACAGCTATTAATCATGATAATGAACAAGTAAAAAATTACCAGCACCAGCAACAACTAATATTGTGTGTGTGTACAGAAAAGTTCAAAAGCATAATTCTTAAGTAACATAATTCCTTAAGTAACATAACTATTTAAAAGCCAAAATTGTGCATTCCTTCCACATTTTTTTAAAAACTCAAACCGTGCCTTCCTTCGCTCTTCTCTCCTCTCTCTAAATCGGAAGCCCTAACTTCTCTCTTCTCTCTTCTCTCCAAATGCTTCTCTCTAAATCATTGAAGATTCGTGACCATGCCTTATTGTAACAAGCAGAGCCAAATCGGAACCGTGCCCTAGCTTCTCTGTTCACTTTTCTCTCCAAATCACTGAGAATCGCAACCTATTTCGCTGTGGATAAAAGCAAGTATGTGTATGTAATAGATTTTTTTTTTCTTTTTCCTTCTAATTTTTCTGTGATGATATGTTTATTGCTTGAAGTTTCGTTGTGGTTGAAGTTTATTCAACCTTGAAGGTCCTTCTAATTTTATTAGGATGCCCTATTTTTCTAATTTTCGCCTTTAAACTAGTTTTGTACTGTTGAACAACTAGGTATGCTAAATATAGGTACTTTTTGAGATCTTATATTGTTTTGGTTTATTCTTTAATTGAGAATGATAATTTAGAGAGAGCCCATGAAGTAATGCAGTGTATGGTGAGGAATTTTGCTGAAAATGGGAGGTTAAAAGAGGCTGTTAGTATGGTTATTGAGATGAGAAATCAAGGGTTGGTGTTGAAGACTTGGAATAAAAATTTAATTTCTCTAATTATTATTTTGAATAATAAGGTGTTGATTTGATATAATGCTTTAGTTATAGGTGAAATGTGCAAATTTTGCGAAGTAAGCAAGTTGTTATAAAATATTCTTTTCGTCGGAGAATATTTTTTTTATCGGGGAATATCCGTACGACGGCGCAATCATTAGTGGACCACATAACGGAATAATTGTCGGATATAGAAAGCGACAGAAATAACCTTTTTATAAAAATAACACGAAAACTTTTACCGTTAACTGTTAAAATACTCGGTGATAAAAATACAGTAATACCCTAAGGTCTTTATAGTCTGGGAGTCGTTGGTCGAAAGCTCGCTAAGTGGTAGCACTATTAGCTTAATGGAATGAAACATTGCACAATCATGGTTATCTAAAAAAATATAAGACGGGAAAAGAGCAAAAAACCCCTGTAATGAAAAGTAAAGCATAAGTATCCTGGATTGGACTCTTGAACTTGGTGGATTTTTGAATTTAGTTGGATTTAGCTTGTTCGTGAATTTTGTGAGTTTACAATGTATGATGCCTTTAAAGAGATCTAATATGAGTTGTATTCAGCATTATTATAAGACCCCAACTTTTATGAATAAAGATGAATTTTTTATAAATATTATTTTTGAATATTATGAAATGAATTTGATATAATGTTATAGTTGTGGGTAATATTTATAAATTTTACAAAGTACGCAAGTTGTTATATAATATTCGATTGGTCGGGGAATATTCGTTTTAACAGGGAATATTCGTACAACGGCACAATCATTGGTGGACCCCACAACGGAATTATTGTCGAATTGAGAAAACAAAAAAAAATACTTTATGAAAATAACGGCGAAAGTTTTACCGTTAACTGTTGAAACACTCGGTGTTAAAAGTACAGTAATACGTGTGGCTGCATAGTAGCACACGGTATTGATTATTGATGCTTACGTGAGAAGTCACTCAGTTTTGTTCAATTATTGCTACAGTAATTGCTGCATAGTATCTCACGTTATTTGATTCAATTATTGTCAATATTTTATATATTATTAAATCAATAATTGAGATGACAAAGTTATTAATATTATCATTTACAATATTAACGATGTCTAGAAGTTCTGTCAAAGAGAGGTTTAGTCACCTAATTGCGCGCCAATGGGGAGATATCATTATTGGAAAGCCCCCTCTTTCCTAGGAACGACCTGGTTGATTAATATTGTGAATTATAATAATGATGATAAATTTTGTTTTATTAGTATTATTAATGTAATAAAACAGAAAAGCTTTTTATATAAAACAGAATACTTTTATAAAGTTATTTGTTTTATTAGACTATAAATAGAATATATTATATTCTATTATGCATAGTGTTTTGCATAGTAAAATCTTTTTATATAAAACAGAATACTTTTATAAAGTTATTTGTTTTATTAGACTATAAATAGAATATATTATATCTTATTATGCATAGTGTTGTATAGTGTCTGCATAGTGTTTTGCATAGTAAAATCTTTTTATATAAAACAGAATACTTTTATAAAGTTATTTATTTTATTAGATTTTAAATAATATATATATATATATATATTTAGAATATATTATATTTTATTGCATAGTATCCTTTCAATTCTCCTATAAATAGGATGCTTAGTTGGAATTGAAATCACACCAGAAATTCAGAGAATTCTTCTTCTATAATCTTGAGCGTAGTTCTTTAGAGTTTTCAGAAGCTTTGAGCATAGAAAAATAGTATAAGTTTTCTTCAAGAATATCTTCGCCCTACCAGTCGTAATACTCTTCTTTTACGGTAAGGGATATTATTTGTTATACTCGTAAGGGGTATTATTTCTTTCATCTTCATGAATAGAACTTCTGTTATTCCATTCTTTATCATTATGTTGGAATAACCTGTCTATGCGAAGTACCGCATACATGGTGAAATTCTTCTGTTATTTCATTCTTTATTATTCTGTTGGAACATCCTGTCTGTACGTTTACGCATGACCTGGTTCTGTTCTTTATTATTCTGTTGGAACATCCTATCTGTGCGATTTACGCATGACCTGGTTCCGTTCTTTATTATTATGTTGGAACATCCTGTCTGTGCGGATTACGCATGACCTGGTTCCATTCTTTATTATTCTGTTGGAATAACCTGTCTGTGCGGTTTATCGCATGCATGGTGATTTCTTCTGTTATTCCATTCTTTATTATTCTGTTGGAATAACCTGTCTATGTGGATTATCACATGCATGGTGAATGATCCTATGTATTCATTCCTTATTAAATTGTGGAAATGATCTTTCTAAGTGGATTACCGCATGGCGGACGAAAATTCATTTGCAGTTTCATATATTCTCTTATACTCAGTTGGTTAAAGTTTTGAATTCTATACTCAATGAAATTAGTGAAATATCCTTGATATTTACGCTTCATCCAGTATCTTTTCATGGAAATATTCTTCTAAGCATTCTTGAATTTTACTCCACAAAGAAGTATCATGTTGACAATTTGGACGTTATTAGTTCCTGGATAAATTAATTCTTAAACTTGTTTTATTGAATTCTTATATCATTGTCATCATCTTCATGTTTATATTATGTTGAAAGTCATCTGTGGCCTGTATAGCATAAATGGACTTGGTATAATTATGACCAAGGATTAATCGGTATAATCATGACCGCAATGTTACAAATGATGTGGTAAAAGTCCTCATTGGTCCGTAGTGCATTGATGGACAATTGTTGGCATGATCACGACCATTGATAAATACACGAATATCCTTGGCCCATAGTGTATGGATAATTTGTGGTTGTGATACTAATGAATGTCCATGGCCGTAGTGCATGGATGATGTTGATTATTTATTAAGCTGAGTTCCAGCGATAAAAGTGATGAAAAACCTTTTAAATCATAAAAGATAGTAGATTTTATTCTCTACTTGACTCTTTTAATGGATTGCTTGTTCCGCTGCAGTTAAACTTGATGTTTGTTATATTGTATCAGTTTTACATTGTTGAAGGCTAACGATAATTTATTCTGCATTATCTTAGTCATAATATTTCTTACTGGGCTAGTTGAGCTCACCATTTTGCTTTCATTATTCTTTTCAGGAAATGAGAACGTAGCAGAGACTAGTCGGGGAACGGAGTGACGGTCCAAATGATAGCATTAGTAGTCCTCACTATTCTATGAAATAGTGTGATAATAAATGTATTGAGGACTTATTTTGAGTTTGAATACTGTCTAGAAGACAATATTTGTATTAAAACTCACAGCTCATGTTGTATATTTAAGATTGTATTTGTATTCTGTACCATGTATTTGGCGACTCAGAATATGTGATGTATACCTATTTTGGGGGCGTCACAATTATATCAGTTAGCATGGATGTTGAGCACATACGCACTATACCAGTAATAATAGTTTAAGATTTGATGATTGATAGAAATTATTGATTGGTTTTGATATGTAGTATTGTCATGTTTGCTTGATTTCTCTGAGGCCAGTTGAACAGACTAGATTCTATCAAGACTGTTGGATTCGTAGGCATATAGACTAGTTGCATCACATTTCATTGCATTGCATTGTATAACACTTTTGTTTTGTTTTGTGCTCGAGGACTAGCACGGGTTTAAGTTTGGGGGAGTTTGATGAGTGGATTTTATACCTACGAATCGGCTTCTAATTCAAGCTTAAATTGTGTTAACTCGTCATTTTTTGTAATTAGTTTTACTTGTTTAGTGTTGTTTTATGTTTAGGTATGGTGGTGTAACATATGGGCTTAAAAGATGGTTTCATGGCTAAAGTGGGCAAGATAATGAGCAAGAACTGGACTGCAGTAGAAGGCACCCTCGCCGGGGCGGATATCATAAAGCTAAAAACCCCGTGCGGGGCGGGGGTACTTGATCGAAAGACAGAAGCATTGCCCGCCGGGGCGGGCTATTAATGAAGGAAAACCCCCGCCGGGGCGGGAGTACGGGAAAAACAAGACTTCTGTTTGAACTGTACTATTGCATATGCGTGAAGGATAGAGGTATGGTTTGGAACTGCATTGGGATTCGAATTATGGTCAGAATAAGTGTCCTGGGTGAAAGTAGTATGCACACAAGCCAATCATGTTTGATGATAAAGCATATACTTTGTAACAATCTTATTCATTTATTAATAAAAAGTATTAATTTATTAAAGGCTTATAATTATCTACATGATGTTGTTTTATAATATGTGATAAACCCATAGTTTTAAGCAATACTTTTAGAATAATGATGATGATCATTCTAATGAGATCTAAATTCTTAGAAAGCTTAAAACTAAAATAGTTCTCAATCATTGGATTACTAAATTAGAGATTAGTGAATCCGGATAGATTGGTACATACGTTGCTTGCTCATTGGATGAGGATGATTGATATCATGATCATTTGTGTGGAGACACTAAAGCAAGTATGTGAGTGCTTATTAGAGAATAAGTTTACTGAACGTGGCTCACTAAGGAATACCTAATGGAGTTTTACTTGCCTGTCAATAGGAATTCCTGTAGTGATAGTAGTACAAGTGATTCTTGGACTTGAGATCATCATAGTATCTTGTGTATGATGAGTTATACTTTGACTTATTTCTTAACCCTTAGGGTATATCAAAGGGTATGCTTGGGTATAATAAGTTGTACATTGAGATAATGTATGATCAATAAAGAATCTACCACTTCTAGTAAGAGAAGAGAAATGTCATATGTGATTCGATAAATGACAACCCAGTAGTCCTTGGCCAAGGCAGAATGAAATTAGAAAGGAGTTTCTAATTTACATTATTTGGTGTTATGCATTTAAGAATTGAAAAATATATAATTAAATAAAATAAGACTTGACAGTAATTTCATGTCTTATATTTAATTGGGACATTGTATGGTGGAAGGATTGAATTGTACGGTAACTATTAACTCAAAGGTTCTTTTATGATTAATGTTGAAATCTATATTATCTGAAAAGCCGTTGATCGCTAGGGAGGCTTATCCCTATTGTAGAATAAATATTATTTATTTAAATAAATTAATAGTTTAATTTATTTATTTAAATAAGATTAGAATTGTTCTAATTGATTTATTCACAACCGGTATAATATGGAGAACCTAAAGGGTCACACCATAAAAGGAAGAATAATTATTTAAGAAGTTAATGGCATAATCGTAATAATATGTTAAGTATATTTAATTTAATCTATGGTGATAGAATAAATTAAATAGCTTAATATTTATTATTTAATATTTTAAAAATATTAAATATCAATTAATAAGAGGAGTCTTATTAATATTATTACAATTATTATTATTTTAATTTCTGAAAGACTTTAGGAATTAATTTAATATAAGTACTCTCATTTATTTCTAATAGGATTAGGAGGGAAAATTAGTTAAAGGAGTTAAATTAATTATCACTAATAAGATTAGGGAGCCCATTTAATTAAAAGAGTTTAATTAAATAAATAATACCTTATTTTAATTAAATAGAGTTACCTGATATCTTTATAAGAGGAGTCTTATATTAGATATCAAATATACGTGATTCCAATTGTTGGAGAGTACGCTCATTTTCTATGAGAGATAGAAAATAGGGTTTTGTCAAACACCCATCTTCTTGAATCTTTATTCTTTCTTGGTGGATTCACCTCTAGAGGCCAAACACTTGTGTGGCTAACGTTGATCAAAGGAAGGAACCAAACCCAGTGGATTCAAGTTGAACGCGAAAAGATTGGAGGTGAACTTGTACCTGAGAAAGTTCGAATCTTCAAGGGTATGATTCTTGTTCTTTATATCTTTTCGTTTAATTAATAATTGTGCATAAAGGATGATCCGGGTATATGGTTTGTAAAATTTTAAACTTTGTTTTTACACATTTCCGCTTATTTTGTGCAATTTGATTGCGCCCAAGAATATTACAAACGTAACACTGGGCTGAAGATTAACAAGAAACAAGAAGGTAGATTCAACTAACAATCAAGTAGCAACTAGAAGCTTGATTTTGAGCAAAAGCATTGGAGAAAGAATTTGAAGGTGAAATTCACGATAATTGCAGATTGAAGCAAAGGAGAAGGGGGATTCTGGATTCATTCTTTTTCTTTAATTCAGTAATTGTAGTTGGAATGATGTTTATTTTGATGAATTCAGTTTTTAATTCAATTGTGATGAACTAATTTACTTGTTAGGCTTATGACAGATCTTATGGTTGAATGATGATTATGTAGCCTTGAATTTCTGTTTAATAATCTATCTTTCAGTTTATCTATAGTGATTTGTGCTTTAATCTATGAATTGTCTGATCACCAATTCTATGTGGATTTGTATGGATTCGACAGATGATGTATGAATCTAGACATAGTCATTATAGCAAGTGTTCTTGTATTCTGTGTTTGAATGGAATCTTGATTAATGTTACGATAGAGATATGTCTAGCATCAGCATGTAATCAGATAGAGAACTTGAACTTAAACCTTATTTGATTGTAATTCACATAGAGATATAGTGAATTAGTTAATTTGGGTGTTTAGCTTAATTCTATCTAATTTGTAGATTTAAGTTAATATCGTATTAGTGCATCGAGAGATGATTAATTCTACTTGAGTGTTCTTGATTAATAAACTGAGATATTAAATTGAACTGAAATAAGGTGTAATAATCAGAGTGATACTTAAAGTGAAGTTATGAGCCTAATTCTCCAATATTTATTTGAAATTACAGTTTTTAAGTTTGTTGATTGCTTGGTAGTTTTAATATTTTTAATATCTTTAGTTTTATTAGTTATAATCATTGAATTTGATAGTTTAATAAAATTTGGATTAATATAAAGTTGGTAATTAATAGAATTAATTTCTTACTAATTCTTTGTGGGAACGATACTTGACTTATCATTATATTACTTGTTGACCACGTGCACTTGCGTGTGAGCGTAATTAGAATTACACCAACACTAAGTCCACGAACAATGTATTCATGTTTATGATATATCAATGAAGGGGATCTTTTATTTATTCCGTTGTGCTTGAAAAGATTCTTATGTTTGTCATATGCTAATTCATTAGCAATACAAAATAAACAAGCCCCCCTTCTAGATCTATTGTGTGTCTACTGGGAACTAACACTCTTCACTCAACCATTTCATCGAGCAGGTGGTGTGCATCTTCATCTGGAGCAGGGGAGCAACGATCTTAACCTTAACTTGAAATTTCGGTGAGGGCGGGAGCAGTTGCTAAGGGTTGCTCTCAAGTAGCTCTGTCATTCACAATATTCATATGGTGCTAAACTCGTTGATTGATTGCAATGAAATTCATGGGTACTGCTGCTGCTCCATTTTTGTTCCTTTTTCTGTCACAATGTTTTCTATTGGCATCATCATCATCATCAACAATACCAGATAGTTTGAGCACAGGACTCATTTCTGTCATTCGAAAATCCGGCGGCCGCTGCTGCTTCCTTGATCCGCCGTTCAATAAATAAAAAAATTTTATTGATATATTTTGACCCCTCTATTAATACGTTCTGGTTCCGCCAGTTGCAGAGGTGACGATTTTTGTTGGTTTTTCTTCCTGGAGGCCCTTCTCGTGCTTATACTCTCGAAGATTTTGCAATAATAGAAGAGGATTTTAAGTTTCATTACAGATCTGTTCTGGTCTAATGGGATCGATTGTCGACTGAGTTGATAGATAAATTTACAACAAAAAAAATAATATTGCAACAAAAAGCCAATATTCAAGAGAAGGTAAAGCATGTTGGTTCGTCGCGCCAAGAGGCAAGAAGTCTCTTTCTCTTTACCAACTTAGATAAAAATAAATTGGGAACATGAGTTGTAATTTAAAATTTATTATATTGAAAGTTGTGGATAATTATGGTAATTATAAAAATATTACTTATTCAAATTTCTTGGACGGAAAACTTTGGCAGGAAAAGTGGTCAAGTTTTCTATCTATTTCTTTTCTTTTTCGTTTATTAAAAAACTCAGAAACATAGAAATTGGAAAGAAAACTTAAATTTTCCGTCCATTTTAAAATTCAGAAACAAATTGTAAAGAGATAAAAAAAATATGGTTGTCTCACTAGTACAAGTCCATCACATTAAAAATTCAATTACAAAATGTCTAAATTATATATTTTTTCAAAATTTTCCAATAACACCTACACATTATTTCTCAACAAGACAAAAAATTACAACATTAAAAAGTCTAATATTCTCTCCAATCCAAAATTAGAAAACATTCTTAAAACGATAGCTTTTAACGAAAACTTAATTTATTAAAATTGATCCTAACATTTGTTAAAAATGTAGTAGTGATTATATAGTAGTACTCAATCTACCTAGACTATAAGTAATGACACGTTAAGAAATTCTGGAACGAACAAAAAAAGAAAAATATATCTCTTATTCCGAAACGGAGGGAGTATATTCAATTACACAAATGTACATAATCAATACTTTACATAGTTTCCATTGCAATATAAAACTAAAACCAAATATGTAAATAAAGCTACAATAAAAATGAGCCTCAAGGGGAGGGGAGGGGAGGGGAGGGGAGGGGAGGCATCACTTTTGCACTTTTGAACTAAGCCTCCAGCAACTTTTTGTGTATCCTGCAATACACATGTATTGGCAACAAATCAATAAAACCCCATAATAAGCCTTCATAAAAGAAGAACCAATGAAAAATAAAACTTACAGCAAAACAACATTCAAGCCGCAGCAGGCAGCAGCTAGAAACCATATAGCAATCTGCTGCTGTAAATTGGCTCTACATGCTAAGTTTATGCAACACATTATTGATCATCTTGAAGTCATTATATTGGCTTCAGTTCATCAAGTTGTATATGCATACTAGAACTAGAAGAAACTCTACATGGAGTCTAACAATCCCTTTGAGATGAGCAAAATCAACAAAGTGGGCAAAAATTTTGAAATAAAGAGAATACTAAAACTTAACCATCTGGTTAAGAACAAAAATTACCTATGGAAATTAAAATTCATCCATTCCCATTTCTGTGAAGACGACGCTTGAAGATGATTTTACTTTTTCAGTATCGTTTTTTAATTGGTCAATCATACTTAGGGGGCTGTTTGTTTAGAACTTAATGGGTCTGAATGACTGAATCGGTAAGTAGCTTGAATCATTAAGTGCGTTTGTTTTGAAAAAAATAGTCTGAATAGCTAAATCTGTTGTCAGATGCGTTGACTGAATGGTTAAGTCCGAATTGTTGGTCTGAATGGCTGAATGGTTGGCTGAATGAAGTAAAAAAAATTAAAAATAATAATAAAATATTACCTATTATATTATGTAATATTAACTAAATTTACAACAAATTTGAATTTTTTCAGAGAGGTAAAATATTAAAAATATGTCATTTTCAGATCTTTAAGATATGTCAGTTATCAAACAATTTTTTTCATTCAGATTCAGCTCATTCAGATTCGGATTCAGATTCAGATTCATTCAATTTTTATCGAACACCCCCTTAGCGTCCCCAATTTAATATTGCGGACAAAGACTTTTATAAGGAGTGGTATTTTGGTCATCTGTTCCGTCTGCAGTATTAAACTGCGGAATACTGAAAACTAAATTGCGGACGGAAGTTCTATTAAACCGTTCGATCTTAAGATGGGGGGTCACGATGTGTTGTAAGGCTAGACTCTTTTTTACAACGTTGGCTATGGATCGGTCCCCTTTTTAAAATAACTTAAAAGTTATTATTTAAAATGACTTATAAGTTATAAGTTATATTAAGTGCTAACTTATAAATAAAAGTGTGGTATCATTATGACTTGTAAGTCAAAAATTAAGTTAAAATAAAATGTGAAGGTATTTGACTAAAATGACTTATAAGTTAAAATAAGATGTAAACACTATTAAAATAAAGGCAAAACAATCTTTATATTTGGTCAAACTTACTTATTTTTAAATGAATTATAAGTCACCCCAAACATTTTCAACCGTAAAAAATAACTTATAAATTAATTTGACCCATTTATAAATTGTTACGGAACATGCCGTAAGAGAGTCAAGTTTAAGGTTCCTCCAACGTAATATGATTACTTTTGTACCTAGTAGAGAAAACGGTACGGTCAAGTGTGTATACATCAATAAAACAACAATATCAAAAATGTGTATTTTTTTTCCCTATATAATCGTAAAAGGAAAAGCAAGGATTCCCCCTCCCCCTCCCCCTCCCCCCTCCCCCCTCCTAGCAAGGCCAAATGGCCAACTATGTCTGCCCATGATATAGATGTTTCAATCATGAAGTTTGCCTTTCTTGTTTTTTGAATACATTTATTTCTTCAATCACTACAAATATCAGCAAGGAATTCTGAAAGACTTGCCTATATAATATATCCAGAGAAATGAAAGTTACAAGTTACATTGCCTTTAAACCTTAATACTTCAAATTTAAAAAAAAATTAATAAATGGATGAAAATCTCTCTCTTGCATTTCACTCGATACATGACGGGACTCCGTTTGTAAGTTAAATAAGTTAAGTTTAGAATAAACTATTTTTTAACGAAAAAGAAAAAGACGGTGCGTTTAACCGAAACATAAGACAGACACAGTGTCCCAAGAAGTACTTAAACATAGCTGGTGTTGCATAGCTAAATCATACATAGAAGTATGGTTATGATATGTTAATATCAAGCACACACCAATTTATTCATAGTACGGACGGGCATTAGTAGGATACATAAGCTCATCTCACTACACAAGTTTTTCACATTATTACTCTTTCTTCTGCAGTTCCTTCAGAAAATCTTCATTGTCAACCAGAACCTGCATACAATAAGTAGAAAAAGAATCACAACATGAGCTTGAAACAAATGAAAGTTTGTGCATATTTATACTTTTGAATAATGCAGGTTAATGAGCTATTATCTTCTATTTTTCTGCCTCTTTCTTGTTTACGGAGTAGGCGAGATCTACTTTGGAGAGATTAGGTGCTTTTAAATCTCATCATGCAATGAGGTTGTGTATTAAATATTATACTATTTTAGAGTAAGAGAGATCGAAAAGGGAAAAAAACTAGTGTTTTGAAACTATATTAGTACAAGTAGGAAATGAGATTCAAATGGTTGGAGATTACTTTTTGAGTGAACTAGTACAGAATTTAGTAATGGTATGATAGGGGCCATGTATGTGTTCATTTTAGGAAACTAAAGCAGTGTTGAATATTAGGTTTATGAATCAAAATGAAAAACTGCGTCTCGAATCTCATTTTTGCTTCACATTTGCTATCAATCTCCTTAAAATATTTAACATGAGTTCACATACAGATCATTTTGCTTTAGAAAACTTACTGTCTTCCAACCGTCTGGATCTAGGAAAGATGTAATCTTGGTGTTGAGTCCAGGAATTGGTCCTGGTTGCCGAGTTATTTTCCCTCCAAGTTCTTGGATAACGACGTTCACAACCTCACCACTTTTATATACATCATCAGTACTGATTGCAACCTAGAAACAAGTATAACATCCATCATAACTTGCAACTACAAACCAAAAGAAGAGGAAGGACAATACGCATTCAAAGTCGACAAATCTACTTGCGGTTTCGCAACACGAGTATTGAACTGACCTGTGCGTATGCATTTCCTTTGGTATATTCAGTCACACCATAGTTATAAGTCAACTCCAGAACAGTTGTCTCGTATTCATCAGCATAACCCATCATGGCTAGGGTGTACTGTAAAAGTACAGAAATATATCTCAGGGATCATCAATTTGTCATCTGTACTCTAATAGAAAACTACCAAGAAATTGTGTCACCTTCTGTTCTGGTCTATCAATCTTTCTCAACAATTTCATTCCCAATGCCTGCGTAAATTGGAAACCAGGAATTAAATATACATACATGAAAATTGAACTGACCTGTGCATGTATTTTTTCAAAGTCCCACTAGTTATGTAAACTAATTTGTTGGATGTTTTGACGCATTAGAAAATAGAAACTGCCCAGCAAATTGGGTCACTTCCTCTACATGCATCTTCAGCGATGGACGCAAGAATTGTCAATGGTGGGCAATATCTTTAATAATTAAAAAAATATCAACAAAAATATTAAAAAATCAACTATGGATGGAGAAGTGAAGAGTTGTCAAAATTCTTTTCAAATTAATCTCTCTATACAAGTAATGCTTGCAAAAATTTATTGACCACCCTGACCATATGTAGCTCCGTCAATGTGCATCTTGATGACCTGCCATGGGTAGCATATAAATCCTGAACTAGATACGAAGCATCCAAGACCAAACTACACACCCCGCAGTGCGTCCCAACAAAAAGTAATAATATAATAAAGAGCGAACCTGACCCATAAAATTCACCACCAAAACATGGGTGTAAATAATAGAATAAGTGTGCAAGACCAGGGGCGGATCCACACTTGGGCGAGCGTGGGCTCAGCCCCAACTGATTTTTTAAATTTTTTTAGGTATATGTCATATTGGTAATATAATGCAGTTTGGGGGCTAATCACTAAAAATTTTCAAGTAATGTAGTGCTACTTCAAGTACAATACACACTCTTGAGTTTATGTTCATATGCGATTTCTAGAGGAAAAAACTCATTTTCACTATCTATTGTCCATTTCACTTTGTGACATTAGAAAATACAAACACAAAACAAATTCTCCACCATTCCATCATATTCAATTCAAATTTTATAATCAGAAATTGGAATACCCAATATGCTAATAATAATTATTGGTTTAATTTGAATTGAAAATTCATTAAAATATTTATTCATCTTGTTAATTAAGTAGTTGTTAACTTGTTACTAGCTTTTTTTTTTTATTTTTTGTTTTCTTTTTTTTAATTGATACTTTCCATTTTTTGAGCCTTAAATTGTTCATTTGCTAGTGAAGTTGGTATTAATCCTACCTAGTTGCAACTGCAAACGTTTAAAAAAAGCATTTTCAGCTATAAATCTTATTAAGACGTCATTGGTTATTATGGGAGATGGGTAGATTAATTCTTGTCTGTCACGTATATAAAAAGAGACATCTTTGATACTATTGACTATGAGTTGATTTAGAAACGGTTTTAGTATATGAGACCATGAAGAGAATTATTGTAAATCACTTATTTGAAACGCTTTTGTGCAAAAATAATGATTGATATGAACATATTTAACGTTTTTAAATTTTATTATTGTTCTTTATTTTTCTTATAATTATTTTGTATTAAACCCTCACTGAGTAAAAGTCCCGTGTCCGCCACTATGCAAGACAACCTCAATTTTCCCAATCATCACATGCAGAATATCTTTCAAAAATATGTAAATTCATCAATGCATTCCCAATGCTCATGTAAAAGGTATATTCAATTAAAAATTATAATTTTAACTTTTGGAATTACCTGATTGCTACTATAAAAAAGGTAAATCATTTCTACAATTACTCTATCAAATTTCATATGTATTTCTACAAGTAACTATCAAATTTCAGAAGTATGGTATCCCTACTGCTTTTTAGCTCCGAATGGATTCTAGACATACAACTTACCAAAACAAAGTACTCCATGGAAATTTCGGAAAGAATATCATCTCTAGGCAATTTATCCTAATCCTTAAAAGAATAGGTCCATTTAAGAACGCAAACTCAACTAGAGAAAATTTACCTTTTCGTAAAACTTAATAGAGCGCTCGAGATCACCCACACGAAGCATTACTTGACAGAGTGGTTCAGGAGTAGAAGCTCTTTGGATGATTTCAAAAGCATAGCCATCAGGATCTTTGACAAAAGCAATGATACTTGATCCACCTTTAACAGGACCAGGCTCCCTCGAGACATTTCCACCCTTGGCCCTTGCATTTTCAACAAATTTGTACACCTGCAAGTGCATATGAATGAGAAAATGTTCAAAAAAATGTGCCCAAAATATGTAGCAAATATAAATACACATACATCAGGGGTTGCAATAGCAAAATGTCCAAAGCCCGTTCCAATGTCATATTTATCCACTCCATAGTCTGCGAATTAATCAAGTTAGTTAGTACCTTTTAACTTTAAACAGAGATCGTATGTAAGAAAGTAAAAGGAATGATGAACAAAGCATAAGAATAAATAAATAAATAAATTTCTAAAAATAACACCCAACTAACTTAACCACTCAAAATCTTGTGAACAAACATCAAAGTTGGTTAAACAGATTGTTGAGTCACGTATTAGTTGTTTTCAAATAGGGATTTCTTATTAGTGTACTAGATCATAATGCTTACCAGTTTATTAGGAAGTTGATGCACGTTGAAAGTTAGTGGTCCTATTTTCTAGTATTTGTTAGTCAGTAACTTTATTTAAAGAGCTGTAGGTTGTAGTTGTCATATGCAGAGTAATATAGACTTGTTTATAATTGGTTGTCTTCCTCTTGTTCAATAATATATATTCTGGTTTTTATTATTGGTATCAGAGCCTGGTTGGTGAAAAAGTGAGACAGAGAGTGAAGAAAAAGAGTACTTAGCAACAGTTTTTTTTCTTCCTATCCAGTAGCAACACCTGATGGCGTCTGAAAATTTTGTTCAACCAGCCATTCCACGTTCTGATGGTCATTATGATCATTGGAGCATGCAAATGGAAAATTTCTTGAGATTAAAAGAGTATTGACAGGTTGTTGATTCTGGAGTAGCAGAACCAGCCGCTGATGTGACGTTGACAGACTCGAGGAGCCGAATTGGATGCGATGAAGTTGAAGGATCTCAAGGCCAAAAATTATCTTTTCCAAGCCATTGATAGGTCAATCTTGGAGACGATTCTTTGCAAAGATACCTCCAAGCACATTTGGGACTCTATCAAGAAGAAATATGCAGGGAATGTGAAGGTCAAACGTGCACACCTTCAATCACTTCGCACCGAGTTTGAGACATTGCGGATGAAAGTCGGGGAGTCAGTTTCAGATTTCTTCTCAAGAACGATGACAATCGCAAATAAGATGCAAATTAATGGCGAAAAGATGGAAGATGTGACGATTGTGGAGAAAATTCTTCGGTCAATGATGCCAAAATTCAATTATGTTGTTTGCTCCATTGATGAATCTAAAGACATTGATTCTCTTTCAATTGATGAATTGCAGAGTTCATTGCAGGTTCATGAACAAAAAATGAATAAGCAAGAACAGGAGGAACAAGCTTTACAAGTCTCAACCAACAATCATTTTTCATCACCAAGCAAGGAAGAACAAAGAAAAGGAGGAGGCAGCGGAAACAAAGCTTGTAGGCAGCCACACCAACAACCAGAAAACTATCAATCTCATTTTTCTCAAGGGAGAGGAAGAGGTCGTGATGGTAACCACTCAACAAACTTCAAGCCAAAGTCGGCAGACAAATCAAACATTAAGTGTTATCGGTGTCATAAGTACGGTCATTATAAATTTGAATGTCGTACTAATTTAAATAAGAATCGTGGGGCAAGATCTAATTTTGTAGAAAAAGAAGAAATATCTCTTCTCATGGTGTGTCATGCAAAGGAGGATACGCACCAAAATGTGTGGTATTTAGATACCGGTTGCAGCAATCACATGAGTGGAAATAAGCCTACGTTCTCTCATTTGGATGAATCTTATCACGATACTGTGAAGTTTGGAGATAATTCTACAATCTCTGTTATGGGCAAAGGAAATGTGTCAATCCAAACCAAGGGATGTTCCACGCAGACTATTTCTAATGTTCTTTTTGTAACAAATTGAAGACCAATTTACTTAATGTGGGTCAGGTGCAAGAGAAGGGGTATGAGTTCTTCATCAAAAATGGGATTTGTCGAATTTGAGATGAGAAATTGGCTTGATAGCTCAAGTTAGTATGACGGCTAATCGGATGTTTCCACTGTCTCTCCACAACACGAATTACTCATGTTTCTCGACAAAGTTGAAGGATATGGCTTGGCTTTGGCATTTCCGATATGGCCATCTTAACTTTGGTGGTTTAAAGACTTTACAACAAAAGCAAGTGGTAGTTGGTCTTCCACAATTTAATAGCCCCTCGGATGTTTGTGAAGATTGTGTTGTTTGTTAGTAAACAACATCGTGATTCTTTTCCAAAAGGAAATTCATGGAGAGCAAAGAAAGTATTAGAGTTGGTGCATTCCGATCCCTGCGGACCAATCAATCCATCTTCTAATGGAGGAAAAAGATACATAATTACTTTCATTGATGATTTCAGTCGGAAAACATGGGTTTATTTTTTGCAAGAAAAATCTGAAGCTTTTGAAGATATAAAGTACTAGTGGAGAAAGAAGTTGGCAGGCCCATCAAAGTTCTACGTACTAATCGTGGTGGGGAGTATAACACATGAATTTACAAATTTTTGTGAGGTTAATGGAATCAAGAAGCAACTTACAGCAGCCTACACGCCCTAACAGAACGGTGTGTGAGAAAGGAAAAATTGCACTATTATGAATATGGTGCGATGTCTTTTGACAAGGAGCGGTATTCCAAAAGTTTTTTTGCCAGAAACAGTTAATTGGAGCATTCATATTTTGAACAGAAGTCCTACACTTGCTGTTAAAAATATGACACCAGAAGAAGCCTGGAACGGACAAAGACTGACAGTAGATCATTTCAAAATTTTCGGGTGTATTGCTTATGCCCATATTCTAGATGAGAAGAGAAAGTAGATGAGAAAAGAAAGAAGCTGGATGACAAAGGAGAAAAATGCATTTTTCTTGGTGTTAGTGATCAATCAAAAGCTTATAAGCTATACAATCCTATCACCAAGAAAATCATTATTAGCCGCGATGTTATCTTTGATGAAGAAAAAACCTGGTCATGGATCGAGAACAACATTCAGCAACAAATTCCTGCAGATTTTGATGGTGATGAAGAGAAAAGGCAGCAACCTATGGAGTTAGTGGAACAACCAGCAACAATCATTCAAAATGATTCTCGAAGTCTACCTGTAAGTGAAGAAGCTGCAGCACAAAGACCTCGACGAGATAGGAAAAGGCCTGCATGGATGATGGATTATGAGGTATCTAATTTTGACGAGGCTTAAAAAGACTCACTCACATATTTCGCTCTATTTTCAGATTGCGATCCTGTAGTTTTTGACGATGCTGTAAAAGAAGCAAAATGGCAAAGGCTATGGATGTAGAAATTGCTGCTATTGAAAGAAACAATACTTGAGAGTTGACAGAGCTTCCCAAAGGGCAAAAGTCCATTGGTGTGAAATGGGTGTACAAGACAAAATTGAAGGAGAATGGTGAAGTTGACAAGTACAAGGCGCGGTTAGTAGCTAAAGGATACAAACAAGAGTTTGGCGTGGATTACAAAGAAGTTTTCGCTCCTACGGCTAGACAAGACACAATTAGAATGGTAATCGCAATGGCTACTCAAAACTCATGGCCTATCTCCGGTTGGACGTGAAATCTGCATTCCTACATGGTAACTTGGAAGAACATGTATTTATTATTGATCAACCTCCTGGTTATGTCAAGAATGGAGATGAGCATAAAGTGTATAAATTAAAAAAGGCACTATATGGACTAAAACAAGCTACAAGAGCTTGGAATAGTCGTATAGATGCTTACTTTACTAAAGAGGGATTTAAGAAATGTCCATATGAACATACACTTTTTACGAAAGTTGAAGATGGAGGAAAGATGCTCATAGTGTGTTTATATGTGGATGATCTTCTTTATACTGGAAATGATAGTGTCATGTTTGACAAATTTAAAAAATCCATGATGACTGAATTTGACATGTTTGATCTTGGTTTGATGCATTACTTTCTTGGCATAGAAGTAGTGCAATCTGATGCTGGAATTTTTGTGTCTCAAAAGAAATATGCCCAATAAATTTTGGACAGGTTTCATATGAAGAATTGCAACCCAGCCACCACTCCGGAAGAGACAAGATTGAAGCTTCTGAAGGATTCAACAGGAAAAAGGGTTGACAGCACTCTTTACAAGCAAATGGTAGGAAGTTTAATGTATTTGACAGCAACACGACCTGATTTAATGCATGTTGTAAGTCTAATTAGCATGTACATGGAGCAACCAAAAGAGATCCATCTTCTTGCTGCCAAAAGAATTCTTCGATACTTGCGTGGCACTACAAATTTGGGGCTGTTTTACAAGAAGGGAAAACAATCAGACTTGATTGGCTTTACTGATAGCGATTATGCAAGAGATTTGGATATGGAAGAAGCACATCAGAATATGCTTTTATGCTGGGTTCAACAGCTGTTTCATGGTCCTCAAAGAAGCAACCAATAGTTACTTTGTCAACAACAGAAGCCGAGTTTGTAGCAGCAACATCAAGTGCATGTCAAGCTATTTGGTTGAGGAAAATTCTTAAAGAGTTGCATTTCAAGCAAGAGGGACCCACTATAATCTATTGTGATAACAGTTCTGCAATTAAACTCTCTAAAAATCATGTTCTTCACGGAAGAAGCAAACATATAGATGTGAAGTATCATTATCTAAGGGAGCGCACAATGGAAGGAGTTATTGATATCATTTATTGCAGAAGTGAAGACCAGGTGGCTGATATATTCACTAAGCCTCTCAATTTGAATGTCTTCCAAAAACTAAGAGAGAAACTTGGAGTATGCATTATGGAGAAAATGTTAAACTGAATATTTGGAATATCATTTTAAGGGAGGAATTGTTGAGTCACGTATTAGTTGTCCTATTTTATAGGGATTTCTTATTAGTGTAGTAGTGGTCATAATGCTTACCAGTTTATTAGGAAGTTTATGCACATTGAAAGTTAGTGGTCCTATTTTCTAGTATTTGTTAGTCAGTAACTTTATTTAAAGAGCTGTAGGTTGTAGTTGTCATATGCAGAGTAATATAGACTTGTTTATAATTGGTTGTCTTCCTCTTGTTCTATAATATATATTCTGGTTTCTTATTACGGATATCATATGGAAGCAAGTAAATGAAATGATGATTTTAACATAAGCCGGTACATTTACAGCTAATTCCTTAAAACTAACACTACTATGGTGCTTTGTGCAATGTGGAAATGTCAACTTATAGGCCATGAAGTTTTTCTTTTTCTCTTCCCTGTCAAAAGAGCAATGCCACTTCCTTGCCTTAGAACTGTTTCTCAGTGGATAAAGGGAATTGGACAACAGTTAAAAGGAAATATGTGTCCATGACTTTGCAGCTAATAATACACAAAAAGTCTTATCAGATATTTAGAATCACCAAACTCCACATCACGAGGAATAGGAAATATGAAAGGATAAGAAAAAAATTAGATCTTTCAGAAGCACATAAGATTTGTTTACTGAAAAAATTATATAGTGAACTACTCTAAGTAACAGAATTACATGCAACTTTATTCAAAAAAACAATTAAATAAGCGATATTAAAGGATAAAGGTCAGGGTCTAAACGTACTGTATGTCAACTCCGCCACAAACTGAGATTCTTCAGGGCCAAACCCAAGAAAGGCATTGGAGTATTTTTCCTCTGGAATATCTCTCTTTCTCAACAGCTTCATCCCCAAACCTTCTGTGTAAAACCTGAAAATACCAAGAGGAACTCCGTGATTCAATTATGAATCCTACAATAAGATCATGTCCAGTATATTTTATTTGACTATTTGAGCAAGTGGCATACTTGATGGTGCGATCAAGGTCACCAACACGATACACAGCATGCAAGAACCTACGTTTATCTTTCTTTGGCCATTCCAACAGCTCGTCACTTGGGAAAACAACAGGTGTAGCAGCCTCAGACTCGGCCATTTCAAACTGTTTTTACCAACAACTTGATTTCACTAAGAAGGTAAAATTGCTAACACGCATAACTTTATACACATGCCAATTTTAATTATTCTGTTGTGCCCACACTACTGTAAGGCGTGAAATAAATTTAAAATTGAAAAAAAATGTATTTTATCCAAGAAATAAATATTTCCTAAAAAGCATCTAAGTTAGTAAATCAACCATCTCAAAGGCTCAAACTCTATTTAAAGACAGATATAAACAGTAATTTTGAATCACACTCCACACAAACCTTCAATTAAATTTAATAAAATGCTAGATTATGTATCTCATGGCAGATGTTAGTAGCTATGTGTAACATACATAACCATAAATTAAACCCAGATTTGAGAACAAACTGCCAAAACCAGAGTCCAAGATTGATGAAATTCACAAATAAGTATATACTTCACCAAACAATTAAACAAACTTATCACTTAAAATAAGCATAATTTCGTGATTAAAATGCATATATCTACATATATATATATATATAGAGAGAGAGAGAGAGAGAGCATACCTGAGAGAGTGATCACTGATAAGTGAAGACCTAGAAATGATAATGATCTCGGTCACTTCATTACATACATATATATACAAAAAGTTGCCGGTAGAGGGGAATGCTAAAGAGACTCAGTATATTCAGTTTTATTTGTGACAGACAAATCATATTAATATCATAGAATGGTTATTTGTTCGCCTTTGGCACGTTTGAGCCTTGACATGCTAAAATGGGATGTTTGAATGTGTTATTGGTAATAAGTGGGACATTTTAATTCCTTTAAATATTAAAAGAAAATAATAATAATAATAATAATAATATTGTGACAAAAAGATTATAATTTTATTGTGTTCATCGTGAATGGCATAAGAGTTAATTTTTTTACTTATGCTATATACATAAGCGGTATTAAAATCATAATATAAGTAATTTATTAATAATATATTATGATCTTACTTTTGTATACACCCATACTTTAATTTATAATATAAATATATTATTTATGTATCTTGTCTTTTTTTATGTATGCGTTATTATAGACAATTATAATAAAAATTGTAATATTTTGTAGCAATATATAATATACTCCCTCCGTCTCAAATTAATTGCTCAGTTTTGATTTTTTTAAGTCAAATTGACTATTTTTAGAATTAATAATTAAGCATATATAAATATATTTCTAAAATTATAAAAATTGGGATTAGTAATAAATTGTATATACTTTCTTTTGGTTATAATCTTTTCACCTATAGTTTAGCAAAAAATAGTAAAATGATTAATTTTAAAAATGATCAATTTGACTTTAAAAAGTCAAAACTGAAGCAATTAATTTGGGACGGAGGGAGTAGTTCATATCAAGAATATATGTGTCTCAGTACTTATCTTTAAAATAATAAAAAGTTTAGTTTAGTAATAACGACATTATAATATAATTATAGAAATAAATTAAAAAATATTTATTATTTTATATTATTATTAATAAAAAGAGAATTGTTTTGTAGAACAAGAAATAGCAAATAAAACTCTTTTAATTTTCTTAAAATAGAAATGGGAAATATTTCATTGGGAATTTGGGATGTTATACTTTCACCCCAAGCATTTTCTTCTTCTAATTTAATATAGGGGGAGCACTATTTCTACATATATTTTTGATATTTTTACATAGTTATTTCTAACAAGAATGTGGGACCCACTGTATGCTCATGTGAGAGAGAATCATGTGAAAATATTAAAAATACTTGTAGAAATATCATAGGATAATCGTAGGATGCGATTCACTTTTTATTATTATTTTTAAAATGTAAAAAAAAAATCAACAAGAAAATAAAATTTTCTTAAATTTACTTTATTATGTGAAAACTGAAAATAATAGTATTGTTACAAACTGACTCCTAAAAAACACATTGAGTTTTTAACTCGTCAAATTAGGTTAGACCCACAAAATGAGAGCTTAGTCTTATAATTAAGATTGAAACTTTTAATTTGTTTGTACCCTCCAAAAGATTAGGTTTGGTCTTGACTTTCTTTCATCTTTGTTATTTATTACAACTTACTCCTTCTCTCCCCAAAAAAATTATTAAGGGTATAAATCTTTTGTGTTCCTAAAAAAATAAAATAAAGTCATAAAATGAAGGGTGAATATGTTATTTAGTGATATTTATTAATATAAAAAAAGAATTAGAAGTACTAATCATTTTATATAATCTTGTGGGAACTATTAAGGAAAAATTTGAAACTTTTTTACTTCTTTTTTCTCGACTTGAACTTTTCTTAATATGTGTGTAAATTGTTCTTTGATCATCCTTTCGACGGATGGAAGGAGTATTTGTGTAGAATAATTTTTGAAAATTAATATTTTCACATCATTTTTTGATATTTTACATGAAAATTATCGTTATATATTCTATAGCGACAGTAAAAACCGTCGCTATAAATCTATAGCGACGGTTTTCATGTGAAAATATTAAAAACTCATGTGAAAATATCAATTTCTTAATTTTTAGAAATTAATATTTTCACATGTACTCTTGATATTTTCACATAGTCCTCTTTTACATGAGAATAAAGTGAGTCCCACATTCATATAAAAAATATCAAAAACTCATATGGAAATAGTGATCCTCTAATTTATTTATATTTTTGTAACTACAAGTCTACAATGAAAGAAAATAGAAAAGAAAAAAAAAGTGTGGCTACTTTTCGTAAAGGCCTATAGGTGATTCCTTCCACAGCTTTTTGTTATTGTAGTTGGATATGAAAATTGGACCGGAAGAGCAAAATGAATTTATTCCCGCGAATAAATGGATAATATAATTGTTGGTTTATATCTTTTGTGATTTTAATAATGACAATATATTTGGGAATGTTGGCTTATATCTTTTGTGAATTTTATGTTGACAATATTATTGGGTTTGTATTATTTATTTGATATATTTTTATATTGCTTGGGATGATTTAATATGTTATATTGTTTGGCCAAAATTGGTTTATTAATATTGGTTTAATATGTTATATTTCTCGGTTGGCCAATTAAAATAAAGGTATGCAATCTTAGTTTATTTAGGTAACCAACCTAATTAAGCAATCTGTTGAGTATTTCACTTAGACAATTTCTCTCCTTATATTATGCTATTCAAATTGAAAATGAGTCTTTTTAAATGAGTTGACTAAGCAATCCTGTTAGACTATGTCTCCTTTATTTTAGCTATCTGCATGGGCTAAAGAGATTTATCAGCTACGTATTCTTTGCTAACAAATTTTATAGCCGTTAGTTCCTTCTCTATATATATATTATTCTTATTGGTTATATCAGGGACAAAGACTTGGATTCATCAGTTCAGTAAAATCAAAGCAAGCATCTGTCTTATACAAAGATATTTCAATAGAGAGCTATCAAAGTTTATTTCCAGCAAGTCTTGTTATTTATTAATTCTTTGTTGGCTGGAAATAAGAGTTCTTTGTAATCACATATTTCTTGTAACGAAATCAGAATTCAAGAACAGTTAGGCTTGATTGTTAATTCCAATAGTGGATAGGGTCTGTTCATAGAAAGCTTTCAAGGTTGCAGATCTGCAAAGGTCTCAGTGGTGAGAAAGGTTGCAGTGGTGCAAAGGGGGCAGAGGTGTCCATCGCAGTGGAAAGATTTATTTGAACAGGGAGTTATTTTTATTGTATTTAATTGAGTATTAAGTTTAATAAAAAGAGTCTCCAATACTAGTTGGTATTGGACGTGGATTAGACTACTATACTAGAGGATAGGGGATGAACCACATAAAAATCTTGGTGTGATTTACTGTTCTTTTGTTTCTGTTTTAAGCTTCAATATTCTGTAGATTTTGTTTACGTCGAAAAATTTTTATACTAATACGACAGGTATTAGCTATCCGTTTATAATAGACAAAGAACATAACTAATACGGACAGGCTTAGACCGTCCGATTATAGACTGCTATAGTAAACTTCAAAAATTGGCCAATATAGATCACTTCTGAGTATTTACACCTATTCACCATGTAAGACCCCAAATTATTAATAAATGAAATTTAATTTTCTCTATTTATTATTTTGAAATAGTAAGGGTTGATTTGATTAATGTGGTTAGTTATGGGTAAAATACGCAAATATTTTAAATAAGCAAGTGGTTATAAAATATTCATTTTTATCGGAGAATATTAGTTTGGTCGTGGAATATTCTTACTGTCGGGGAATATTCGTACGACGGTGCAGCCTTGTGTAGGTCCCATAACGGAAAGCGATTGGATGAAGAAAATGACAAGTATAAGTTGTTTATAAATAACGGCGTAGTTATTACCGTTAATACTGTTGGAATACTCGGTGGATAAAACACAGTAATACACGTTGTTGCACAGTAGCACACGGTATTGCACCAATTATTAATTCTTACGTAAGAAGGCACTACTCAATAATTGTTACAGTAATTATTGTTCAGTATTTTATTTTATTGATTCAATAATTGTTGCGTTGATATTTTATATTACTGTTGTTTCAATAATTGTCACTATACAGTATTTTCCATTATCGAAGCAATAATTCATATTATCTAAATAATATTATTAGATAACATTATTGACAATGCCTAAAAAGTTCTGTCTAAGGAGAGGTTTGGTCACCTAATTGCGCGCCAGTAAGAAGAAATCCTTATTGGAAATCCCCTTCTTTCCTAGGAACTGCCTGGTTGTCAGTATTGTGATTCTATAATATTATTTGTGAATAATTAATTATTGATTTATATGATGAGAAAAATATTCATTTTATGTGGATATAGATGGAGAAATTTTTTAAAGTGATAATTGTTGAAAATCGATATTTTATTTTTTTGATAAAATAATATTTTATTATATGATTATAATATAATAATGATGATATTTTTACAATGAATGTGGGATATATGAGTATATGAGGAGAAAGAGTATTTTTGTTGCATTAAATGATTAAAACATGTTTTTTATGTTTGTGGACCCCATTTCTTGACTGAAATTTGATTATACCCTGTAAAGTCACCCGTTTGTGGATTTTGGTCAATTTTTGTTTGGAATTTGGAAAAATTTTCTTCTGAAAAGTTGTAGAGAATGGAATTTCCTATGAAAAGGACATGAGGTTTGAATTTTTCTGATAAAAGGGCTATTTATTATGAATTATTGAAGTTCTGAAGTTCCGAAATAATTATTTTTTAAATTTGTTTTAAAAGAAAAACTTTTTTGAAATGTTTGTGGGCATCATTAACATATGCTAGGTGGCTGAAATCAGTTGGTAAAAGTGGGCGCAGGAATTTGTAATATAAATAATAATATTTTATTAAATTTTCTGCTTTGGTGTTCTAAGCATTTTCCTATAAATAGGGTGCTTAGGTTAGAATTGAAAATACACCGGAAACTAAAGTTTTCTCTCTCTTTCTCTCTCGATATATTGAGCGTATTCTTGTGAGTATTTTGATACTTTAAGTGTTGTTATACGGTGCAAGTTCCCTTCAGCACTATATTCAGTATTCCAGCCAGAAGTACTATTCTTTCGAGGTAAGAGATATTATTTTTTTTTGAAAATGATATTATTTCTTTCAATATCATTATGCCGAAATATTGGTAAGATTTTTCTTGTGAAATTCTTGTCTTTTAGTGTCGGGGTTACTATTAACGTATACGACACTATTCACGTATATGACACTATTCACGAATACGACACTATTCGCAGAAAAATTAATTTTTTGTTTTTCGTCCAAAATATCTATTATGGATACTAGCTTTGATTGTATACATGTTTTGATTATTCTTGAATTTTACTCCACTATGATTATTTATGAGGTATTTTTGGACATGGATAAACCGAAATACGAATCCTTAATATTTGTTATTTTGTTTCACTGGATTCGTTTCTTTTAAAATATTTTTCATCATCCTCAATCCTAAATGATGATATTACTGAATATCTTTGGCCTGTAGTACAAAGATGAATGATTTCTGATGAATATCTTTGGCCCGTAGTGCAAAGATGAATAGGTGTTTAGATGAACATGACCAACTGATGAATATCTTTGGCCTGTAGTGCAAAGATGAATATTTGATTCCAGATATATATTGATTGATGTTACAGGGATAAAATATCGACGATAAACTTTTAAATTCATATATAGAAGATAGTAGAATTCATTCTCTACTTAACTCTTCTAATGAATTATTATTTCCGCTGCGAATATTGATCTGAAACTTGTTGTCTATTGTATTTTATCAAATTTTTCCCTGTTGAAGACTAACGATAATTTGTTCTATATTATCTTAGTCATAATATTCTTTACTGGGCTAATTGAGCTCACCCTTTTCCTTTTTATTCCATTTTTTTCTCAGCATGCGAGAATGTAGCGAGTACTAGTCGGGGTATGGAATGAAGGTTCTATAAAGTCGTTTTAGTAGTCCTCACCATTTTTGTAAAATAATGTATCAATAATTGTAATGAGGACATATTTGGTTATGAATATTATCTAGATGGTAATATTTGTATTTAAACTCACAGTTTTTATGTTGTATTAATAAGTTGTAGTTGTTTCTGTACCATGTATTTTGACGACTCAGAATGGGTGTTGTATACCTATTTTGGGGGTGTCACACACCCCCTCTAGGTGTGCTTAATTATAGAATTACATTTGGTATCAGAGAAAGCCTCTACTAATATTGATCTTTGCAGGTCGTAGGGAAAGATCCTATGGCACACCTCAAGTTTCAAGAAGGTCAATCTACAAGTCGTCCACCTTTGTTGCTCGGAAGTGAAAAGTTCAACTTTTGGAAGTTCAGAATGAAGATTTTTCTTAAAAGAGACCCATGGGAATGGTGGGCTTGTTGAAAATGGACCTGTCATTCCTAGATATGACGATGGCAAACCAAAGGCTCTCATGGAGATGGATGCGAATGAAAGCTATATGTTTTCCTACAACTCAAGAGTCATGAACACCTTGTTAAGCAGAATGGTCCAAGTTGAAATTGATAAAGTATAATCGTGCAACACAGCAAAAGAAATGTGGGACACTGTTTTGATGAGTCATAAAGGTATTTCAAAAGTCAAAGAGGTGAAGTTAAGTATGCTAATGCAAGAATATGAGCTATTCAAGTTAGAAAAGAATGAAACAATTAATGAAGCTCAAAGGAGATTCCTCACTCTTATGAACTCTCTTCGTATGCTCGGCCGAAAAATTGATCAAAGGGAGATAAATAGAAAGATACTTAGAGTCATGCCCAAACGGTTCGCACCAAAAGTTACAACTCTTCAAGACTCAACTACAATTAGTTCGATGGAAACTCTAACTTTGTTTGGAAAGCTTAGAGAATTCAAAAATCAACTAAAGAGGTATGATGAAGAGGATGAAGCACCAATAAAGAAAACATTGGCACTTCAGGTCGAGAGCAACAATGAAAGTGATCACGAAGATTTTGATGAAGAAATTGAAATGCTTTCAAGAAAACTAGAGAGACTACTTCAAAGGAAGAAACAAAGGAAAATCAAAAAGGTAGCTCAACTCCAGTGAGTAAGTTCGAAACGAAACAAGAAGATGAAACTGTTCAACTGTGTTTCCCTGGATTATGCAATCAAGAATCATCCGAGGTAAACTCTGAACTTGGTGATATTACTATTTCTGATTATCTAGTCTTAAAGAATGAAAATATTCGTATTAAAGAGAAAAATGCTCATTTAAAAAATTGGATAAATGATTTAATAAAAGAGGTAGAAACATTAATTGAAGAAAAACAAGAAATAGTTAAAGATTGCACATCAAGTGAAGTATCTAAGTTAAATGTTAAAATTGATTATCTTGATAACTATAATAAAATTCTATATAATCGTGCAAACAAATTAAATGAAGAATTCAATGATCTTAAAAAGGAAAATGATGTTTTAAAAGAAATTTTGAAAATGAGAGATGCTTGTATTGATGCTTTTAATGATGAAAAAACATTAAGCATGTAAAATAATAATGAGGAAGAAATATTATCATTGAAAAAGGATCTTGCAAAATTTATTCAAGGGGAAGAGAAATTAAATATAATGTTAGGTGCTCAACGGTCAAGTCTAGATAAATAAGAAATTGGGTACAATCATGTTAAGAACATTACAAGCACTACTAATAAAATAATAAACTAAGGAACAATCCTCTTTATTGCTCACCTTTTGTAACATGCAAAAAATGTGGTTTTAAAAGTCATTTTGATTCTAATTGTAATAAAATTAGAATAAAACAAATTTGGGTAAAGAAATGTGATTTATATGCTACTAACCCAAAAGTGCCCAAGAAGATTTGGGTACCAAAAAGGTAGAGACTATTTGTTCATTTTATAGATGTCTCATGGTAAAAAAGGAGACGAATAGTAGTCACCTATAAATTATTTGGCGGAATCTGTAAGTACCTCATATTATTTTTTAAATAATGTTTTAATTAGATTTATGGATTTTCTAACACAAGGGTTCATAATATTATTTATTCTAAAGTTTTTATTGTGTTAAATGTTCCATATTTAATACACATGACAATCATGATGAGGAAACTGTAATTTTATTTTTTTAATGAATTTAACCATGATCTATCAAAGGAATAGAATGAGGATTCTGCAGGAAATAACAATTTGAGTCGTGGAAACCAAACTGCTAAATCCGGACAGCCTATGTGACGCCCCCAAAATTAGGTATACGTCACCCATCTTAGGTCGCCACTTACATGGTACATAAATTCAAATACAACAGTCGTGTACAATACGACAAAACATAAACTGTGAGTTTGAATACAAATATTGTCTACTAGAGATTATACAAACTCAAAAGGAGTCCTTATTATAATTATTATTACACTATTTCACAGAATAGTGATGACTACTAATGCTATCATCTGGTCCATCACTCCGTTCCCCGACTAGTCCCTGCTACGTTCTCATTTCCTGAAGAGAACAATAAAAGTAAAAGGGTGAGCTCAACTAGCCCAGTAGGAAATATTATGACTAAGATAATGCAGAATATATTATCGTTAGCCTTCAACAGTATTAGACTGATACAATATAACAACCATCAAGTTTAACTGCTGCGGAACAAACAATCTATTAAAAGAGTCAAGTAGAGAATAAAATCTACTATCTTTTATGATTTAAAAGGTTTTTCATCACTTTTATCGCTGAGACTCAGATTAATAAATAATTTACATCATCGAATCACCCCTGCACAACGGCCAAGGATATTCTTTAGTATCACGACCACAATTATCCATGCACTACGGGCCAAGAATATTTGTGTATTCATTAATGGTCATGATCATGCCAACAACTGTCCATCAATGCACTACGGGCCAATGAGGACTTTTACCACATCATTTGTAACATTACGGTCATGATTACACCGAATAATTTCTGGTCATAATTATACCAAGTCCATCTATGCACTATAGGCCACAGATGACTTTCAACAAAATATAAACATGAGGATGATGACAATGATATAAGAATTCAATAAAACAAGTTCAAGAATTATTTTATCCAGGAACTAATAACGTCCAAATTGTCAACATGATACTGCTTTGTAGAGTAAAATTCAAGAATGCTCAGAAGAATACGGGTAGCCCGCGTATACAGGTTATTCCAACAGAATAATAAATAATGGAATAACAGAAGTTATCTTCATAGATAAGAAAGAAATAATACTCCCTATGAGTACAACAAATAATATTCCCTACCTTGGAAAAAACTGGATACTAGAATAGTGAGGTAGCAGATTTCTCTTCGTCTTTCTCTCTATAATTTCTCTCTATAATAATCGCTCTAAAGCTTTTATGAATTGGTGAGAAATGAAGGAAGAATGAGCTTCTATTTATAAGAAAATATATTTTCAATAATTGCACGTTTTGGGGCTCGAAAATTATAGTACAATACCTCCAATTTTTCTTTCATTTATAATTTAGTCCTGCAAGTATTTTCAATCTTGCACCAACTCCCCTAATAGTATATAATGTGAATCAATAGTTCAATCATGTGAATCAATAGTATAATCATGTGAAAAATACGAATTTCAGTATAGTACCTCCATCTATACCTCCATTTTTAATTTAGTCATGCAAGTATTATCAATCTTGCACCAACTCCCCTAATAGTAAATAATGTGATTCAATAGTACACATATGTGAACAAATAGTTATGTAAGCATGTGAATTAGTAGCAATTAATTGCTCATTTATCCGATAAATTACCCGATTTATCAATATAACCCCTAGACATCAATTATCATCGGAATAAATGTCAATTTTCACTAACACAAACAATTCCAACATAATGAAACTATTTTTATCAAAAATATAAATTTTGAAATTTCGAAGTTTGACTTTTCCTGAAAAAGTCAACTGTTGACTTTTTGACCAAATAGTGAATCTCGGAAAATTTTGTTTTTATAGATTATTTTTACTAATTTCGTCATTCCGGACTCAAATATCACGTCCGCGTCTCCAAATTCAACTCCGAACAACATTCATTATTAATATTATAACTCACAATATTTATCAACCAGGTCGTTCCCAGGAAAGAGGGGGCTTTCCAATAAGGATTTCTCCCTATTGGCGCGCAATTAGGTGACCAAACCTCTCCTTGGCAGAACTTCTAGACATTGTAAATATTGCAATTAAATAATATTAATAACTTTGTCGTCTCAAGTATTGGTTTAATATAAACATTTTATGTAGATGATACTGTGACAATAATTGAATCAATAATATGATAGATATGATGCAGCAATTACTGTAGCAATAATTGAGTATAACTGAGTGACTTCTCACGTAAGAATCAATAATCAATATCATGTGCTACTATGCAACCACGCGTATTACTGTACTTTTAACACCGGTTGATTCAACAGTTAACGGTAAAACTTCCGCCATTATTTTTATAATATATTTTTGTCGTTTTCTCAATCTGACAATATTTCTGTTGTGGGGGTCCACCAATAATTGTGCCGCTGTACGAATATTTTCTGTTAAAATGAATATTCTCCGACCAATCGAATATTATATAACAACTTGCGTACTTTGCAAAATTTGTAAATATTACCCACAACTATAACATTATATCAAATCCACACCATAATATTCAAAAATATATTTCGAGAACATTTAATCTTTATTAAAAAAATCTGGGGTCTCACAATCTCTCCTCCTTATGAAATTTCTCCCTCAAAATTTACGTACGTACCTGGTATGCCGAACAGGTGAGGATACCTTGACCTCAATTCAAATTTTAACCCTTGAGGTATAACCTTTGAGTGTCGAATATAATCCTTCTTATCCAAGATTTTAACACGTATCTCCTCATACGTTAAATCATTCGCTATCTCGTCCGGTTCTAAATTAATAATGTGGTTCGGGTCATCCCCATATTTACGTAACATCGATACGTTAAAAACGTTATGAACACGCGACATACTTGGCGGTAAAACGAGTCTATAAGCCACAATTCCTACTTTATCGAGGATTTCAAATGGGCCAATTAAATCGAGGGTTGAGATTTCTTCTCTTCGTCGATTCTTGTTTCTAGAATAACACCCACTTGAACCTTCTTAATTCTTCATATTCATCAGCTCCGGGTGTGTAGCTTGAGCGACTTTAACTTTATCGATTAAAGTCGATTAATTCTACTCGTATATTCGTTATCTTCACGTGGGTTCCTAGAGTCTTTAACTCTATCTTCATCATTTGTAAGTCGTACGAAATGGGTCTTTATGTTAACAACATCGCACTCGTAAATGCATACGATCTTCTACTCAACGCGTCAGCTATCATGTTCGCTTTCCCACGATGGTATTGAATGGTACGATCGTAATCTTCAACAGCTCGAGCCAACATTTTTGGAGCATGTTACGTTTATTTTAGTTGAATAAATATTTGAGGGTTTTAGAAATGGGTTTTGTACTGGGGTCAATACAAAATTCGATTTCACGCTCTAGGGGTAGGCTAAGAAGTCTTCAAGAATACGTAAGGAAATTTATTAACAATAGAAATATCATTCAAAACTGTGACTCTCATCCAAGACTTGGGTAACACGTCACATTGATACCTATCAACTTGCCATCTTCATTCACAGCGTCGCCTACAGAAAGTCTGGCTTCGGTGCATTCCACACAAGAAAGTCAACAACGAAAGGACCGTGGCTCTTTACTTATGGCTTGATATGACCATGATTGACTTTAGTGATTTGGTTGCTTGAATTCGCATATCAGGTTGGTTAGGAATATGAAAGCTAACAACCTGACGAAAAGTATGATGAGTAGTTAATCAATCGATTCCTAAAATCACATCAAAGGCAAGTATTTTCAAAGAGATACGATCGACAAGTAACGTGAAAGTGTTGATTTGAACAAGATTTATAAATAGTGGAGGTAATGATGGTTTCTCCCAACTGAGTTTCAACAGATAAATCAAAATCTAACTTCTCCAGAGTTAAATTCAAACATTGAACACAACTAGGTGAAATAAAAGAGTGAGTAGAACCGGTATCTAACACGGTATAGACTTCGCAAGAGTTTATGACTAACATACCCGTGATAATTTTATTCAGGTTCCTTGGCACGAAAAAAATGTTCTCTCTTAAACTACCGACTTTAACTTTTCTGGGATGACCTTTGGTGCCTCCATCCTAGCTGAACTTGTCTACGGTGAACGACAAAATCGGGCTAAGTGACCTTCTCTTCCATTATTATAACATGCTTTGGACGGCATCACGCAGTTTAAACTGATGTGTCCCTCTCCTCCGCATTTGAAGCATATGATAGGTGGTCGTTCTCCTTCCTTAACAATGGGTGTTGGTGCTGACGTCTTTCCATCATTGTTGAATCTCCTCTTCTTGAAATGTCCATTCTTATTGTTTTGACCATGATTACCACCGAAATGGTTACCATTTCTGGCATGTTGATTCCCTCTATGCTTTTTATCACCACTTTGATGACTGTTATCACCGGTATTATCATTTTGTCGGCTGCTCTCTTTTGGTTGCGTTGACTCGTTATCGCGCTCCACTAACTGAACCCTATTTACAATATCTGAATACAAACACAGTTTATGAGAAATAAGACATCGGCGTATCTCCGGCTTCAAACCTCTTAAAAACATTCACGTCATTCGCTCCTCATTATCGACCAAATGGGATGCAAACCGGGATAACTCCGAAAATTTAGCCTCGTATTGCGACACGGTCATATTGTTTTGTTCCAACTTGATAAACTCCACCTCCTTCATGTGACGAATACTTTCGGAAAGTACTTGTCGTTGAACAGCTCTTGGAACTTCTCCCAAGACATCTTGAGTGCGTCAGGCTGGGTACGTTTTACATATTCCCACCAGTGATCTGCCTCTTCACGCAACATAAAGTTGGAAAAAGGAACCTTTTGCTCCTCGGAGCATCCCAAGACATCAAATATCTTGGTGATCTGCTTTAACCACGTCTCCGCCTTAAGTGGTTCTGGCTTTCCCAAAAACTCTGGTGGTCCCAGCTCCTTGAATTGCTTAGCGGTGACCAACCGTGGGTTGCCATTGTTTCTACCTGCATTATGCACAAGAGCTGCATTCGCCCGTTGTTGCATGAATTGCTCCTTAAACTGCTTAGCGGTGACCGTTCGAGAGTTATCAGTACTTCTACCTGCATTTTGGACAGGAGCTGCCTTCGCCTGTTGTTGCATGAATTGCATAAAGCCTCTGACCATCCCATCATTCACCATTTCATCGGTGTTATTGTTTTCATGAGGAGTATTGTCCTCATGGTTACACATTATCCTGATTATTGATCTGTGGAGACTCAACGGTCTCCTGTGCTCCATTGATAATCTCAACATTCTCGGATGCCATTTTCAAACACTGCCACAAAACAAGGGTTAATTGACATGCAACATATTATCACTATACTCTGACCGACAAATTAAATACCAAATAAACTTAGGTAGGTTATACTAGCGAAGGAATTCCCCGTCTCTCCCCTCCTAGTTCTAGTCTCAGATCTTAGCCAGGGATCATATTCCTAAGCTTTGATACCAACTGTGACGCCCCCAAAATTAGGTATACGTCACCCATCTTGGGTCGCCACTTACATGGTACATAAATTCAAATACAACTTAATAATACAACTTTCATGTACAATACGACAAAACATAAACTGTGAGTTTGAATACAAATATTGTCTACTAGAGATTATACAAACTCAAAAGGAGTCCTTATTACAATTATTATTACACTATTTCACAGAGTAGTGATGACTACTAATGCTATCATCTGGTCCATCACTCCGTTCTCCGACTAGTCCCTGCTACGTTCTCATTTCCTGAAGAGAACAATAAAAGTAAAAGGGTGAGCTCAACTAGCCCAGTAGGAAATATTATGACTAAGATAATGCAGAATATATTATCGTTAGCCTTCAACAGTGTTAGACTGATACAATATAACAACCATCAAGTTTAACTGCTGCGGAACAAGCAATCTATTAAAAGAGTCAAGTAGAGAATAAAATCTACTATCTTTTATGATTTAGAAGGTTTTTCATCACTTTTATCGCTGGGACTCAGATTAATAAATAATCCACATCATCGAATCACCCCTACACAACGGCCAAGGATATTCTTTAGTATCACTACCACAATTATCCATGCACTACATGCCAAAAATATTTGTGTATTCATTAATGGTCATGATCATGCCAACAACTGTCCATCAATGTACTACGGGCCAATGAGGACTTTTACCACATCATTTGTAACATTACGATCATGATTACACCGAATAATCCCTGGTCATAATCATACCAAGTCCATCTATGCACTATAGGCCACAGATGACTTTCAACAAAATATAAACATGAGGATGATGACAATGATATAAGAATTCAATAAAACAAGTTCAAGAATTATTTTATCCATGAACTAATAATGTCCAAATTGTCAACATGATACTGCTTTGTAGAGCAAAATTAAAGAATGCTCAGAAGAATATTTTCACGAAAAGATACTGGATGAAGCACAAATATCAAGGATATTCCACTAATTTCATGGAGTATAGAAGTCAAAACTTTAACCAACTGAGTATAATAAGGAATGGAATAACAAAAAAAATCACTAGGCATGTGATAGACCGCACATGCAGGTTATTCCAACAGAATAATAAATAACGTAATCAGGTCCGGCGTAAAACGCACAGACAGGATATTCCAATAGAATAATAAAGACGAAATCAGGTCCGGTGTAAAATGCACAGACAGGATATTCCAACAGAATAATAATGACGGAACCAGGTCCGGCGTAGAACGCACAGACAGAATGTTCCAACAGAATAATAAAGAAGGAATTAGGTCCGGCGTAGAACGCATAGACATGATATTCCATCAGAATAATAAAGACGGAACCAGGTCCGGCGTAGAACGCACAGACATGATATTCCAACAGAATGATAAAGAATGGAACAACAGAAGAATTTCACCAAGTATAGGGTAAGCCCGCGTATACAGGTTATTCTAACAGAATAATAAATAATGGAATAACAGAAGTTATCTTGATAGATATGAAAGAAATAATACACCCTACGAGTACAACAAATAATATTCTCTACCTTAGAAAAAACTGGATACTAGAATAGTGAGGTAGCAGATTTCTCTTCTTCTTTCTCTCCATAATTTCTCTCTATAATAATCGCTCTAAAGCTTTTGTGAATTGGTGAGAAATGAAGGAAGAATGAGCTTCTATTTATAAGAAAATATAGTTTCGATAATTACACGTTTTGGGGCTCGAAAATTACAGTACAATACCTCCAACTTTTCTTTCATTTATAATTTAGTCCTGCAAGTATTATCAATCTTGCACCAACTCCCCTAATAGTAAATAATGTGAATCAATAGTTCAATCATGTGAATCAATAGTATAATCATGTGAAAAATATGAATTTCAGTATAGTACCTCCATCTATACCTCCATTTTTAATTTAGTCATGCAAGTATTATCAATCTTGCACCAACTCCCCTAATAGTAAATAATGTGATTCAATAGTACACATATGTGAACAAATAATTATGTAAGCATGTGAATTAGTAGCAATTAATTGCTCATTTATCCGATAAATTACCCGATTTATCAATATAACCCCTAGACATCAATTATCATCGGAATAAATGTCGATTTTCACTAACACAAACAATTCCAACATAATGAAACTATTTTTATCAAAAATATAAATTTTGAAATTTCGAAGTTTGACTTTTCCTGAAAAAGTCAACTGTTGACTTTTTGACCAAATAGTGAATACTCGAAAATTTTGTTTTTATAGACTATTTTTACTAATTTCGTCATTCCGGACTCAAATATCACGTCCGCGTCTCCAAATTCAACTCCGAACAACATTCATTATTAATATTATAACTCACAATATTTATCAACCAGGTCGTTCCCAGGAAAGAGGGGGCTTTCCAATAAGGATTTCTCCCTATTGGCGCGCAATTAGGTGACAAACCTCTCCTTGACAGAACTTCTAGATATTGTAAATATTGCAATTTATAATATGAATTAACTTTGTCGTCTCAAGTATTGATTTAATAAAAACATTTTATGTAGATGATACTGTGACAAAAATTGAATCAATAATATGATAGATATGATGCAGCAATTACTGTAGCAATAATTGAGTATAACTGAGTGACTTCTCACGTAAACATCAATAATCAATACAGTGTGCTACTATGCAACCACGCCTATTACTGTACTTTTAACACCGGGTGATTCAACAGTTAACGGTAAAACTTCCGCCGTTATTTTCATAAAGTATTTTTGTCGTTTTCTCAATCCGACAATAATTCTGTTGTGGGGGTCCACCAATGATTGTGCCGTTGTACGAATATTCCCTGTTAAAATGAATATTCTCCGACCAATCGAATATTATATAACACCTTGCGTACTTTGCAAAATTTGTAAATATTACCCATAACTATAACATTATATCAAATCCACACCATAATATTCAAAAATATATTTCGAGAAAATTTAATCTTTATTAAAAAAATCTGGGGTCTCACAGTCTAAGCCGTCCGAATCAGAAGGAAAGACAAATGAAATAAGACAACATGACCCGTCTGTTTTAGTAGAAAACTCAGACATACAAACACCAAAAAACAGACAGCCAGACCCGTCCAATTTAGAAGAAAAATCATATGAACACTCAGATGCAAAATTTGATATATCATCCCCCAAATTTGATTATAAGTGACCTCCATATTGAGATGATCAAAATAAGTGTTTTTGAAGAGATTTGATTATGAAAATCCAAAATCAAAAACTTCAGAGCACATATAGCAAACTTACTATTGGTAACAACAATGTTGATATGTAGGTAACAAATCACAAAGGTATGATCGTATTGTTTACTTGCTATATGTGATTTTGTTATAAACTTACTCCAATGATATTCTTTATCTTTGAACTTATTCTTTTAATATTGGCAAATGAAACGAGATAACTATTTAGCTAAATTGATATAAATTATTTTTTGTTGATGACAAAGGGGGAGAGATATTTGCTAATTGAATTGGTCATTTTTTTGCTTCTTAATATGCATAAATTTAGGGGGAGCCTTATAGATAGGGGGAGCATATAAATTCAAAAGATAATATATTGACATAATCAAAAAGTGAGAGAATGTTGGTTTATATATTTTGTGATTTTAATAATGACAATATATTTGGGAATGTTGGCTTATATCTTTTGTGAATATTATGTTGACAATATTATTGGGTTTGTATTATATATTTGATATATTTTTAAATTGCTTGGGATGGTTTAATATGTTATATTGTTTGGCCAAAATTGGTTTATTAATATTGTTTTAATATGTTATATTTCTCGGTTGGCCAATTAAAATAAAGGTATGCAATCTTAGTTTATTTAGGTAACCAACTTGATTAAGCAATCTGTTGAGTATTTCACTTAGACTATTTCTCTCCTTATATTATGCTATTAAAATTGGAAATGAGTCTTTTTAAATGAGTTGACTAAGCAATCCTGTTAGACTATGTCTTCTTTATTTTAGCTATCTGCATGGGCTAAAGAGATTTATCAGCTACGTTTTTTTTGCTAACAAATTTTATAGCCGTTAGTTCCTACTCTATATATATATTCTTCTTATTGGCTATATCAGGGACAGAGACTTGGATTCATCAGTTCAGTAAAATCAAAGCAAGCATCTATCTTATACAAAGATATTTCAATAGAGAGCTATCAAAGTTTATTTCCAACAAATCTTGTTATTTAATTAATTCTTTGTTGGCTGAAAAAAAGGTTCTTTGTAATCATATATTTCTTGTAACGAAATCTGAATTCAAGCACAGTTAGGCTTGATTGTTAATTCCAATAGTGGATAGGGTCTGTTCATAGAAAGCTTTCAAGGTTGCAGATGTGCAAAGGTTCAGTGGTGAGAAAGGTTGCAGTGGTGCAAAGGGGGCAGAGGTGTCTATCGCAGTGGAAAGCTTTATTTGAACAGGGAGTTATTTTTATTGTATTTAATTGAGTATTAAGTTTAATAAAAAGAGTCTCCAATACTAGTTGGTATTGGACGTGGATTAGGCTACTAGTCTAATGGATAGGGGCTGAACCACGTAAAAATCTTGGTGTGATTTACTGTTCTTTTGTTTCTATTTTAAGCTTCAATATTCTGTAGATTTTGTTTACGTCAGAAAAATTTTATACTAATACGGATAGGTATTAGCTGTCCGTTTATAATAGACAAAGAACATGACTAATACGGACAGGCTTAGACCGTCCGATTATAGACTGCTATAGTAAACTTCAAAAATTGGCCACTATAGATCACTTCTGAGTATTTACACATATTCACCCCCCTCTAGGTGTGCTTAATTACAGATATACAATAATATATTTGTACGTGAGAACAAATTCATTTTATTCTTCTGGTCTAATTTTTCTACTCGCGTATACTTATTATAAAAAGATTAGATTGCCATTAACTTGATTCACTCCTTTTCATATGTGGCAAGAGAAAGAAAAGCAAAAACAAATGACATGCGAGAAAAAAGATGACATGGAAAATAAATAAGGAGCCCATTAGACGAATCACATGACGCAGTCAACTTAGAAAAACAATCACATGATGCAGTCAACTTAGATAAACAAAAGAGGGAAAAAACTACCCGATCATTTACCGAAAAACCAAAAAAATCTTTAACTTTTTTCCTAAAAAGAAAAAAAATCTAATATTATAATACAAACTTCCACCATACTTAAAGTATGCATTGTCCTCAATGTATGCAAATGATAAATAGTGAACAAAAAATTATACTTTGTATGTGGGGGAATTGGGCCGCAAAAATGTGGCGAGATACAAACGAGCAAGTGAATGTGAATTTTTCATAATTTTCAAGAAGTCTAGGAAATTGAAAATAATTAGAATTTCCATCACATGTATACTTAAAAGTCTACTTCAAGGAAACTCTCACTAACATGTTCAAAAATGGAAGAATTGATTCAAATGCATGTTCCCATTTTGTTGACTTATTTGTAGTGGATCTCAACAACTCATTGAATTTATCTAAGTATTCAAATTCATCCCAATTTTGATCAAAGTGGATTAAAAAAAGTTAATTGGATTATCTTCAATCATGAGTCTATTTTCAATTATCTTTTGGGTCATGGACAATTCTTGAATCATATTTAATTCAATGGGTTGATCTAAAAATTTACTATGTGGTTCTTTAGGAACAAGTCTATCATGATATGGAGTTTTAAGCTTATAGACGTTTTCAACAGATTCACCAAATGTGAGATAATCAATCAACTCATAATTGTTTAAATCCTCAGATTGATTTAACTAAGTGTATAGAATTAAATCTATAATATTTATTTTTTTTCATCATTTTCACAACCATTAGGATTTTTAAAATTAAACTGAGAGTCACTAGAAAATTCACATACCTCTTGTTCATTTATTATGGTGGCTATCCAATTGACTCATTTAAATTTTTAGACGAGATATAACTTGATTCATGTTTTAGCTTGAAATTAAATTGAGTTTCCATTAAAGGTTAATAGTTTTCTCTAAGTTACTAAATCTTTCATCTTATTCACTTGAAAATTCTAGTGGATATTGAGGTTCTGAATCTGAATATTGATATGAATATTAACTTAGATAAGTATTTTCATAATTTGGAAAATTTTAATTTATTTGGTGTGCATTAAAATTTTCATAGGGTTCTTGATTCCAAGCAAAAATATTATTCCAACTATAATAAGAGTCCATTGTCTTTACACAAATCACAAAATAAATAGACAGCTAACCACAAAAATCATAATAAATAAATAAATAAATAACATAAAAATACTAATTCTACGGTTAACCTAAATAAAATCTAAACAACTCCTAAATATCTAAGTTACAACTTAATGTCCACAAAATTTGAAATTAATCACACCACTAACCAGATAAGTGTAATAACGGTGACAAGTCTCTCAGTGGGTATGATGACTAAATGAATAAGCACACGTTCTTGAGACGTTTGCCTTTTGAAACACTTGCCTAGATACTTGTAGTTTGATTCATTTAAAATTTAATCTTTTCTTAGAGTCCCTTATCTCAATTGAGCTCGAAATTCCGAGGGGTCAATATCTACTTGATTTTATTAAGTCAGTGTTATACAAAATGCAAGTTGGGTTATTTATGGACCAAAGCATGGTGATGAAATCCCCGCCATATCTTGTTACATGTTTTTGCCCTTAATGTTAAATTAAAGATGAAAATGCACAAATAAAACAAAAAATAGTAAACAAATAAAATATCCTAAAACTATGTGAATTACGAAAGAAGGAGAAATTTGACGTATCTCAATCCTACAGTAATCACTACAATTTATATTTGATAAAATAATAATAAAAATAAATAACCTAAACAAGATGTGCTCTACGTGAGTAAATGCATGAATGCGACAATTAATTTTCTAACTAACAATAAATACTAAAAATAAATAAAACTACTACCTTTTTTTAATTTTTCACTGAGTTAAGATACAAAATACCAAGAATGGCTCAAAAATAATCTTGTCTTTCCACACATTTGATCCGCTTCGATAATCCTAAAAAAATAATAATAAAACTAATATTAGAAGTAAAAAAAACTAATTTGAAGAAATAAAAATTAAGGAATAGAAAATTAAATCTAGTTCTTGGCAACGATGTCAAAAACTTGATGTGATAAAAATATGTAACTGCAAGTTCATAATGTCAAATTGAAGAACTGACAAGTACATGTCATACATTTAAGACCCCGAATTTTATGAAATGCAAGTATTCAATTTTATTACAATTAATTATTTTATTTCGTAAATGGTTAAATAAATAAAAGGTTAAAGTTCAGGGTGATATGTGAATTTTTTTTGCAAAGTAAGCAAGTTGTTATAAAATATTCTTTTGGTTGGGGAATATTCTTTTTGTCAGAGAATATTCGTACGACGGCATAATCATTGGTGGATCCGACAACGGAAGTATTGTCGTAGTTAGAAAATGACAGAATTACCTTTTATTAAAAATAACGGCGAGCGTTACCGTTAAAACTGTTGAACTACCCGGTAGTAAAAGTACAGTAATACGCGTGGTTGCGTAGTAGCACATGGTATTGATTATTGATGCTTACGTAAGAAGTCACTCAGTTATACTCAATAATTGCTACAGTAATTGTTGCATCATATCTCTCATATTATTGATTCAATTATTGTCATAATATCATCTGTATAATATGTTATATTATTAAAATAATAATTGAGACGACAAAGTTATTATATTATTATTTGCAATATTGACAATGTCTAGAAGTTTTATCAAGGAGATGTTAGATAATCTAATTGTGCGCCAATAGGGAGAAATTCTTAATCAGAAAGCTCACTCTTTCTTGGGAATGACCTGGTTGTTAAATATTGTGCGTTATAATATTAATAATGAATAAGTTTGTGTTGATTAAAGATAAAATTGATAGTTCTATTGTGTGAGAATTATTAGTGTTAGTAGAAATCAATATTTATTTCGATAATAATTAATGTCTGGAGGTTATATTGACCAATCGGTTAATTTACCGGATAAATAAGCAATTTAATTGTTATTAGTTCACATGCTTATAACTGTAAGACCCCAACTTTTATGAATAAAGAATAATTTTCTCAAAATATATTTTTGAATATTATGGTGTGGATTTGATATAATGTTATAGGTGTGGATAATATTTAAAAATTTTGTAAAGTAAGCAAGTGGTTATATAATATTCGATTGGTCGGGGAATATTCATTTTAACAGGAAATATTCGTACGATAACACAATCATTGGTGGACCTCACAACGGAAGTATTATCGTAGTTAGAAAACGACAGAATTATCTTTTTACAAAAATAACGGCGAAAGTGTTACCGTTAAGACTGTTGAATTACCCGGTAGTAAAAGTACAGTAATACGCGTGATTGCATAGTAACACACGGTATTGATTATTGATGCTTACGTGAGAAGTCACTCAGTTATACTCAATTATTGCTATAGTAATTGCTTGCATCATATCTCTCATATTATTGATTCAATTATTGTCACAGTATCATCTGCATAACATTTATTATTATTAAATCAATAATTGAGACGATAAAGTTATTCATATTATTATTTGCAATATTAAAAATGTCTAGAAGTTCTATCAAGGAGAGGTTTGGTCACCTAATTGCGCGCCAATAAGGAGAAATCCTTATCGGAATGCCCCTTCTTTCCTGAGAATGACCTGGTTGTTAAATATTGTGAGTTATAATATTAATGATGAATAAGTTGTGTTGATTAAAGATGAAATTGATAGTTCCATTGTGTTGGAATTATTAGTGTTAGTGGAAATCGACATTTATTTAAATAATAATTGATGTCTGGAGGTTATATTGACCAATCGGATAATAATCGGATAAATGAGTAATTAATTGCTATTATTTCAAATGCTTGTAACTATTTGTTCATATGTGTGTACTATTGATTCACATTCATGTACTATTAGGGGAGGTGGTGCAAGATTGATAATACTTGCATGACTAAATTAAAAATGGAGGTATAGTTGAAAGTACTATACTGTAATTAGTTCTTTCACATGATTATACAATTGAGTCGCATGAATGAACTATTAATTCACATTATTTACTATTAGGGGAGGTGGTGCAAGTTTGATAATACTTGCGGGACTAAATTAAAAATGAAGAAAAATATGAAGGTATTATACTGTAATATTTTGAGCCCCAAAACGTGCAATTATCGAAACTATATTTTCATATAAAGAGAAGCTCATTCTTCCTTCATTTCTCACCAATTCACAATAGCTATAGAGCAATTATTATAGAGAGAAAGAAAAAAAGAAGTCTGCTATCTCACTATTTCAGTATCCAATTTTTTCTAATGTAAGGGGTATTATTCTTTCGTATTCATGACGAGAGTTATTTTTTTTAATACTCGTAAGGGTTGTTATTCCATTCTTTATTATTATGTTGGAATAACCCGTCTATACGAAGTACCGCATACATGGTGAAATTCTTCTGTTATTCCATTCTTTTTTATTCTGTTGAAACATCCTGTCTGTGCGGATTATGCATGACCTGGTTCCATTCTTGATTATTCTGTTAGAACATCCTGTATGTACGGATTACGCATGACCTGGTTCCATTCTTTATTATTCTGTTGGAACATCCTGTTTGTGCGGATTACGCATGACCTGGTTCCATTCTTTATTTTTCTGTTGGAATAACCTGTCTGTGCGAATTACGTACGCCTGGTGAATTATTTTGTTATTCCATTCTTTATTATTCTGTTAGAATAATCTGTCTACGTGGATTACCGCATGGCAGCAAAAATCCATTTACAGTTTCATATATTTTATATACTGAGTTGATTAAAGTTTTGGCTTCTATACTCCAAGAAATTAGTGGAATATCCTTGATATTTGCGCTTCATCCAGTATCTTTTCATGGAAATATTCTTCTGAGTATTCTTGAATTTTACTCCACAAAGCAGTATCATTTTGACAATTTGGACGTTATTGATTTCTGGATAAATTAATTATAAATCTTTACAAATTTATCCTTGAACTTGTTTTATTGAATTGTTATATCATTGTCATTATCCTTATGTTTATAATATGTTGAAAGTCATCTATGGCCTGTAGTGCATAGATGGACTTGGTATGATTACAACCAGAGATTATTCGGTATAATCATGACTGTAATGTTACAAATGATGTGGTAAAGTCCTCCTTGGCAGTAGTGCATTGATGGACAGTTGTTGGCATGATCATGACCATTGATGAATACACGAATATCCTTGGCCCGCAGTGCATGAATAATTTATGGTCGTGATATTAATGAATATCATTGGTCCGTAGTGTAGGGATGATGTGGTTATTTATTAAGCTGAGTCTCAGCGATAAAAGTGATGAAAAATCTTTTTAAAACATAGAAAATAGTAGACTTTATTCTCTACTTGACTCTTCTAATGGATTACTTGTTCCGCTGCATTTAAACTTGATATTTATTATATTTTATCAGTTTAACACTATTGAAGTCTAACGATAAATTATTCTGCATTATCTTAGTCATAATATTTCTTAATGGGCTAGGTTGAGCTCACCCTTTCTTTCACTGTTCTCTTCAAGAAATGAGAACGTAGCCGAGACTAGTAGGGGAACGGAGTGACGGTCCAGATGATTGCATTAGTAGTCCTCACTATTCTATAAAATAGTGTGACAATAAATGTAATGAAGACTCCATTGAGTTTGGATATTGTCTAGATGACAATATTCTTATTAAAACTCTTAGATTATATTTTGTCGTATTTTACCCGACTGTTGTATAATTAAGTTATCTTTGAATTTTGTACCATGTATTTGGCGACCCAAGATGGGTGATGTATACCTGTTTTAGGGGAGTCACAATAACTATGTGTTCACATGTGTTTACTATTGATTCACATGATTTACTATTAGGGGAGTTGGTACAAGATTGATAATATTTGCATGACTAAATTAAAAATAGAGGTTTAGTTGAAGGTATTATACTATAATTAATTTTTTTCACATGTTTAGAACTATTAAGTCACATGATTTACTATTGATTCATATGATTTACTATTAGGGGAGGTGGTGCAAGTTTGATAATACTTGCAGGACTAAATTAAAAATGAAGAAAAGAGGGAGGTATTATACTGTAATATTTTGAGCCCCAAAATGAGCAATTTTTTAAACTATATTTTTCTATAAATAGAAGCTCATTCTTCTTTTATTTCTCACCAATTCACTAAGTCTCACAAGAACAATTATTATAGAGAGAAATTATAGAGAGAAAGAAGAAGCGAAGCGTGACGCCCCTAAAATAGGTATACATCATTCATTCTGAGTTGTCAAATACATGGTACAGAAACAACTACAACTTTATTAATACAATCGTGCAAAATACGACAACACTTGAACTGTGAGTTTAAATACAAATATTGTCTTCTAGACAATATCTACACTCAAATAAGTCCTCATTACAATTATTGATACATTATTTTATAAAAATGGTGAGGACTACTAAAATTACTTCTAGAACCATCATTCTATACCCTGACTAGTACTCGCTACATTCTCGCCTCCTGAGAAGAAAAATGGAACAAAAAGAAAAAGGGTGAGCTCACCTAGCCTAGTAAAGAATATTATGACTAAGATAATATACAACAAATTATCTTTAGTCTTCAACAGGGAAAAATCTGATAAAATACAATAGGCAACAAGTTTCAGATCAATATTCGCAGCGGAAATAATAATTCATAGAAGAGTTATGTAGAAATGAAATCTACTATTATCTATGAATTTAAAATTCCATCATCAATATTTTATCCCTGTAACATCAATCAATATACATCATAAATCAAATATTCATCTTTGCACTACAGGCCAAAGATATTCACCACTTGGTCATGTTCATCTAAATACATGTTCATCTTTGCACTTCGGGCCAAAGATATTCGTCAAAAATCATTCAATTTTGCATTACAAGCCAAAGATATTCAGTAATATCATCATTTAGGACTGAGGATGATGAAAAATATTTAAAAAAAAACGAATCCAGTGAAACAAAAGAATAAATATTAAGGATTTGTATTTCGATTTATCCATGTCCAAAAATATCTCAATAATAATCATAGTGGAGTAAAATTAAAGAATGATCAAAACATGGATACAATAAAAGCTAGTATCCATAATTGATATTTTGGACGAAAAATTAAAAATTTATTTTTCTGTGAATAGTGCCGTATACGTGAATAGTGCCGTATACGTGAATAGTAACCCCGACACTAAAAGACAAGAATTTCACAAGAAAAATATTCCCAATATACCAGCATAATGATATTGACAGAATAATATCATTTAAAAAAAAATTAATATCCCTTACCTCGAAAAGACAGTACTTCTAGTCGAAACACTGGATATAGGCTATGATTTGAACTTGCACCATATAGCAACACTCAAAGTATTAAATACTCACAAGAATACGCTCAATATATCGAGAGAGAAACTTCAGTTTCTGGTGTGATTTTCAATTCTATCCTAAGCACCCTATTTATAGGAAAATGCTTAGAACACCAAAGTAGAAAATTAAATAAAATATTATTATTTATATTACAAATTCCTACGCCTATTTTTATCAACTGACTTCAGCCACCTTGCACATGTTAATGATGCCCACAAAATGAAAAAAATATTTTTCTTTAAAAAAATTATTTAAAACTTCAAAAATCAATTATTTCAGAATTTTGGAACTTCAATAATTCATAAAAAATAGCCCTTTTATCAGAAAAATTCGAACCTCATGTCTTTTTCATAGGAAATTTTATTCTCTACAACTTTACAGAAGAAAGTTTTTCTAAATTCCAAACAGAAATTGTACCGAAATCCACAAACGGGTGATTTTACAAGTTATAATCAAATTTCAGTAAAGAAATGGGTTCCACCGACACACAAAATATGTGTTAATCATTTAATGCAACAAAAATACTCTTCTTCCCCTATATACTCATATATCCCACATTCATTGTAAAAATATCACCATTATTATATTATAATAATATAATAAAATATTATTTTATCAGAAAAGATAAAATATCAATTTTTAACAATTGTCACTTTAAATTTTTTTTCCATTTATATCCACATAAAATCAATATTTTTCTCATCATATAAATTAATAATTAATTATTCACAAATAATATTACAGAATCACAATACTGACAACCAGACCGTTCTCAGGAAAGAGGGGGCTTTCCAATAAGGATTTCTCCTTACTGGCGCGCAATTAGGTGACCAAACCTCTCCTTAAATAGAAATTTCAAGGACATTGTCAATAATGTTATCTAATAATGTTATTCAGATAATATGAATTATTGCTCCGATAATAGAAAATACTGTATAGTGACAATTATTGAAACAACAGTAATATAAAATATCAACTTAGCGATTATTGAATCAATAAAATAAGATATTGAACTGTAATTATTGTAACAATTATTGAGTAGTGCCTTCTTACGTAAGAATCAATAATTGATGCAATACAGTGTGCTACTGTATTTTAACCATTCGAGTATTTCAACAGTATTAACGGTAATAACAACGCCGTTATTTATAAAAAACTTATTTTTGTCATTTTCTTCATCTAATCACTTTCCGTTATGGGGCCCACACAAGGCTGCACCGTCGTACGAATATTCCCCGACAGTAACAATATTCCACGACCAAACGAATATTTCCCGATAACAATTAATATTTTATAACCACTTGTTTATTTGAAATATTTGCGCATTTTACCCATAACTAACCACATTAATCAAATTAACCCTTACTATTTCAAAATAATAAATAAAGGAAATTCAATTTTATTTATAATAAGTTGGGGTCTTACAACCTCCCCTCCTTATGAAATTTTGTCATCAAAATTGACGTACGTACCTGGTGTTTCGAAAAGATGAGGATACCTCGCTTTCATTTCCGTTTCCAACTCCCAGGTCATTTCTTCTATAGCATGGTTCCTCCAAAAAACTTTGACTTGTGGTATGACCTTTGTGCGTAGGACATGCTCCTTCTTATCCAAAATCTTGACAGGTACCTCTTCATACGTTAAGTCTTCGGCTATCTCGTCCGGTTCTAACTCAATAACGTGGTTCGGGTCTTTCACATATTTACGAAGCACGAATACGTGAAAAACATTATGAACACGAGACATACTTGGAGGTAACACGAGTCTATAGGCCACATTTTCTACTCAATCAAGAATCTGAAATGGACCAATAAATCGTGGATTGAGCTTTTGTGATGCCCCCAAAACAGGAATACATCACCTATTCTGAGTCGCCAAATACATGGTACATAATACAAATACAATCTTAAATATACAACATGAGCTGTGAGTTTGAATACAAATATTGTTTACTAGAGAGTATACAAACTCAAAAGGAGTCCTCATTACTATTATTATCACACTATTTTACAGAATATTGAGGACTACTAATGTAAACATCTAGGAACATCACTCTGTTCCCCGACTAATCCCAGCTACGTTCTCATTTCCTAAATAGAACAGTGAAAGAAAGGGTGAGCTCAACTAGCCCAGTAAGAAATATTATGACTAAGATAATGCAGAATAAATTATCATTAGCCTTCAACAATATAATAACTGTTTGAATATAATAGACAACAAGTTTTAGATCAAAAACTGCAGCAGAATAAACAATCCATTAGAAGTGTCAAGTAAAATATAAAATCTACTATCTTCTATGATTTAAAAAGTTTTTCACCAACTTTATCGTTGAGACTCAGCTTAATAAATAATCCACATCATTAACTCATCCCTGCACTACATGCCAAAGATATTTTTAGTATCACGACCACGAATTATCCATGCACTACAGGCCAAAGATAATCGTGTTTTCATCAACGGTCCTTGATCATGCCATAAAACAATTCATCTTTGCACCCTTGGCCGAAGATAATCCATAGCCATAATCATACCAAAAACTGTCCATCAGTGCACTACGGGCCAATGATGACTTTTACCACATCATTTGTAACATTATGGTCATGATTACACCGAATAATCCCTGGTCATAATCATACCAAATCCATCTATGCACTACAGGCCACAAATGACTTTCAACAAAATATAAACATGAGGATGATAAATATGATATAAGAATTCAATAAAACAAGTTCAAGAATTAATTTATCCATGAACTAATAATGTCCAAATTGTCAACATGATACTGCTTTGTAGAGTAAAATTCAAGATTGCTCAGAAAAATATTTCCATGAAAATATACTGGATGAAGCGCCAATATCAAGGATATTACACTAATTTCATGGAGTATAGAAGTTAAAACTTTAACCAACTGAGTATAATAAAGAATGGAATAACAAAAGAAATCACCATGTATGCGTGTTTCTCATAGAGAGGTTATTCCAACAGAATACTAAATAACGGAACCAGGTCAGGCGAAATTCGCACCGACAGGATGTTCCAACAGAATAATAAAGAATGAAATAACAACAGAAATCACCATGCATACAGTACTTTGTATAGACATGTTATTCCAACAGAATACTAATAAGGACGAAATCAGGTCCGACGTAAAACGCACAGACAGGAATATTCCAACAGAATAATAAAGACGGAATCAGGTCCGGCGTAAAATGCACAGACAAGATATTCCAACAGAATAATAAAGAATAATAGAAGAATGTCACCAAGTATAGGGTAGCCCGCGTATACAGGTTATTCCAACAGAATAATAAACAATGGAATAACAGAAGAATTTCACCAAGTATAGGGTAGCCCGCGTATACAGGTTATTCCAACAGAATGATAAAGAATGGAATAACAGAAGTTCTCTTCATGAATACAAAAGAAATAATACCCCCTACGAGTACAACAAATAATATTCCCTACCTTAAAAAACTGGATATTGGAATAGTGAGGTAGTAGACTTCTCTTCTTCTTTCTCTCTATAATTTCTCTAAAGCTTTTATGAATTGGTGAGAAATGAAGGCAGAATGAGCTTCTATTTATAGGAAAATATTATTTCAATAATTACACGTTTTGGGACTCGAAATATTACAGTATAATACCTTCCTCTTTTTTTTCATTTTTAATTTAGTCATTTAAGTATTATCAAACTTGCACCAACTCCCTAATAGTAAATAATGTGAATCAATAGTAAATCATGTGACTCAATAGTTCAAATCATGTGATAAAAATAATTACAATATAGTACCTCCATATATACCTCCATTTTTAACTTAGTCATGCAAGTATTATCAATTTTGCACCAACTCCCCTAATAGTACAAGAATGTGATTTAATAGTACACACATGTGAACAAATAGTTATATAAGCATGTGAATTAGTAGCAATTAATTGCTTATTTATCCGATAAATTACTCGATTTATCAATATAACCCCCTAGACATCAATTATCATCGGAATAGATGTCAATTTTCACTAACACAAACAATTCCAACATAATGAAACTATTTTTATCAAAAATATAAATTTTGAAATTTCGAAGTTTGTCTTTTCCGAAAAAGTCAATTGTTGACTTTTTGACCAAATAGTGAATCCTAGAAAATTTTGTGTTTATAGACTATCTTTACTAATTTCATCATTCCGGACTCAAATATCACGTCCGCGTCTCCAAATTCAACTCTGAACACAACTTCAATTTTCATAACATTCATCATTAATATTTTAACTCACAATATTTAACAACCAGGTCGTTCCCAAGAAAGAGAGGGCTTTCCGATAAGGATTTCTCTTTATTGGCGCGCAATTAGGTGACCAAACCTCTCCTTGATAGAACTTCTAGACATTGTCAATATTACAAATAATAATATGAATAACTTTGTCGTCTCAATTATTGATTTAATAATATAAAATATTATTCAGATGATACTGTGACAATAATTAGATCAATAATATAAGAGATATGATGCATCAATTACTGTAGCAATAATTGAGTATAACTGAGTGACTTATCATGTAAGTATCAATAATCAATATCGTGTGCTACTATGCAACCACGCGTATTACATAACTTTTACTACCGAGTAGTTCAACAGTTTTAACGGTAACACTTTCACCAGTTATTTTTACAAAATGATAATTCTGTTTTTTTCTAACTATGACAATACTTCCGTTGTGGGGTCCACCAATGATTGTGTCGTCGTACGGATATTCCTCGACAAAAAGAATATTCCCCAACCAATCGAATATTATATAACAACTTGCATACTTTGCAAAATTTATAAATACTACCCACAACTATAACACTATCTCAAATCCACACCATAATATTCAAAAAAATATTTCGAGAAAATTAAATCTTTATTCATAAAATTTGGGGTCTCACAACTTTCCTCTCTTCCCGAATCTTGTAACTCCCTTCCATTGAGCCACACGCAACAATACATGATCCCCAATACTTAATTTCATGTCCTTTCGATAAAGATCCGCATAACTCTTTTGTCGATCCTGTGCCATTTGTATACATTATCGAATCATTTGGATCTTTTCTGTAGTAATACGTACCAACTGTTGAGCTGTCATATAGAATACGACCATAGTTAACTGTGAGTTTTAATACAAATGTATGTAACTCTCATGGTGCCTCGACAACAACCTTATAATGGTACTTTACATAAAAGTATTGTCAAAGACTGTTTTAGAAATTAAAATCTTTGGGAAGTGCTCAAGAAAACCTTCGTACATTGGAGGCCATGCGTCTAGGTTATAATAGATATCATATGGCCACAGAATTATCCTTGGTTGACCCAATAGACCCCAAAGAAAAATAAGAAGATTACTATCATCTTCTTTCCAATGGTGAGACTTCTCTTGACATATAACTATCTCCACTGTCTCCAAGTGAATATTATATTTCAAATAAACTCCAAGATCATATAGGTAGTGCCCCGTAGATATACTCAGCAAATGGATGCGCCAAACCCTATCTTATGATAACACGAGGTTGTATGTCATTAGACATCTTGTGTGATAGTGGCAAAACACCCTTCCAAAGTTGGGTTCGGCTCACCCTATTTGATTCACCAAATATAACTACTAAATGATGTATAGAATACAACACACTTTTTTATATTGTTTAGGGAGAACCTCCACAGCTAGAGACCACTGTTCTATTCTCCTGTTATCCCCGCACGACCCGGCAACACTCTTACGGCAACACTCTTATTACCTGAAAGGAATTGTGAAGAAGAAAGGGTGAGCTCAACTAGCCCAGTAAAGAATATCATGACTAAAGATAATTAAATTATCAATAGCTTTCATCAATAATAAATCAGAGATTTAGAACATATGGTAGATGATAAAACTTTTCAACCATAGTTGCAGCGGAACGAACAATCCATTAGAAGAGTCAAATAGACCATTAGGTCTATTATCTTCTCCATGTTAAAAGTCCACCAATAATGTATTATCCCTGTAACATCAATCAACAATTCCTGTCCACAATCATATGAATAACTCATAATCATAATTGTGATTCTGAATTCACTTTTCGCACCCAAGACGAAGATTATTCTCATCACCTGAAATATCACAAATCATGGTTATACCAAATCACAATTCCTGCTCATAATCATACTAATAAATTCATCTTTGCACTACAGGCCAAAGATATACAACTGTAAAACCAATAATGCTGAGACTCAGCTTAACAAATAATCCACATCATCGAATCACCCCTGCACTACGGCCAAGGATATTGGTTAATATCACATCCATGAATTATCCATACACTACGGCCAAGGATATTCATTATTATCACATCCATGAATTAATATTTCATTGCTGAGACTAAGCTCAATAATTAATCCACATCATCAAATCATCTCTGCACTACAGGCCAAAGATATTCTTTAGTATCACGACCATGAATTATCCATGCACTACGAGCTAAAGATAATCGTGTTTTGATCAACGGTCCTGATTATGCCATAAAATAATACATCTTTGCACCATTGACCGAAGAGAATCCATAGCCATAATCATACCAAAAACTGTCCATCAATGCACTACGGGCCAATGTGGACTTTTTCATTAGTATCAAAACCACAAATTATCCATGCACTACAGGCCAAAGATAATCGTGTTTTTATCAACGATCCTGATCATGCTATAAAACAATTCATCTTTGCACCATTGGCCGAAGAGAATCCATAGCCATAATCATACAAAAAACTATCCATCAATGCACTACGGGCCAATGAGGACTTTTACCACGTCATTTGTAACATTACGGTCATGATTATACCGAATAATCCTTGGTCATAATCATACCAAGTCCATCTATGCACTACAGCCCACAGATGACTTTCAATAAAATATAAATATGAGAATGATGACAATGATATAAGAATTCAATAAAACAAGTTCAAGAATTAATTTAACCAAGAACTAATAACGTCTCATTTACTCGTAACTAGATTATTTTCATAAAAAATACCAAATCAGTCCCAAAAATTATTCTTTTATGGGATTAAGCATAATATAGTCCCATATTGAACATATATTTTTCTCGAAATTTTTAAAATTCATTTATTATTTTTCAAAAATCAATTTCTAATTAATTCCTTAAAAAATTAGCTACCTTAAGTTTAACTCTAGAAATTCTCAAATCTTAGCAGGATCTTACACATGTTAACGTGAGCTTCAGTTTAAATTTCATGGTCATCGTAGTTATAGAACTCCGATTATAGCATTTTTTTCGTTAGAAAAACCTAAATATTGAAATGGTCATAACTTGCTCATTTTAAGTCGGAATGAGCTTAGTTTTGGACAAGAGGTACTTTGCACCATATACTTTCATATCCCAAAAGGCCAGAAGTTTTCTCATAAATTAAGTGGCCGAAACAGCCCTTTTAAATCATGGCAGCAGCCTTTTTCATATTTTGCAGTTTTTCATACTTTGCTAAAATCAGTCCAGACGAAAATCTACAACACCTTTTCCAGTGATTCCAATTGGATAAGTTACAAAACTCATAGACCTAACTCTAGAACTTAACCACACTTAAAAATTCGAAATATAATAGGAGATATGGTCAATTGAATTTCATGTTCCATTTTCACCAAAATCTGACTTTTCAACCCTTTGTGATTTTAAGAAACTTTCATGTTTTCCCATAATAACCAACATAACACATCATAACACTTACTAATACCATATATACCCATGATTTTCATCAGTCCAATGCTTTTATTATGACTTTCATCATAATCCACGTAAACAAATCATATCCTTAATAAGGAATAAAATACAAAGGGATCATTCACCATGCAAGTGGTAATCCACATAGACAGGTTATTCCAACAGAATAATAAAGAATGGAATAACAGAAGGATTCACCATGCGTGCGATAGACTGCACAGACAGGTTATTCCCAACAAATTCATAAATAATAGAACCAGGTCCGGCGTAAACGCACAGACATGATATTCCGACATAATAATAAAGAATGGAATAACAACAGAAATCATCATGCATGCGATACTTCGCATAGACAGGTTATTCCAACATAATGATAAATAACATAACCAGGTTCGACGTAAAATGCATAGACAGGATGTTCCAACAGAATGATAAATAATGGAACCAAGTCTGGCGTAAACGCACAGACAGGATGTTCTAATAGAATGATAAAGAATGGAATAATAGAAGAATTTTACCAAGTATAGGGTAGCCCGTGTATACATGTTATTCCAATAGAATAATAAAGAATGGAATAACAAAAGTTCTATTCATGGATAAAAAAGAAATAATACTCACTACCTTGGAAAAACTGGATACTGGAATAGTGAGGTAGCAGACTTCTCTTATTCTTTCTCTCTATATTTTCTCTCTATAATAATCGCTCTAAAGTTTTTATGAATTGGTGAGAAATGAAGGAAGAATGAGCTTCTATTTATAGGAAAATATAGTTTCAGTAATTGCACGTTTTGGGGCTTGAAAAATTACAGTACAATACCTCCAACTTTTCTTTCATTTTTAATTTAGTCCTGCAATTATTATCAAACTTGCACCAACTCCCCTAATAGTAAATAATGTGAATCAATAGTTCAATCATTAGAATCAATAGTATAATTATGTGAAAAATACGAATTACAATATAGTACCTCCATCTATACCTCCATTTTTAACTTAGTCATGCAAGTATTATCAATCTTGCACCAACTCCCCTAATAATACATGAATGTGATTCAATAGTATACACATGTGAACAAATAGTTATATAAGCATGTGAATTAATAGCAATTAATTGCTTATTTATCTGATAAATTACCCGATTTATCAATATAACCCCTAGACATCAATTATCATCGGAATAGATGTCGATTTCCACTAACACTAATAATCCCAACACAATGGAACTATCAAAATTCATTTTAATAGACACAACTTATTCATTATTAATATTATAACTCACAATATTTAACAACCAGGTCGTTAATTCCTAGGAAAAAGGGGGCTTTCCGATAAGGATTTCTCCTTATTGACGCGCAATTAGGTGACCAAACCTCTCCTTGACAGAACTTCTAGACATTGTCAATATTGTAAATAATAATATGAATAACTTTGTTGTCTCAATTATTGATTTAATAATATAAATTATTATGCAGATGATACTGTGATAAATATTGAATCAATAATATGGACGACATCGCGCAGTTTGGACTGATGTGTCCCTCTCCTCCGCATTTGAAGCTTATGATAGGTGGTCGTTCTCCTTCCTTAACAACGGGTGCTGGTGCTGACGTCTTTCCAACATTGTTGAATCTCCTCTTTTTGAAATGTCCATTCTTATTGTTTTGACCATGATTACCACCGAAGTTGTTACAATATCTGGCATATTGATTCCCTCCATGCTTATTGTCACCGCTTTGATGATTGCTATCACCGATATTATCATTTTGCCGGCTGCTCTCTTTTGGTTGCGTTGACTCGTTATCGCGCTCCACTAACTGAGCCCTATTTACAATATCTGAATACAAACACAGTTTATGAGAAATAAGATATTGACGTATCTCCGGCTTCAAACCTCTTAAAAACATCCGCGTCATTCTCTCTTCATTATCAACCAAGTGGGACACAAATCGTGACAACTCGACAAACTTGGCTTCGTACAACGACATGGTCATGTTGTTTTGCTCCAACTTGATAAATTCCACCTTCTTTATGTGACGAATGCTTTCGAGAAAGTACTTGTCATTGAACAGCTCTTGGAACTTCTCCCAAGACATCTTGAGTGCGTCAGGCTGGGTACGTTTTATAGATTCCCACCAGTGATCTGCCTCTTCAAGCAACATAAAGGTAGCAAAGGGAACCTTTTGCTCCTCGGAGAATCCCAAGACATCAAATATTTTGGTGATCTGCTTTAACCACGTCTCCGCCTTAAGTGGTTCTGGTTTTTCCAAAAATTCTGGTGGTCCCAGCTCCTTGAATTGCTTAGCGGTGACCAACCGTGGGTTGCCATTGTTTCTACCTGCATTATGAACAGGAGCCGCCTTTGCCTGATGTTGCATGAATTCTAAAAAGCTCCTAAACGTACAGTCGTTCGTTAATTGATCAGTGTTGTTGTTTACAGGAGGATTATCGCCATCATGTTGCACATTGTCCTAATTATTGATCTGTGAAGAATCAACGGTCTCCTGTGCTACATTGCTATTCTAAACATTCTCGGATGTCATTTTCAGATATTACCCCAAAACAAAGGTTAATTGACATGTAACATATTATCCCTATATTCTGACCGACCAATTAAATACCAAATAAACTTAGGTAGGTCATACTAGCGAAGGAATTCCCCGTCTCTCCTCTCCTAGTTCTATTCTCAAATCCTAGCCAGAGATCATATCTCTAAGCTTCGATACCAACTGTGACGCCCCCAAAATTAGGTATACATCACCCATCTTGAGTCGCCAGATACATGGTACAAAATTCAAATACAACTTAATAATACAATTGTCGTGTACAATACGACAAAACATAAACTGTGAGTTTGAATACAAATATTGTCTAATAGAGAGTATACAAACTCAAAAGAAGTCATCATTACAATTATTATCACACTATATCATATAATAGTGAGGACTACTAATGCACCATCTAGGACCATCACTCCATTCCCCGACTTGTCCCAGCTATTTTCTCATTTCCTGAATAGAATAGTGAAAGAAAGGGTGAGCTCAACTAGCCCAGTAAGAAATATTATGACTAAGATAATGCAGAATAAATTATCATTAGCCTTAAACAGTGTTAAACTGATACAATATAACAAACATCAAGTTTAACTGCAGCGGAACAAACAATCCATCAAAAGAGTCAAGTAGAGAATAAAATCTACTATCTTTTATGAGTTAAAAGGTTTTCATCACTTTTATTGCTGGGACTTAGCTTAATAAATAATCCACATCATCAAATCACCCCTGCACTACGGCCAAGGATATTCTTTAGTATCACGACCACAATTATCCATGCACTACGGGCCAAGAATATTTGTTTATTCATTAATGGTCATGATCATGCCAACAACTGTCCATCAATGCACTATGGGCCAATGAGGACTTTTACCACATCATTTGTAACATTACGGTCATGATTACATCGGGTAATCCCTGGTCATAATCATACCAAGTCCATCTATGCACTACAGGCCACAGATGACTTTCAACATAATATAAACATGAGGATGATGAAAATGATATAAGAATTCAATAAAACAAGTTCAAGAATTTATTTACCCAGGAACTAATAATGTCCAAATTGTCAACATGATACTGCTTTGTAGAGTAAAATTCAAGAATGATCAGAAGAATATTTCCATGAAAAGATACTAGATGAAGCGCAAATATCAAGGATATTCTACTAATTTCATGGAGTATAGAAGTCAAAACTTTAACCAACTGAGTATAATAAAGAATGGAATAACAAAAGAAATCACCATGCTTGCGGTACTTCGCATAGACAGGTTATTCTGACAGAATAATAATAACGGAACCAGGTCAGGCAAAATTTGCACCGGCAGGAGGTTCCAACAGAATAATAAAGACGGAACCAGGTCCGGTGTAAAACATACAGACAGGATATTCCAACAGAATAATAATAAAGACGGAACCAGGTCCGGTGTAAAACACACAGACAGTATGTTCCAACAGAATAATAGAAGAATGTCACCAAGTATAGGGTAAACCACGTATACAGGTTATTCCAACAGAATAATAAGCAATGTAATAACAACAGTTCTCTTCATGAATAAAGAAGAATAACACCCCTTGCTTAGTAGGAGATTGAATACTGCAGTAGTGTAGTAACATAATACTCTTCTTTTTTCTCTCTTATTCTCTCTATACTTTCTATCTCTTTGGCTTGAATGAATTCGTGAAAAATAATGAAGAACTAAGCCTCTATTTATAGAAGATTTTTAGCTTAGCACTTGCAATGTGAAAAGGCAAGCGACTTGACGACTGGTGATGTGAAAAGAAAAGTGGTTTGAGGCCTGTAATGTGAAACACCAAGTGGTTTGACGCCTGTAATGTGAAACACCAAGTGGTTTGATGCATGTAATGTGAAACGACAATTGGTTCGACGTCTGTAATGTGAAACGACAATTGGTTCGACGCCTGTAATATGAAACGACAATTGGTTTGACGCCTGTAATATGAAACGGCAAGTGGTTTGACGTTTGGTAAAGGTAATTACTATTGGCGAAAGAGTGACGGTCGGGGAACGGAGTGACGGTCCAGATGATAGCATTAGTAGTTCTCACTATTCTATTAAATAGTGTGACAATAAATGTAATGAGTACTCCATTGAGTGTGGATATTGTTTACATGACAATATTCTTATTAAAACTCTTAATTATATTTTGTCGTATTTTACACGACTGTTGTATAATTAAGTTGTATTTGAATTTTGTATCATGTATTTGTCGACTTAAGATGGGTGATGTATACCTATTTTGGAATCGTCACATAATATATCTCCTCCTAACATATCTATTTATAGGTATAATACATTAAATTATTTTTCATGTAGTTAATCAACTTCTCAAATATATCTTCTAAATACATTAACTTTCATTTCTCTCACTCAATTTGACTTGCATACCAAGATTGTTCCATCTCCTTCAATTCCCTTGTAAGAATCTTCTTAAGTATTAAATAGGGAATCGTTAAATCCACAACACTTTTTGTTATTTCTACAATTAAAAGTGTCGATGTAGATGTATAGTGATGGTGAAAATCGTCTCTATAGGATCTATAGCGACACTTTTGTTGTGAAAATAATATTTTATGTTGTGGATTTAACAATTTCTTATTAAATATTACTTGATCACCAAGATTTTGAATCCTACAAAACAAAATAAAACATACTCCATCCGTCCCAAGATAAAAGTCCTGATGGATTTTTCACGCATATTAAGAAGAGAAATAAAATGACAAAATTGCCCATAATAATATTTCATTAATCATTTTCAATGTAGGTGAGAGAGTGACTTTATTCTTATTAAATATGGAGAGAGAATTAGAATAAGGAAAGTATAAGATATTTAATGCTAAAGGTATAATAGGAAAAATTGTGTAAAAGTTTGGTTATTAAAAGAAATTGGACATTTAACATAGGACTATCCAAAATAGTAATAAGGACTTTTATTCTGAAACGGATGGAGTATTAATTAAAAAATTAATATAATAAAAAGAACAAAATTAGAGTTAATAAAATATATAAATTATGAGTATATCACTACTCAACATATGAAATAATTAATATTATTTGCACATAATTATTTGTACACAATTTATGCACATAAAATTATTCAAACACCCCATCCAAAGTACATTGATATTATTTTGGTTGACAAATTAATCCATTGAAAATAAATATAAAAATATTTCATAATATAATATTTCTTTCAAAGTCAAGATTAATTGTAAATATTTTAAAAGGATAAAAAAACGGAAAAGAAAAGAAAATTCTAAAGAAATTATGGAATACAACTTTTTTGACTGACGATGAAGCAATTTCCTTTTCCGTCCACGTCTTCCTTTCTTCATTACGAAAGCGATGATGAGAAATCGAGGTCCAGTCACTCAAATCTTCCCACGTCAGCGACCTTTAGATTTTCAAAAACCAGTCCAGGTTCAATGAACCTAAAAGGCCGCCCTCTCTTAGGCCAGTATCATCTTCTCCTCCGTGTTTTTCTCTTTCCTATATATTTCTCTCTGTAAATTTCATCACTCAAATCAAACCCAAAAACCCAGATTAATCAACTTCAAATCCTTTTAGAATTTTGAGGAGAGAGAAAAAAAGCGTAAGATTAAATTAATCTCTGCAACAATGGCGTTTGCTGCTGTTACTTCCTCTACATCAATTTTTACTTCTATTTCTTCTCGTTCAAATCCCTCGTTTGAGCCAGCCAAAGGTGATTAATTGTTCATAAATTTACTGGGTTTTTATTATTTTTTGATCTTGTGATCGAAATTTCTTGTGGGTGTTTGTAATTTTCATTGTTTTTAACCGTTTTTTTTTATGATTTTGTTTGTGAAATATGCAGTTCCTCAGCTGGGTTCGTTTCAGCCGTTGGATCGGTTTCATGTTGCATCACCTGCGGCTTTGAATCTTTCTATGAGACGCTGTGCTGTGAAGCCACTAAATGCTGAGCCAAAACGGAATGATTTGATTGTTCCTTCAGCAGTAACCATGGTTGCTCCTGGTATGTTTTTTTTTTCCTCTCCACATAATTATATTAATATACATATATACTGAAATATTTATATGGAAATTAATAGCTTCAAGTCTTTTAACTATATAAGCTACCTGGTGGGTAAATTAGAAGGATTGGTAATGACGGTTCTGCCCTTCATTGGTTTGTGAATTTGCAGAAGTAGTTGAGAAAGTGGAGGTGGAGGACTATGAGAAACTGGCTAGGGAGCTTGAAAATGCTTCCCCTCTTGAGATTATAGATAAAGCCCTTGAGAAATTCGGGAATGATGTTGCCATTGCTTTCAGGTATTAATTCGTTTCTATTGATCCATGCTGATTAATGAGAATGTTTGTGCCAAAGATTGTAAATTTATTAGCTAGATGGGATTGTTTACACTAATTGAGTTGTTATAATTCACAGCAAGTTTGGATCTTTCAAAAATTCTTGGTGTAGGAGGATTGAATAGAACTGAATTGTTTGATCTATCAACTTCATTATTTTCGTTACAAAAGTTTGTTGGGTATGGATTAATAACTTAGTAACTTACGATTACAGCTCCTTTAGAAGACCCGCTACTGAACAAGTTCTGAGAAAAATTAGCAAACTGAAACAAAATTATTGAAACACAGCAGAGAATAAGTTGATGAAAATGGTAAAATATATCTGATGTTTAGATTTGATATGTCAGTTAAGCATTTTAAGTTTTTTCTCTTTGCTATATTTCAGTTATTTATTGTCTAGTGAAATTTCTTAACTCCTTTAGTTTACATCACTTTAGTTAAAGTTCTTGCTAATGTCATCTGGATAAGCTCTTTGTTGTAGTAATTGATTGGGCTTCAAAATAATTCCTCCTGCCTGATTGAATTGCTTTCTAGTGATTTTCACATTATCTGAACAGTATCTGAGTGGCTTTTTCCAGGACATTTTATAGATGGTCACCTAAGAAATAAGGCCTTTGTGTTATTGAATTATCTGTTCATCTATATATGTTAGTTGATAATTGCTTTCAAAGTCACTTATTTCACTACTTATCTTGCAGTGGTGCTGAAGATGTTGCTTTAATTGAGTATGCTCATTTAACTGGCCGGCCATTCAGAGTTTTCAGCCTGGACACCGGAAGACTGAATCCAGAAACATATAAATTGTTTGACACAGTTGAGAAGCACTATGGCATTCACATAGAATACATGTTCCCAGACGCTGTTGAGGTTCAGGCCTTGGTAAGGAGCAAAGGTTTGTTCTCTTTCTATGAAGATGGCCACCAGGAGTGCTGCCGTGTGAGGAAGGTGAGACCTTTGAGGAGGGCTCTGAAGGGCTTGCGTGCATGGATAACCGGGCAAAGAAAAGATCAATCCCCAGGAACTCGATCTGAAATCCCAGTTGTCCAAGTTGATCCGTCTTTTGAGGGGCTTGATGGCGGAGCTGGAAGCTTGGTGAAGTGGAACCCGGTGGCGAATGTTGAGGGTACGGATATTTGGAATTTCCTCCGTACCATGAATGTTCCTGTGAACTCATTGCATGCACAAGGGTACATCTCAATTGGGTGCGAGCCATGCACAAGGCCAGTTCTACCAGGGCAACATGAAAGAGAAGGAAGGTGGTGGTGGGAGGATGCCACTGCCAAGGAATGTGGATTACATAAAGGAAATATCAAGGAGGAAAATGTAAATGGCAATGGAAATGGCGCTGTCCATGCTAATGGGACATCCACTGTTGCTGATATTTTTAACAGCCAGAGTGTGGTGAACTTGGGCAGGCCTGGGATAGAAAACCTGGTCAAAATGGAGGATCGCAAAGAAGCTTGGCTGGTTGTGCTGTACGCTCCTTGGTGCCGCTTTTGCCAAGTAATAATTGATCATCCAAAATATTGTCAAATATATAGTAGTAGTACTCTGTATTGGCATGAGTTTTGGATCTCACTAACAAAATTTACTGTTAATTTTCAACAGGCAATGGAAGGATCATATGTTGAATTGGCTGAGAAGTTGGCTGGAACTGGTGTGAAGGTGGGAAAATTCAGGGCTGATGGGGATCAAAAAGCATTTGCACAAAAAGAATTGCAACTGGGGACTTTCCCTACAATTCTTTTCTTCCCTAAACACTCTCCTAGGCCCGTGAAGTATCCATCTGAAAAGAGGGATGTCGACTCCCTGATGGCATTTGTGAATGCTCTCAGATAATAGAAATCAAATTTTGCTTCATGCATTCATTGTTCCTTCTACATAATCAGTCGAAATATCTGTTTTTGATGTGGCTCGGATTTGTCTGACAATACCATAAGTTTATTGCCTCTTCCGGTGGTAGCAACCGGCGACTATGTAGTCTGTACAACACATAGTGATTTTCGCGTAGTGATTTTTTTTTTCTTTTTCAGGTTTATTTTGGCTAGCTATGTGGGGGGGGGGGGGGGGGGGGGAGGTCCTTTTGGACTCGGTTTTTGCATTGTAGTTCTCTTATAGTTATAGAGTAGATATTCTGGTGTATGGATAGTCTCATTTGTTGAAAATGTGTACTACATGATTCAGTGGATTTCTTATTTCTGTCTGAATTATATCATCCATCTGAGAGCCTTGATTACCATGATTATAAATTTCTACTCAGGGCTTTCGTGCTATTTTTGCACATACAGTAAAATATAAAATAATTCTATTTATGTTATAAAACTTTAGTGAAGTGTATAAATATATTCTTATAATTGCTGCATAAATTTAGAGAGAATAAGCAAGAGAAAATGAGAAAGAGAAACTCTTCACGAAATTCTTCTGAGAGAGAATTCTTCTCTTTTATTTCCTTCCGATCATCTTCTTTATATAGAGGAGGTTTAGGGGTAAACAAGGAAAGCAGAAAGAAAAAGGGATCACGAGGGATCACGAGGAGGAGAAGGAAGAGTACTAGCTCACGAGTAGAGAATCTTGTGTATAACACTTCCCCTGATTCCCTATGATAGAAGATTATGTCTCATTAAAAATCTTGTTAAGAAAACCCAGTGGAAAAAACTTAACGAAGGGAAAAAGAGTACATATCTTTTACATAAATATCTTAATTGATTGCCTCGTTAAAACCTTGTCAGAAAAAATCCATTGGGATAAAAACCGTGACTAAGGAAAAAAAGTACAGTCTTCCCCTCAAAAGAAATTCATTACTCCTTGATGAAATGTTGTCATAAGTCTTTCAGTCGACACATTCCGATCCTTTTCTGAAGTTTTACAAATGTTGCACTTGGTAGTGACTTTGTGAATAAGTCGGCTAGATTATCACATGATCGAATTTGATGCACATCAAAATCACCATTCTTTTGTAGCTCGTGTGTGAAGAAGAATTTAGGTGAAATGTGTTTTGTTCTATCTCCCTTGATGTAACCTCCTCTAAGTTGAGCAATGCATGCATCGTTATCCTCATACAGAATTGTAGGAATATCTTTGATTGATGGTAATCCATATGACTTTTGAATATGCTGAATAATTAATCTCAACCAAACACACTCTCTGCTTGATTCACTGTATAGCGAGAATCTATGAGTGATTTGAAGATGTAGCTGTCATGGTTTGCTTTGTGGATTTTCAGGATATAGCCATATCACAATATGTAAATACATAACCTGTTTGTGATCTTCCATTAAGTGGATCTGATAAATATCCTGCATCGGCATATCCAACCAATTGTGACGTTGAATTTCTTGGATAAAATAACCCAAGATCTATACTTCCACGGAGGTATCTCAAAATGTGTTTGATCCCATCCCAATGTCTCTTAGTCGGAGAAGAACTGTATCTTGCTAACAAGTTGACTAGCAAAATCAGGTCGTGTACAGTTTGCAAGATACATAAGAGCACCTATTGCACTTAGGTATGGAACCTCAGGTTCAAGAACTTTTTCCATTTCACTTAGGCATGGAACTTCAGGTCCAAGAACTTCTTCCATTGTACTTAAGCATGGAACTTCAGGACCAAGAACTTCTTCCATTGTACTTAGGCATGGAACTTCAGGTGTGACGCCCCCAAAATTAGGTATACTTCACCCATCTTGGATCGTCAGATACATGGTACAGAATTTAAATACAACTTACTAATACAACTGTCGTGTACAATACGACAAAACATAAACTATAAGTTTGAATACAAATATTGTCTACTAGAGATTATACAAACTCAAAAGGAGTCCTCATTAAAATTATTATCACACTATTTCACAGAATAGTGAGGATTACTAATGTTATCCTCTGGATCATCACTCCGTTCCCTGACTCGTCCCAGTTATATTCTCATTTCCTGAAGAGAACAGTGAAAGAAAGAGTGAGCTCAACTAGCCAAGTAAGAAATATTATGACTAAGATAATGCAGAATAAATTATCATTAGTCTCCAACAATGTTAAACTGATAAAATATAATAGATATCAAGTTTAACTGCAGCGGAACAAGGAATCTATTAAAAGAGTCAAGTAGAAAATAAAATCTACTATCTTTTATGATTAAAAAGGTTTTGCATCACTGTTATCGCTGAGACTCAGCTTAATAAATAATCCACATCATCGAATCACCCATGCACTACGGTCAAGGATATTCTTTAGTATCACGACCACAATTATACATGTACTACGGGCCAAGAATATTTGTGTATTCATTAATGGTCATGATCATGCCAACAACTGTCTATCAGTGCACTACGGGCCAATTAGGACTTTTACCACATCAATTGTAACATTACGGTCATGATTACACCGAATAATCCCTGGTCATAATCATACCAAGTCCATCTATGCACTACATGCCACAGATGACTTTCAAAAATATAAACATGAGGATGATGACAATGATATAAGAATTCAATAAAACAAGTTCAAGAATTAATTTATCTAGGAACTGATAACGTCCAAATTCTCAACATGATACTGATTTGTAGAGTAAAATTCAAGAATGATCAGAAGAATATTTCTATGAAAAGATACTGGATGAAGCACAAATATCAAAGATATTCCACTAATTTCATGGGTATAGAAGTCAAAGTTTTAACCAACTGAGTATAATAAAGAATGGAATAACAAAAGAAATCACCATGCATGCGATAGACCGCACATGCAGGTTATTCCAATAGATTAATAAAGGATGGAACCAAGTCCGGCGTAAACGCACAGACAGGATATTCCGACAAAATAATAAAAAATGGAACCAGGTCTGGCGTAAACGCACAGACATGATATTTTGACTGAATAATAAATAATGGAATCAGGTCCGGCGTAAACGCATAGACGGGATATTTCGACAGAATATTAGAAGAATGTCACCATGTATAGGGTAGCCCGCGTATACAGGTTATTCCAACAGAATAATAAACAATGGAATAACAACAGTTCTCTTCATGAATAAGAAAGAATAACACCCCTTACCGTAAAAAAACTGAATATAAGAGTAGTTAAGTAGCAGAAATCTTTTCTATAGTTTCTCTATAATTTTTCTCTCTGGAGTTTCAGTGAATTCGTAAGAAATAATGAAGGAATGAGCTTCTATTTATAGAAGAATGGATTGCATAGTAACTAATTCCTGAACGATCCAGATTGATTTACTTTTAATCGGACGCTCCATAAAACTTTTATATAATATATATATATATATATATATAAAATAATAAAACTTCCCCAACCAAAATCCACTATCAAATATATATATATATATATATATATATATATATATATATATATATATATATATATAATAAAACTTTCCTCCACCAACATCCTTTATCAAATATATATATATATATATATATATATATATATATATATATATATATATATATATATAATAAAACTTTCCACCACCCAACATCCACTATCAAATATATATATATATATATTTATATATACATAAAATAATACCACTTTCCTCCACCCAAAATCCACTATCAAATATATATATATATATATATAAAATAATAATGTTTATACTCCCTCTATGTGAATATCAAATCCCTACCCAATTTTCAGATTTCATACATCATATGTGGGTCCCATATGTGGTCCCCACATGTGGGCCCCACCTTTATAAAAATTTTCTACCGAATATTTTGAAAAATGGGTAAATAGGAATCCATAAAATAAGCAAACTTTATAAAAATCACCTTAATAATTTTAACAACATTTATCATCTTTATTATAATTCACAATATTAATCGACCAGGTCGTTCCCAGGAAAGAGGGGGCTTTCCAATAAGGATTTTTCCCTATTGGCGCGCAATTAGGTGACCAAACCTCTCATTGACAGAACTTCTAGACATCGTTAATATTGCAAATAATAATATTAATAACTTTGTCGTCTCAATTATTGATTTTAACAATATATAAAATATCGACAATAATTGAATCAAATAACGTGAGATACTATGCAACAATTACTATAGCAATAATTGAACAAGACTGAATGACTTCTCACGTAAGCATCAATAATTAATATCGCGTGGTACTATGCAACCACGCGTATTACTGTATTTTTACTACCGAGTAGTTCAACAATATCAACGGTAAAACTTCCGCCGTTATTTTTATAAAAATACTTTTGTCGTTTTCTCAATCCGACAATAATTCTGTTATGGGATCCACCAATGATTGCGCCGTTGTACGAATATTCCCTGCTAAAACAAATATTCTCCGACTAATCGAATATAATATAACAACTTGCATACTTTGCAGAATTTATAAATACTACCCACAACTATAACATTACATCAAAACAACACCATAATATAAAAAAATATTTCAAGAAAATTAAATTTTTATTCATAAAATCTGGGGTCTCACATCAGGTCCAAGAACTTCTTCCATTGTACTTAGGCATGGAACTTCAGGTCCAAGAACTTCTTCCATTGCACTTAGGCATAAAACTTCAGGGCCAAGAACTTTTTTCCCACTTTCTAGAGGCTGAAATGGATCTTTATCAACTTCTAAAGATCGAACAACCATCGGGGTAGTCAAAAGATGAGCTTTATCCATATAAAAACGACTAAGAATCTTTTCAGCATATGTGTATTGATGAGCAAAAATTCCATATGCTAAATGCTCCACTTGTATTCCCAAACAGAATTTTGTCTTTCCAAGATCTTTCATTTCATCTTTTAAATAAGTAGTAGTTCTTGTGAGTTATTCAGGAGTACCTACAAAATTCAAATCATCCACATATACAGCAATGGTGGAAAATTCACTTTGTGATTTCTTAATAAAAACACATGGACATACATGATCATTTATATATCCATTTTTTATTAATTAATCACTAAGTCGATTATACCACATATGACCAGACTATTTCAATCCATATAATGAGCGTTGAAACTCGATTGAATATATGTGACAGGACTTTTATGATTCAGCCATTTTCAATCCTTCAGGGATTCTCATATAAATCTCACTTTAAGTGAGCCATATAGGTATGTTGTTACAACATCCATCAGACGTGTTTCCAAACCTTCCATGGTTGTCATATCTATCACAAAATGAAAAGTGACTCCATCCATTACGTACTGGAGAGTCTGTATCCTGATAATCAATACCAGATTTTTGTGAAAATCCTTGAGCTACAAGTCGGGCTTTATATCTCACAATTTCATTTTTCTCATTTCGCTTTTCGTACAAATACCCATTTATTTCCAAACGGGAATACACCCAGCGGTGTTTGGACTACTGGTCCAAATACTTCTCTTTTCAATAAAGATTGTAGCTCAGTTTGAATAGCATCTTTATATTTTGGCCAATCTTTTCTTTTCCGACATTCTTCCACGTTTTGTGGTTCAGGATCCGTGTCAGGAATCAAAGTAATATCTTATGCTATAAAGAAAGCAAATATATCGTCAATCATGACTTTGCTTCGATCTCATATTTTCTCATCATGTATAAATTTATTGAGATCTCTTGGTGTTCATCTCTTATCCCTTTACTGAGATTTTGAACCTCTTCTGGGGCTATTCCCACTCTTGGAATATGTGCTGCTTCTGGAGAGGTTTGTACCTCTTCTGGGGTTATTTCCACTCTTAGAATACGTGCTTCTTCTGGAGCAAGTATTCCTTCTGGGATTCCCTTATTTGCTTTTGATTATCGTGGTACAGTGTCTTTTGCACCAACTTGTCTTCCACGCTTCTGGTGTGGTTTAGATTCTTCTATTACCTTATTTGTCAATTCTTCAGGAATTAATTTTTCAATAGGTATTTCTATCTCTGCTGGAGTATTCACTGCAGGTGTATATGACTTTATCATTTTTCTAGCATCATTAAATGCATCTGGCATTTGATTTGCAATATTTTATAAATAAATAATTCTTTGAACTTCAATTTTACATTGTCCTGTACGAGGATCAAGTGAATTTAATTCTGATGCATTCCATGATATGTCAGAGGGTTTTTTATTTAAAACTTTCCCTCCTTCTAATGGTGGAAATATAAATTCATCAAAATGACAATCTACATAACATGTAGTAAAAACATATCCAGTTAAAGGCTCAAGATATCTGATAATAAAAGGAGAATCAAAACCATCATAAATACCTATTTTTCGTTGGGCTCCCATTTTAGTTCTTTGTGGAGGTGCAATTAGAACATATACTGCACTTCCAAAAACTCGAAAGTGTGATATGTTGGGTGTCTTTCCAAGAACTAACTATAGAGGAGAAAATTTATGAAGAGCCGTTGGTTTTACTCGAATGATGGCTGCAGCATGAAGAATTGCATGACCCCAAACTGAGGTAGTTAAGTTAGCCCTTAACATTAATGGGCGTGCAATTAATTGAAGTATCTATTAAAACCATGAAATATCGAAATGGGTCAGACAATGGGTGAATAGGCCCACAAATGTCTTCTTGAATTCTCTCTAAGAATTTTGGGGCTTCTTTATAAACTTTACTGATGATGGTCGAATAATTAATTTTCTTCGAAAACACGCAACACAAGGAAATTCACTACTCGGAAAAATCTTTTTATTTTTGAGAGGATGACCAAAAGAATTTTCAATAATACGACACATCATAGAAGTACCTGGATGACCGATTCTTTCATGCCAAAGCATAAAAGATTTTGGATCTATGATTTTTGGAATCATATATAAGAGTATGAGACTCAATTGCTCTAATTTTCATAGTATATAATCCAAAAGAAATTTAATGAAGTTTTTCTAGGATATTCTATTTTTCAGAAATAGTAGAACTGATGAGAAGATCTTCATTAAAGATGGTCTGACACATGTAAAAACATAAATAAGAAATATTATTCATGAAAAACACATACCACGTATAGAACGAAAACTAATAATATTATACATGCAGGGTGTTTAATTAAAACAAAAATTAAATGTTATCCCAAAAGATACTTTCAGAAGGTCCAGTAATATCAACAACCTTTTCCTCATTGTTGGTCATTGGTGGATCATCAACAATATCCAATTGATGATTAACAAAGTTTGTTTCTGCCTCCATTACTTTGTTCTTTTGAGACTCCTGGAATAAATTAACCAGATGCCTAGGCGTACGACAGGTACGCGACCAATGCCCATTCATCCCACACCTAAAATAAACATCTGGTTTGTTCTTTATCTGTGTTGCATTTTCTTTATTTTTACCCGACTCATACACTTGCCACTTCTGGTGGTCTGAATTGTCGCGGTTCTGAAATTTGTGGTTATGATGGCCTCGTTTATTCTTTCGCCCCCAAGGCTCCTTATTATATGGCCATCTATTGTCACAGTTTATTCTGCTAGAATGACGTGCTATTAATATCCGGCAATGGGGTAGCACTCGTTGACCGTACTTGATGGTTTTTCAACAACAATTCATTATTCTTTTCTACAACAAGGAGGATAAACAACAAGTCACTGAATTTTGTGAACTTACTCTGTCTATATTGTTGTGACATAATCATGTTGGTGGGATGAAAAATTGAGAGCGCTTTTTTTTCTTTTAACATTTGGGTTTCAGAAACTGGATCTCCACATAAAGCCAAAATAGATGTTATTCTATAAACATTAGAACTATATTCCGTAATTGTCTTTTCTAACTCATTTGCACTAAGGTGCAATTCTGCATCAAATGCTCAAGCCAAATAGTTGTCTCCAGAGTTTTTCAAAATAGAAAAATCTATTTTTACCAAGTTTGTCATCTATTCTAGGTTAAAACACAATTCTATTATTTATTAAAATAATAAATAATTGCATGCATGATATATATAAAAATAAACTAAATCACGACTTCAGGTGGTGATAAAGTGCAAATATAAATAATATAAATATTCTTATATATATGTTATTAGCATATTATCTTAGTAAAAAGAATATGCAATCGTTAATGTATATATACAATTACAAATATATATATATATATATATATATATATATATATATATATATATATATATATATATATATATATATATATAGAATAAAGATCAGGTCCGGACTCCCGGACGGGAGAAAATCCGGACCTGAAAAAATTTTTTTTTTTTTTTTTTTTTTTTTGTAGAACAACTAAAAAAAAAAAAAAAAAATTTATGGAAGTGAAATTTTTCCAAAATAAAGTGTTTTGGGTGTGTTTTTAACACCCACACCAACCAATGTATGTACAGTCTGCCCAGACTGTACAGACATGTTTTGTTATAGGCATCCAAATCACGCCCAAAACACTGTATAATGTAAAAATTCCAATTCCATAAATTTTTTTTTTTTTTTTTTTAGTTGTTTCAAAAAAAAAAAGCAAAAAAAAAAAAAAAAAAAAAAGGTCCGGATTTTACACCTGTCCGGGAGTCCGGACAGGATCCGGACCCTATATATATATATATATATATATATATATATATATATATACAAAACTGCAAATGGATCTTTACCCGCAATGCGGTAATCCACGTAGACAGATTATTTCCACAATTTAACAAGGAATGAATACAAAGGATCATTCACCATGCATGTGATAATCCACATAGACAGGTTATTCCAACAGAATAATAAATAATGGAATAACATAAGAATTTCACCATGCATACGGTAGTCCGCAGTAGGCAGGTTATTCCAACAGAATAATAAAGAACGGAACCAGGTCAGGCGAAATTCGCACCCATAGGATATTCCAACAGAATATTAAATGGGAAATAATAAATAATGGAACCAGGTCAGGTGAAATTCACACCGACAGGATGTTCCAACAGAATAATAAATGCAGTTATAAGAATAAAATTATATTATTGGTGGTATAGCCCAACCAGTAGTATAATAATAAATTACAAGAATTTAATTTTACCGTCTCAGTTGGTTAGAGCCTCGTGCTGATAACGTGTTATAAAACTTTAGTGAAGTGTATAAATATACTCTTATACTTGCTGCATAAATTTGGAGAGAATAAGCAAGAGAAAATGAGAGAGAGAAACTCTTCAGGAAATTCTTCTGAGAGAGAATTCTTCTCTTTTATTTCCTTCCGATCATCTTCTTTATATAGAGGAGGTTTAGGGGTAAACAAGGAAAGCAGAAAGAAAAAGGGATCACGAGGAGAAGTGAAGGAGAAGGAAGAGTACTAGCTCACGGGTAGGGAATCTTGTGTATAACAATTTATGCGTAATATTTCATATATTTTTAAAAGTTACATAGTGAAACAATGTGAACTCATTAACTTATTTCAGCAGTATTTAAAATTTTATAATTATTTGTTAATCATTTTTTATTATATTAACAAGTTTAAAATATGTTATTATTGGTGAGGGTATAATAGTTCAAATGACATTTTTTTATTCAATCCTTTAATTAATCAATCCTGAAAAAAATAAAACATAACATAAGATTATTTTAAATTATCTTATGAATAATTCCATAAAAAATAAACATAACATGAGATTAATTTAAGTCATCTTATGAATAGTCCTAACTCTGATTTCTCACGCCCTACCTTGAATGAGGACGGTGATTTTGATTCTAACTAAAGATGGAGAAACAACTAATATTATTTAAGGTGATGGCATGGGGAGGAGATAATATTTACTTCCCCTGCCCCAATTTTCGCCTCATACTCGCTCCCGAATAGTTATATATTAATTAAATTAATATTTATACTATTATATATTACATAAATAGAATATATATATAAATATATGTCCTTTTGTAAGTATACACATTATTACTTGATTTTTCTTAATTTTATCATGTATGCGCTCAGTTATGATGAATTTCATGTATGTATTATTATAAATATAGCTAGAATTAAAATTTGTATTTAAAAAATTTACAAAATATTAATCCCTACAGTGATATAAATTTCTTATGAGAGTTTAAATTCTATAGGATAATTATTAAAATTTAATCTCCATTAGAATGGGACGGATATGAATTTTTTTTATAAGATCGGGTGAAATATATAATGATTTTCGCCCCGCCCCGCCCCGCCCCGCCCCGCCCCATTGGCATCCCCATTGGCATCCCTAAAAGCATCAATTACAAACTCATGCAACGAAGGAGTGTATAAAATTAAATTTGTGATGAACGTATGAAACTTCCTCAAGCATTACATTGAGATTATCTATTAAATTTTTGACTTGGGATTTGTTAAATTTTTGCATTGTTATTTTTATAACATAAAATTATATTTGAACAAGTTGTTTATGTAAATTGTATTAACCGAATAACCGAAATTTGAATAACCGAATTATATTATTCGGTTATTCGGTTAATAACTGAAATATGAAAAACAAAAAATTTCACACTAAAGTTTTCAAATAATATTTAACCATAATAATTCATAAACTAGGTTAATATTTTCAAATTAGCAATACATATTTCATATGATAAAATCTATCAAATTCTAATTAAAAACAATATTTAATTTAATTTAATTTTCTAATTTGGTTAATTGATTATCCGAATAGTCTAATTGCCATATCCGAAACCGAAAATCAAAATATAAAGCCGTTATAATCGAATATATCCAAAAATAACCGAATAACTAAAATAATTCGATTAAAAAATAAGTTCAATTCGGTTATTCGTTTTTTACTCAGCCCTAATTAGTATCCACGCCATCTACATCATCACTATTGATTAAAAATTTAAATAAATTACATCATCATTATTGATTAAAAAGTTCAATAGAGTAGACACTAGATATACAGTGTTTGGGGTTAGAATACTAGTTTATAATAATCCTAATTAGTAACCATAATGGACATACTCATCATAAGCTCAACAGGTTACTTAAATAACCCACACTAGTCAGTTGATATAAAACTTAATTAGAAAGAGGGACAAATAGTCGATTTTAAAAAAACTTATTGTCAACCTCTTTTAAATATAAATCTATCTGATTCATAAGGGAAAATCTCGCATCAGTATCTCAATTTCAATCCGTATGTTACACTTAATTAGACCATAACCATGAGTGGTTTATATAAATACAATTAATATTCTCCCATAAATTAATATTATAATATGCACCTTTGTCGTAATATTAAAAAGGGTTGACACGCAGGCAGAATGATCACCCTCTTGCATGTGTGTCAACGCTATATTAAACATAAATTGAACATACTATAAAATTCACTTCGTACTGACGACTACTAGACTACTACTAGACTACTAGACACTCTAGTACATGTTAATGGCATGGTTTGTACTCTGTAGTGATAAAGAAGAAACCTCCTGTCATAGGATTCTGATTCTCAGTTGCTAATTCGCTATGGAATAATAATATTTGGTAGAAAGTGGCTTTCATTTTCTTTATTTGTTTAAACAGCATGTGCAATGAAAATAGAATCATATATTATTTTTTATAAAATACTGTGTATGCTTCAAATTTTTTAAAAAAATTGTACTTGTATTTAGAATTAATTTATAAAAAAAATTTGTCCCCTCCAAGTTTAACTTTTTTTTATTAATTTACCTTCATTGAGTTTATTAATTTACATATTTATTATGTTCTTATACCAATAAAAAAAAATCAACAGAGACAACTGTCTATGTTGCCCCTCATGTAACCCGTTTAAAAAAAAGTTGAAGTGAATCACGCTTAAAATCGACTCGACTTGTTTAAGCTTATTGAAGTTCGACTCAACTTATTATTAAACTAAAATATTTTATATACTAAATTTTTAAGTTTATTTAAAGTGCAACTCAAATTTATTTGTTTAACTTTTAAACAAATTCGAATTGAGCAAATCAAAAACCCAGCTCCACTAATTTATTTACAGTACACTAGTAGAAAGAACAATTCTTAAAACCCCGGAAGAATGCACACTCAAACGTCTATTCCAGTGACAATAGTATCATGGGGGTAGGCCGGTAGGGTAGCTAAGAATATCAATACTGACTGACTTCCTAATGTCAGGGTACAATAGTCATTCCTCCTCTCCCCTTGTCCTTCAACTTCTGGTCTGTAACATTTGGGTGATGAGTGCAATTTTCTTGAATTATTAAAGGATAATTCTGTAATTTCAAGTAACTCAACATTTTAAGGCACAGAAAACTGAAAACCATCCTGGAAATCAAGAACCAACTCTATCTCATGTATCCAAAATAAGAAGGCTGAGCTTTTCTGCTCGGATCCCGTTAGTGTGAAGTTATTTTTTTGATAAGTTAGTTAATTGGCCAATAGAATGCTGACACACATACATGTTAATATTTTATTGACCAATTGACTAATTTAACCCAAAATAAATTTTATACTGACCAATTCCATTCTGCTCACACAAACTACTACTATACTTCATAGTTTAGTTCCTACCAACAATTAAACTACCAAAAAAGTCCCTATTATTTTAACCATTTTATTCAAACTTTTTGTACCAAACCATGATGATGGGCATGGCAAAGAAGAAAGTGCTACGGTAGTTACATTAAACTCAATGTAGGTCCATAAGGCCTTTATAGTAATTTCACAATAAATCAAAATCCTAATTCCTTCAACGGTTGTCCTTTTAACCCATAAAAACAAACAAACAAACAAACGTATTTTTCTCCAAGAAAATTCAAATTGATAGCAGAACCAGAATATGAAACAAGTAGAGCTCAGTTTTCATTTTAATGGCAGATTCTAAACAAACCCTTTTCTCTCTCCTTCTCATCCTCCTCATCTCCGCAGCAAATTCATTTTTCATACCAGGTAAGAAATTCACAACCATAAACACGGCCACTTCAAGAACTCGATTAAATTTACATATATATTTGTATATGTATCTAAAAGATTACATTTTTGCAGAGATTAAGGAACAACAAGATCAAGATGAGCCTTACGTTGGAGTAAACATAGGAACTGATGTATCAAACTTTGTTTCACCGGCAGAATTGGTCTCATTTCTCCAGCTACAGAAAATCACACGCATTCGACTATACGATGCCAACACAGAAATTCTTAAAGCTCTTGCAAAAACCAAGATTCGGGTTATTATTAGCGTACCCAACAACCAGCTCCTCGGAATTGGGTCCTCCAACGCCACCGCCGCCACCTGGATCGACCGGAATGTCGCCGCTTACTACCCAGAAACGGCCATAACCGCCATTGCAGTTGGTGATGAGGTTTTGACCACTATACCCTCTTCAGCTCCCCTCTTGATTCCAGCAATTGAATCACTTTATAATGCTTTAGTGGCCTCAAATTTGCATACCCAGATCAAAATTTCAACTCCTCATTCTGCTTCAATCATTCTTGATCCATTTCCACCTTCTCAGGCCTATTTTAATCAAACCCTAACCCCAGTTATTTCTCAGTTGCTTCAATTTTTGTCAAGAACAAAATCACCCCTTATGATGAATTTGTACCCTTATTATGTTTTTATGCAAAACAAAGGTGTGGTTCCTCTTGAAAATTCTTTGTTCAAGCCTTTAACACCTTCTAAAGAAATGGTTGATCCTAATACATTGCTTCATTACACAAATGTTCTTGATGCCATGATTGATTCAGTATATATTTCTATGAAGAATTTGAATGTTACTGATGTTGTAGTTCTTGTTTCTGAAACTGGGTGGCCTTCAAGGGGCGATTCTAAAGAGCCATATGCTACAATTGACAATGCGGACACATATAATTCCAACTTGATTAAGCATGTTTTTGATAGAAGTGGAACCCCATTTCATCCTGAAATCACTTCAAGTGTGTATGTGTACGAATTGTTCAATGAGGACTTAAGGTCACCCCCAGTGTCCGAGGCGAATTGGGGGCTTTTTTATGGGAATTCGACGCCTGTTTACTTGCTTCATGTTTCTGGAAGTGGTACATTTTTGGCTAATGATACGACAAATAAGACGTATTGTGTTGCCATGGATAGGGTTGATACAAAGACATTGCAGACTGCCTTAGATTGGGCATGTGGACCGGGGAGGTCGAATTGTTCTGAAATTCAGCCTGGGGAGAATTGTTATCAGCCTAATAATGTAAAGAACCATGCTTCTTATGCATTTGATAGTTATTATCAGAAAGAAGGGAGGAATGCAGGGTCTTGTGACTTCAAGGGTGTGGCCATGATTACCACCACTGACCCAAGTAAGTGTTTCGCTAAACACTACATATTAGTCCTAATTATATTGTTTACTACCTTGAATTTGGAGAACAAGGATTTTAAACAAATATATATATATATATATATATATATATATATACTCACTACATTGTTGTTATAATGATTATAGTTGTATTAATTATATGAATTTGTAATTTGGGGGATCAAATTAGAGATTCATTCAAGTTTTCGGAAGGTATAAGAGCAACACTTCCATTTAGTCTTTCTGCTTTTACACAATTCTGTACTACTAATATGTTTGATGTGTCTTGATTAGTTAGTGAGCATCCCACTATAGTGAAAAAGTACATTACTTCAGATGATGTTTCCAGATTTTAGACATAGAATAACATGTGGAGCGCAATTTAACATAACTACAAAAGCTTACTGGCTTTATATTTGAGTGGGGTGGCTGGTGCCTTTAGGGTCTTATGCTGTTTTCTCTATGGCAGTAGGATTTTCCCATGGCTTAGAAATTGTGATAGTGTTAGTGCATTTAGTCATGCTAGATATATGTTGACAACTTTGGGGCTCCACTTGTTTGTGCACCTTGTGAAATTCAGGCCAACTTATAATCTGAATTTGTTTTTTCCTTTTGGGGGAGCATTTGCAGGTCACGGGACTTGTACATTTCCAGGAAGGTAAGCTAACTTTCTGGATTGCTATTACTCTCATCTTGTCCTATATTTATCATTTCCAAAAATAATTGGACTTGTCAACTTTACAACTTCCTTTTAACTTAAAAGTCATTTCAGCCTAAAACCTTCACAGCTTGTAACTTAATTTCATTTCTGATTTATAAGTAAAATCGGTGTCAAACACTTTTACTCATAAGTCTTCGATTAAAATGACTTATAAGTCATTCTAAATTCTAACTTATAACTTGTGTAATTGTGGTTGCAGTAAGAAGATAAACAATAAAACAAGCACAGTTGTGAATACAACGCAAGCGAGCGGCGCAGACAGAATAGGATTCATCAGCCTCCATGGAAGCAGAATTAGTGCAATGGACGAGTGTATACACATTCTCTTTGTTGTCACTTTTTCTCTCTTATACAAATCATTTTTTTCATGACCCAAAGTTGTGGTAATGAAATGAATAATCATTAGTTTTGTTCAAAAAAATGTGTTTGATTTCTTAAACAGTAAACATATGATTGTTCTATTTTGCAGAAGGAACCAGAACCACCCCATTATTAGGTGCTTATTCTATTGGAGGACATAGTTATCTTTTTGGTGACCCATCTGTAAAATACTAATTATAAGTAGATTCTATAAAGGGGATTGGTACCAGATTATGCCATGGTGAAGGCACCAACAGAGTGAAGGAAAAAAGGGGGTCTTGAGCCTTAAATAATGGGAGAGATGAGTAAAATGGTAGTATTAAAAAAATATCGTTGTAGAAGTATAGCGACGGAAAAAAGTCGTTGCTATATAATCTTTGCATGTGAAAATATTATTTTCTGTTGTAGAAATATCAATTTCCTAAACAAAAATGTATTCCATAATTTTGAACGCTTAATTTTTATTAAATAAAAATGACAAAATATGACTAATTTTTATTACCATTAATTATCCACAACTTTTAAGTTTCAACTATTTCCTTTACCAACAATGGGTGAAAATTTGAGAGAGGCTCCTCCTCCTCCTACTTTATTTTTCTAAATTAAAGTGTACTCCTCCTGTTTCTTTTTACTTAAACGTTTTTGGAGAAAATAAATGTAATTAATACTTTGTTTGATTGGTTAAAATAAGTATATAATTTTAATATTATTTTTCAAAATTTATAAATAAAGATGAAAGATAAATAATTTAATATTTAATGTAGAAATAATATGATAAATTAAATCATTAATATTTTTTAAAATTTACAAACCATAAGTAAAAAAATAATAAAAATTATTTAATTTTAATTCTCGTGCATCGCACGAGTTCAATTAATTACTAGTAGTAGTTTTTTAATTAAAAAGGAATAAAAAAAAATCTGAACCAAACGCGGCAAAACTAAAGGATTCAAAACTGCACACCTAGTCCCATCGTCATCCACCCTTCAATTTCTCCTCCAGACGGAAAAAACCCTAGAAAATTAAAATTCTTTTTTAACCTTTCAACTCAAATCAATGGCTTCCTGGACTTGCTCAAAATGCACATTCATGAACTCCCCATCACAAAAATCAACCTGCCAGATTTGCCTAACAGCACAAACACAAACTCAAACTCAATTTCCCTCATCATCTTCTTCAGTATCATCTCCATCGAAACCCAAATGGTCCTGCAAGTCCTGCACTTTTCTCAATTCGTATAGCAACAACAACTGTGAAATCTGTGGAACCAGAGCCTCGGCCTCTTTATTGTCGACCTTAGAGAATGATGACGAGGAGTTGGATTCTACAGTGGGTACTGTTTTCTTGCCCTTACGGCCTTGTAAGAGGAAAAATAGAGAGAACCCAGTTGAGATTCTCGATGATGTTGATGTTGGTTCTGGTGGGTTTCGTGGCGTTAAGGCAGTCGCTGTTTTGGGTAAATTTGGATTCGTCATTTTAATTTGGCAAAAAGGAGTATTACCCTAATCTGATTGTCCACTTTTAATGTCATTTTAATTTGGTAAAAAAGAAAAAATTGTGATTTTTTATGATGTTCAATTGAAGGACGAGACTAGGGTGGTCTCCAACTACACAAATATTTGTTATTTTTGAGTCTTCGACACTTTCTTAATAATCTTCATTCTTTTTACTTTCTAGCGTATGTGTTTATTGTGTTAGGAATTCATGTGACTTTAACAAAAACATGCTAATAAGTAGTATTAGTTACTTTATTAAAAACTATGCCATGACCCCTTAAGATTCGATGTCACTGGATCATAATAATGAAAATGAAAGATTACAATGATTGAAGTTAACTAATATTTTTGAATCATTTGAGCAACCTTTGGTTTCTTATTCCAAATGGCTCAAGGTGTGTGCATTATATTTTAGTTATTTTTTATGTGTATCTGGTGATCCAAAACTTTACATATTTGACTCAAAGTTGAGAACCTTTATGGCAATCACTTTAGACAAATTGATTGTGTTTCAGATGAAACTCACTCGAGTAAAGATTTGAAAACATTGAAGATTTTGAGTTATAATGTTTGGTTCAGAGAAGATTTGGAGATGCATAAGAGAATGAAAGCCCTAGGTGACCTTATCCAACAGCACTCTCCAGATCTGATATGTTTTCAGGTTACTTGCTTTTCTGTTATCTGTTTCGCATAATATTGACTTTATCCTCTTTGTGAGTGCACCTTTTATTTATGTCCGCTTCATTGTGCAGGAAGTCACTCCCAATATCTATGATATTTTTCAGCAATCCGGCTGGTGGAAGCTATATAAATGCTCAGTTTCTAATGAAATGGCGTTCACAAGACCATACTTCTGCATGCAGGTGAGATTTTTATATCAACTTCCACTTATTGGTCCTTTTTATATGTTGTACATTTTTAACTGGTGGGGCTTTTAAGTTATTTGTGTCAATCTTAGCATGTCTGTGTATATAACATTCATATATTGTAAGGTCTGGAGGAAGATTAGGATTGCCAGCTTGATGTGTAGTACCTGTGGTTAATGTCTTATTAGACACTAGCGTGTTGGGCTTTTCATTAGATACTAGTTGTTTCTTGGTAAAATTTAAACAACCTCCTTATGGTGTGCATTTAGTGCCTTTTCTTTTAGTAAGTTATATGCTTATAATTAATTAATGTAACGGGAAAGTGGGGAAATATTTTATTCGTTGGAACTTTTAAATTGTGCTTTATCAGATGATTGTAGTCACTTGTCATGAGTTCTCAAACATATCATACTGGTCATACAAATTTACTAAGTTAACAACACTGTTAATAACTTAATTTGCAATATTCTTGGCGACTTTATTTGTCAATAGCTATATTCTTTGTAACCAATTTATCAAAAAAATTCAGCTAAGCAAACTGCCAGTAAAATCGTTTAGCTGCAAACCCTTCCGTAATTCAATAATGGGAAGGGAGCTCTGTGTTGCTGAAGTTGCATTTGAGGCGGACACACCATTGGTTATTGCCACCAGCCACCTTGAGAGTCCCTGTCCAGACCCTCCTAAATGGGATCAGATGTATAGCAAAGAACGGGTAGATCAGGCAAAGGAGGCTCTTAACTTTCTTAAAACCAAGACAAATGTGATATTTTGTGGTGACATGAACTGGGATGACAAGTTGGATGGTCAAGTTCCTCTACCCGATGAGTGGATTGATGCTTGGACTAAGCTAAAACCTGGAGAGGTTGGTTGGACCTATGATACCAAGTCCAACATGATGTTATCTGGTAACCGGACACTGCAAAAGCGACTGGATCGGTTTTTATGTTATTTGCGTGATTTTAAGATAGACGGAATTGAAATGATTGGGATGGAAGCGATACCGGGCTTATCATATTGCAAAGAGAAGAAAGTGAAAAAAGAGGTGAAGAATTTGGTGCTCCCTGTTTTGCCTAGTGATCATTATGGCTTGCTTTTAACAATTTGTTCCCAGTAGCCTTGATAAGGTATATAAACTACATTATCTGAGCTCAATGAATTTTTCAGTCCTTCTTGGCTCAGAAAGACTATCATATGCACTCGGTGTTTTTGTATAGATCATAGACGTAACTACAACTATTGCGATAATATTGTGCGCCACTATTTTGTATGAATCCTTTTATGTTTTTGCCTATTTATCTTGTAGGTTGTCTGAGATTATTTTCATTGCTAACTTGCTTGCTTCAGCCCGTCTTAATTTGTCATTTGATACTGATTATGCACTTCTATACTTTCTGGTATTTTGCATGCACTTCTATGCCTTGTGCTAAAGAGTAATGTTTGGGGTTTCAAATTTTTTATATAAAATATATATTTCAAATGACTATGACATAACTAATTCAACCAATAAAATGATGACACGCCATGTGAGAGACCTCTAGCATTACCCGTAAAGTATAAAAGACTGAGATACTGATGTGAATTAGAGGAGCTGATAAGTGGAGCAGTTTTTTTGTACGTATGGAAGGAGGCTTTCTTTTCTTATATACAGGTTTATATGGAGTTGCATACTTTCAGAGCTGTTTAGAAATGACTTGTTGACATGCATTGGATTCAAATCTGGACCATAATACTAAATTTTCATGCATTGCAAATGGTAAAGTTGTGTTACAAAATTTTTCCCTCCAAAGTTTAGTTGTATTACTATTTTGTCCATGTTATTTAATTTTAATTTTTGTGATCCTAGCCCAAAGTCCTTTTGGGTTCTTTATATCCAACTAATTAACACTAGCACACTCATTTGAGAGCATATTCCTCTGTTCATGTGTTTTGCTTTTAAATATTTTTAAAAAGTGATGCATTTATATTTTAATATATGTCATTATTTTTATACCATCTTTATAACTCCCCAGTACCACATTTAAAGATAGGAAAAAATTTGTTTGCATATACTATTAGACCAGTAGTTTGAGACATTTTGATAGATTTGATTCAATTCGGACCAGAGATTTATTCCGGACTCAAAATTTGACCTGAGTTAGTACATATAGTATCAAAGCCAACTCTCAAAAGTTAAGGTATGATCATCCGATTAGGTTCCCAAAGATGAGGACACGAAGACTGGTGGTAAGCATGTACAAACGGCCCAAGGCCTGCAACCTGGCCTTGACCCGGCCTGGACAAATATAGGCCTGATCAAAAGACCGGGCCAAACAGTCTAACCTGAAAGGCTGCAAAAATGCCTCAAATTTATGGACAAAATCTTGACTAAACTAGCCAAACTCCCGGACTAGCCTGCATACTTAAACCGACCTAAGCTTATAGCCTAGCCCAATGCAACAGGCCTGGCCTGCTTAATCAAGGACCCACCAAAATAATTTTGCTTACCAGAATATGCATGTCTTATTTATACTACCAAGGCCTAGCATAAATTTGGTGGGTAAGTGATGTGGGACTTGCCAACGTTATCTGAAATAGTGATGGTAGGTGAGAAGGCTGCATCTGTGCATCATCCAAATTCCCACACCACCAAATTAAAGAATGATGACTCTTAAATGATGACACCAAATTCCCACACAGACTCTCATTTTCTCTCTCTAAGTTTCATTTAAATTGCATGGGTATCCTTCTTGGCCCAAGCTTTCCACTGCCAATACTCTGTACTAATTCAATTACTTCTAATTCAATGACTACTGCATCACCTTTACCATCACCTTCCTGTTTGGCAAGTCATCGTCGTTATCTCACCAGATAATACTCCGTTACCTGTAAATTTCGGCAAATTTCTTTTGCCTCTTCCCTAACAACGATGTTTCTCCGGCTCATCCATCAAGTGTTTTACCGAATTTCGATCGGGCTACGTTTACTTGTGAGCTTCCAAGCAGACTCCGTCGCCAGTTAGCTTATCCGCAGCCTGTTTTGGTTAAATCGTCGGTCGATAATTACCAAGCGAGAGTTCCTGCGAGATTAGTAGAGATGATGTCCTTGTGTGTGCTGGAATTGGGTGTTATGATCTGTTGTGGGGGAATTTGAGTTGGGTTTATGGTTTGGGGGTTTAGATCTTGATGTTATGAATCTGGTGGTGTTGTGATGTTTATGGTTTGGGTATGTATTTCATTCTAGTATTTCTGGTGGGGTTTGGTGGTGTTGATGGGTTTTGGTTACGCTGGTGGGTGAGTGATAGAGAGAGTGGTGGTAATTTGGGTGGAAGATGGTAATTTGTATGTAAAGGAGGAGTATATACATTCAAATCCCACATGGGATAAAGCAAATAAAGAATGGTGTTCTCAGGGCATATATATATTTATATTCAAATCCCATGTTGATTTACAATCCGTTCTTCTCCTTCCTTTGTTTGATAAAATGAGTAGAGTTCAATTAAAATTTAGAAAATTTAACATAACTGGGCTTAACCTGGACCAGCCTTGGCCTGTCTTAGGTCTGGCCCGGGCCTGTGTAACAGGCTCTTGCAGACCACAATTTTGATCATGTGTATGTGATTGGTTCCGGAGGAAATAAGTTATTATCTATAGTATTTATATGTCATGGTCTTTTGGGAGCATGTGGTGTGTTAAAATGATCTAAGAAGATATTATTAGGCCAGTAGTTTGATGCTTTATTTTTATTTGATTCGTACTTTGGATTTAACCTGAGATTTATTTCGGACTCGGGATTTGACCCGAAAGACTATTAATCATAGAATTATAATTTTGAAATTATAATTATAATTCAAATACTATTAATTTTATTCTATCTATCTATATTTAAAACATATCTTTGTTATTAATAGTAAGGGTATGATAGTCCAAACGGTAAATTTTTTAAATAATTCTGCATAACATGAGATTATTTTAAATTATCGCATGAATAATCTCATAAAAACAAACATATAACTAAGAGTATTTAAATAATCCTAAAATTAATAACGTTAAAATTATAATTCATGAAAATATACTCCCGAGATTATAATTCTCGTAAATAAACACACCCTAGTGTTTTTCAAGAGTCTAGTCGCTCTAAAAGGCAAGCAATTTAGTTTTACAATTTTATTTTGTTTTATTTTCTTCATTTTTGGCCTAAAGGATTAGTCGACAGAGTAGATCTATAGTAATTATTATTTACAAACAATCCTTTTTTTGTTTTCTTAATTATTCTCATGTTATCGATACTTTAATGGAACAAAGTTCTTCTCTCTCTCTCTCTCATCTTATACTCCATTCCGTTCGGTTTTATTTGTCACTTTTTATGATTAAATTGATCATATTTAAAATTATTTTTTAAAATTTATTAAATGTAGACACAAAATTATTATCATAAGAAAGTACATCAAATATACTATCAAAATCAACTTAATTAATTTTAAAATTTTTAATACATTTATTTGATTATTAATTTTAAAATTAATTAATTTAACCATAAAAAATCAATTACCACAAATAAAATCGGACAGAGTACATAAATTAAATAAAAAACTCTTGGTCATCAATAATAGTAGTTTCATATGATTCTTTTTGCCAGTGCGAACTTAGTTGGCCCCTGCCCTATCCCCTACCCCTGTCACCCCATCCCCCCACACCCACACCCCGCCCACCCACCCACCCACCCACCCACAGGCCCAGAAAAATTGTAGCACTAAAAGACAAGGTTATTTTGTCGGTGATTTATTGGCCGCTTCACATTACTACCAAGTATTTTAATTAAACTCTTTTTTTTTCTCTTTTTTGTTTTGTTTTATGGAACAGAAGTATTATTATTATTATTATTATTATTATTTATAAATCTTTTATTTAATTAAAAACACTGAATTAGTGGTTTGACTTGTGAAATTGAAGGGCTTCCATTCCATTATATAAACAGGTGTGAATTGAAAATTTAAAGCACATTACAAACTTCCTGCGTTTCTTCTGACAAAATAAAGAAAGTAAATAAAAAAAAAAAAAAAATTGTACTACAATTGAGTTGACCGTACAAAAGGTTGGCATAAGATAATTCTGTGCAGATTCCTCCATACATTAATGCTCTCTTTCTGACTTTTAAAATAGACAGGAAAAAAAAAGAAATGGACGAAAAATTTAAGTTTTCTTTTCAATTCTTATGTTTCTGAGTTTTTTAATAAACGGAAAAGAAAAGAAATAAATAGAAAACTTGGCCACTTTTCCTGCCAAAGTTTTCCGTCCAAAATTGGTATGATTTGGACGGAAAAGAAATTAGAATAAGTAATATTTTTATAATTCCAATATTATCCTCAATTTTTAATATAATATATTTTAAATTACAACTCATGTCCTCAATTTTAAATTTTCTATTCTTTTTCATTAAAAACTCAGAAACAATACAAAGAAAAATTTTAAATTTTCTATTCTTTTTTTTTCTGTTCTAATTTAAATTTTTTATTTTTTTTCTGTTCAAAACTCAAAAAACAAGAGTGTAAGTATTGGATTCATATTTTAACAGCACGGCATTAGTCCCCATGCCAATGATTAATAAGGTAAGACTAAAATAATTCAGAGCCTATGTGCATACATGTGTGATCAAACGTACATCACGGCTTGATTGTGGTGATGGTATATTAAGTCAATTAAACTAATTCAAATTCAAAACTTGAAAGTAAATTTACAGATATATTTATATCGTAAATAAGGATGTAAATGAATCCAATCGAATCAAGTCGAGTCGAGTCGAGTCGAGTTATCGAGTATAAAATAAGATTTGATTGAGATTCGTTTAACTATCGAGTCGAGTACGATCTTGAATCGAACCCGAGCATTTTGAAATTTTCGAATGATATGATCAGAGTATCAATAGAAAATTACTATTTGAGGAGGTTTGAGTAATTTATCGAATTTTAAAATTTGTTCATATTTGAATCATTTATATTTTGAGTCGAGCGAGTACGAATCGAACACGAACTGTTTGCTCATTTTAGCCTTAATAGTAAAGTGTTGTTATATATGACGATAAATTTATGTCAATATTACGTTTGCGAATACATAAAATAGAAGTGTAAAAATCAACATGATATTGTTTTATTTAATCGCTTAGATATAATATGGTTCGTCGAATAAAAATTTGATGTAATGCAATAGAGTTAAATACAATGGTAATAAATCATTATGACATATTTATTTTATTTATACTTGGTATTTGTGTGATAATTGTAAGAGTCTGCTATACATTGCAAAAAATTTTAATTGAATTATAATCGCGACGTATGTGCATACATGAGATAGGTAACAATTAAGAAAAGTTCAATTTTGATTTACTTTATCTTATTACACACACTTGCATGTTGATCTCAATTCAACTTCGTCAAATATTTATATTATTTTCCTAATTGTAATGGTATTACGTTACGATCAAATTTATATTTGGCTCACTAAATACATTTCTTATAGTGAACAACGAAAATTCCAAGTTAATTACATATAAATCGGATTCGATTACCATGAAGTTTTCATAGTAAGTTGGTCATGTGATGAATACAATACTGACATGTAGAGAGAGATCACTTCTTATTTGTACGTAATACAATTGAATAAAATTAATTTCATGTTAACCACTCTAATATAATATTATTATAGGTATTTGAGCTAGTAGCCTACTAAATTCTGCCTGTGGCTGCACGTGACATGGGCACCTACATAATTTAATCATAACTTAAAAAAAAATATTGCCACTTAATTTTACGCGGTGTGGCTCACCATATATGCCTGACTGACAAAACTCACAAGCCATATACATAAATCTCTGCTCACTGCTCTGCTCTCTTCTCCACAAACAAGTCTGCCCTCTCTGTCTATATATTCAGGAGAGAGAAAGTAGAGAGAATATTTTCAAAAAAAAAAAAATCAAGAGAGAAATTGGAAGAAGAGAATGAGAGCTCAGAGAAGTCTAGTTTCTTCTCTTTTCACTTTCTTTGTACTATTTTTTCTTCATTTTGTTAATGGTGAAGACCCTTACAGATTCTACTCATGGAAAATCCATTATGGTTTTGTTTACCCACTGGGTGTTAGGCAACAGGTTTGTTTTTCTTTCATTTCTCTTTCTACATTATGCACCCACATATATAATTCTGGTTCTTGAAGTTATTGAGGTTTTTTTCTTTTAAAAAAAATATCTTAATTTTTTTGGGTTCTTGGATTTTCTTGAATATATTGAGCAATATGACTGAAAGAGAGAAACTTTGGGGATTGCAGGTAATAATGATAAATGGGCAGTTTCCAGGGCCACAGATCAACTGTGTTACCAATGATAATTTGATTATTAGTGTTTACAATGCCTTAAATGAGCCATTCCTTCTGTCTTGGTAAGCTTCAATAACCCCTCTGATTTCTTTGCTGTCTGTTCTTCATTGATTTCATATCTTTACTGATTTCTGTTTACTGTATCTTTTTTTATTGGGGGCCAGATCTAAATTGCATTCTTTATGTTTTTTCATAATGACGATTTTGTCCCTGTACACTTGGTCTTTTGAGTTAGTTTAATAAGAATTGTCATTATGATAATTCAAATACAGGATAAAAAGGGTTCTTTTTCCCTTTACTATTACTATTATATTCTTTGTGGGGTGTGCTTAGAACTTAAAAGGGTTCAACTTTTGCCTTTTTGACCATTTTGTTAAGGGATCTTAGTTTTTAACAGGAATATTATATTGCTAATAGAGCATACTTCTTGCACAATTACTGAGGGTTTAATTAGCTGCTATAACAAGTGTTTTTTGAATGTTTTTTTTTCATTTTATGTTTATTCTCTCATTTTTTACAAGTTATAAGTTAAAAATCCTCCTAGAGCTACCACATTATGTTGCTAATCATGGATCAAAGTTCAAAATCAGTTCTTTGGCTAGAATTTGATTAAAAAGTGGTGCACTATATGCTTAATTAGTCCTTGACTGTCGTATTGATTAGTATCTTAACTGGTAGCTGCATATTTATTAAACACAGATCTCGCGGAGCATGTGCTAGATCTCTGACATGTGGATGAAGGTTTGAATGAACAAGAAAGAAGAAATTAATGACGATGTCTTCTTGCATTTCAATGTTAATTTTGTATGTGTAGTACATCCGAGACAATAATTCAGAATTTGGTATGGCATGGGTTATATCAGGGACCTTAAACTTTATTACTCCATTTTAGTACTTTTCATTTACTTAGCTGCCCTATGCTTTCATAAATCTCGCTCCTTTCTAAAATAGTTATTTATTATTAGTATTATTTGTTTGTTTTGTCAGTGAATTTGTTCAAAATCACGCTAGTCCCATCAAGGGCATAACTTTCACGCCAATACTATATGATTTTACCATCCTTAGTGAAAACTTGTACTTCCACAAAAGTTACTTTCATAATCGAATGTCTTTTACTACTATTTTAAATTCATGAAGCTGTGTTTGTACAAACCAACTGCATCTATATACTTTTACTAAGATGTTATATCACCAAGTGGATTGATGAAGATTTTACACATAAAAACCAATGTTTTCGTTCTAGTTTTTTAAGGCTCCTATATGTCTACAAATTGTCATTTCAAGAGCTACAATTAGGCTTTAAACATAAGCTAAAGAAACTAATCTTTACAAGTCTTATTATTCCTCTGTAGGAATGGCTTGCAGCATAGAAGAAACTCATGGCAGGATGGTGTTTACGGAACCAACTGCCCCATCCCACCACGACATAACTTCACTTATATGCTCCAAGCTAAAGATCAGATAGGTAGTTTTTTCTACTTCCCATCACTTGGTATGCATAAGGCTTCTGGAGGCTTTGGTGGCATCAAAATCTACAGCAGAAACCGAATCCCTGTACCTTTTCCTCAACCTGCTGGTGACCACACAGTACTTGCTGGAGATTGGTTCAAGCGAAGCCACAGGGTATGCAAACCAAATATAGTTCTTTTTGCTGTGTTTATTAGTATAAAAGATTTTTGCCTGAACAAGTGTATGACTAAAATTCTTTTTGGCCTTTATAGCAATTGAAATTAGTCTTGGATAGCGGTCACGCCCTTCCTTCCCCTGACGGTCTTCTCATTAATGGTCAAGGGTGGAATGGATACACATTTGCAGTAAATCAAGGTGCTAATGAACAAAATTTGCCCTTTTAAAGTGTAATTCTTGATTGTGCATTATGCGTATTTCTGTGTTCTGATCACCTTTGTCATAAATATGTTTTCAGGCACGACATATAGGTTCAGGATATCGAATGTTGGACTCACAACATCCATCAACTTTAGAATCCAGGGACATACAATGAAACTAGTAGAAGTAGAAGGATCACATACACTCCAGAACACCTATTCTTCCCTAGATGTCCATTTGGGACAGTCCTATTCTGTCTTGGTTACTGCTAATCAGGCTCCAAAGGATTATTACATTGTTGTTTCTTCGCGCCTCGCCTCCCCAGTACTCACCACTACTGCCATTCTCCACTATAGTAACTCGTTTACCAAAGTTTCTGGTCCTCTTCCTGGTGGACCAACCATTCAGATTGATTCGTCCCTCGCCCAGGCCAGATCATTGCGGTAAATATTTAGTTCTAGTTTGTAATTTATGCTGCATTGTCTCTAAAGTTGAGAACAGTGTCAAATTTCATTCAAGTATTTGTTAATTTTTTGATGTCCAAATCCAGTTGGAACTTAACTGCAAGTGGACCAAGGCCAAATCCCCAAGGTTCATACCACTATGGAATGATCAAAGTTGCGCGAACAATTGTGCTTGCTAACTCAGCCCCATGGATTAATGGCAAGCAAAGATATGCCATCAACAGTGTCTCATTTATACCTGGAGATACTCCATTAAAACTTGCCGACTACTTCAATATTGGGGGAGTCTTCAATCTTGGTAGCATGCCTGACAAACCCAGCTATGGAAATGGTTATCTCACGACTTCGGTTATGGCAGCTGACTTCCGATCTTTTGTTGAGATTGTGTTCCAAAACTGGGAGGACAGCGTTCAGTCATACCACATTGATGGCCATGCTTTCTTTGTTGTTGGGTAAGTCTAGTTTTAGTAATTTCTTCTATTTTAGTACCAAGTTAATCGCGTTTCCTTGAACTTTTCATCTTGTTTTGGGATTAACAGGATGGATGGTGGGCAGTGGACACCAGCTAGTAGATTGCGATACAACTTGAGAGACACAGTTGCTCGTAGCACTACTCAGGTTTGTAATATTAAACTTTGTCAAATTTTATTATGAGTTTCAAGTGAGATTAGTGCTTGGTCCCAAAAAAAAAAAAGTTGCTTCTTTACTTTCTGAATCTAAAAGTGATTTTCATCAAACATCCTAATTAAGAACCAAGAAAATAGGATTTTAATTTTTAATTTTTTTTTAAAAAATTTCTGATGGTATTTGGTTGGGTGCAGGTGTACCCCAACTCATGGACAGCAATATACATGGCTTTGGACAATGTGGGAATGTGGAACATAAGGTCTGAAAACTGGGCAAGGCAGTACTTAGGCCAACAGTTTTACCTACGGGTATACTCCCCTGCACATTCATGGAGAGATGAGTATCCAATCCCAAAGAATGCTCTTCTTTGTGGTCGAGCAACAGGTCGCCACACTCGGCCTCGTTGAGTTTCCATGACCACCATAACACGGCTTCTGTCACGAGAGGGTGACAAGAACTGCTTATGCAGATTGAAAGAGTGATTTATCCGGCGAAGATAGTTGTGAGATTTCAACTGAGCAATGAGCAATGTATGTTATTTCGTTGTTATTCTTAATTCAGTGTTTTGGTATATTGGTTAAGCTATGATTTTTGTCGTTAGATAGAACGCATTGTATCATGGTCACAAATTCTATGTTTGGAACTACTTGTTCCTATTTATACTAGCACAGAAAAAATATCCCATTTTCCGCAAGCTGTGGCTCCTTTTTTCCCTTTCTGTTGGGGTTTATATTTTTAAGAATCAGAGCCTAATGAGTAATGGTATAGATCAGATTACATACATTTCACTGCTCTTAAATCTTTCGGAAATTGTATTTCACAACACGTTTTGATACTTTCACATAAAGTGTCGATATAGATGTATAGCCGACGAGAAAAATCGTCGCTATAGATAGAAATATCAGTTTTCAAATCTTACTGTCAAAGGTATTAGTGACTGTTTGGTTCTGGGTCACTTGGTACATTTCATGCGTTTGGAAACTCAAATACACTCTAATTTTTTTTTTGTCTAGAATCAATTTATTTCCAGCACTGCTTATTTAACTCGAACACTCTGTATTAGTGTGTTTGAAAGGTTAAATGCAGCGAAACGCTAAAGAAAGCCTGTGTCCAGACTGCAATTTCTTTTTCTATGTCAGAATTCTGAAACGACAGTAGGGCAATTTGGGTATTTCATGTCTATGAGTTGTCTTTGTACATTATGAGGGTTGGCATGCACAAACGCCCGAGGCCTGGCCTTAATCCGGCCTGGTCAAATATAGGCCTGGTCAAAGCCTGGGCAGATCGGCCTGGCCTGAAAGACTGCATAAGGCCTCAAATTTATAGATAAAATCTGGCCTGGACTAATCAAAAGCCTGGCCTGGCCTGGCATGGCCTGCAGACTTTGTCGAGTCTGAAATATGCATGTCTTATTTATACTACCAAGGCTTAGCATAAATTTGGTGGGTAAATGATGTGGGACTTGCCAATGTTATCTGAAATAGTGAGGGTGGGTGAGAAGGTTGCATCTGTGCATCATCCAAATTCCCACACCACCAAATTAAAGAATGATGACACCAAATTCCCACACAGACTCTCATCTTCTCTCTCTAAGTTTCATTTAAATTGCATGGGTATCCTTCTTGGCCCAAGCTTTCCACTGCCAATACTCTGTCTACTAATTCAATTGCTTCTAATTCAATGACTACTGCATCGCCTTTACCATCACCTTCCTGTTTGGCAAGTTCTCGTCGTTATCTCACCGGATAATACCCCTTTACCGGTAAATTCCGGCGAATTTCTTTGCCACTTCCCTAACAACGATGTTTCTCCGGCTCATCCATCAAGTGTTTTAACGAATTTTGATCGGGCTACGTTTACTTGTGAGCTTCCAAGCAGACTCCGTCGCCTGTTAGCTTATCAACAACCTGTTTTGGTTAAATCGCCGGTCGATAATTACCAGGCGAGAGTTCCTGCGAGATTCGTAGAGATGATGTCATTGTGTGTGCTGGAATTCGGTGTTATGATCTGTTGTGGGGGAATTTGAGTTGGATTTATGGTCTGGGGGTTTAGATCTTGATGTTATGAATCTGGTGGTGTTGTGATGTTTATGGTTTGGGTATGTATTTCATTCTAGTATTTCTGGTGTTTGGTTACGCTGGTGGGTGAGTGATAGAGAGAGTGGTGGTAATTTGGGTGGAAGATGGTAATTTGTATGTAAAGGGGGAGTATATACATTCAAATCCCACATGGGTTAAAGCAGATAAAGAATGGTGTTCTCAGGGTATATATATATATATATATATATATAAATATTTATATTCAAATCCCACATTGATTAACAATCCGTTCATCTCCTTCCTTTGTTTGATAAAATGAGGAGAGTTCAATTAAAATTTTTAAAGTTCAACATAGGTGGGCTTATCCTGGACCGGCCTTTGCCTGGCCTAGGTCTGGCTCGGGCCTTTGCAACAGTCGCATCACGATTTTGATTTAATTATTCGCCCTGGCTTTTTATGATTTAAGCCTCGGTTTGGTCCGGTCTAGTCAATGGTCAAAGTTTGGCTGACCTAGAATAGACCAGGCGGCCTGTATGTGCATGCCTATTAATATGGGGCTTGCACCTCTGCGCACTAGCAAATCAGTGGCCAGCCTTAAATTTGCGTGTGACTGCCTTAATTTAATTGGCATAACTGAAAAAACAATTGTTTCGGGTGAAGTGACGATTTTTTTACCATTTCCTGTGCAATGTAACATGTTCTAAATCACATATCTAACATTTTGGAAAAATATTAGAGTTGACAAACAACTCAACATTTTGGAAAAATACTAGAGCTGACAAGCAACTCAGGTCAAATTCATTTAAATAAGGTCTTAAATTATTGGTCCAATAGTATCTTTATAGATTAATTTAGGGTTCTTTACATTACTATACAACATTTAGAAGTAATTATAAGATTAGTGCATCCACAAAAAAAGTGCAACACAATAACTACGTCATATCATTCCATTTCAAAGAAATAAGGAAATGCTGAAATCAATGAGAAGTTACTGTCATGTAAGAGTTCCCATTTATGTAACTGCTGGTTACTTATAAATAAATTTTTAAAAATAATTTTTTTTTGAATATGGTGCAGTTGGTAGCCAAATCTTCATACAAAGGTAACCATTTTATTTTTTGTGGGTAACCAAATAGTCATAAAAAAAATAAAGAACCAAAAGAAAGCCAACAAAAATCGAAAAGAGAATAAGAGAAATTTGGTTTCCAAGTTCCCAAATTAGAAAATAAGGGTTTCCAACTAAAGAAGCCTTTCAAAAAAAAGAGAGAAAGGACAAAGGGTATCTGAAATGCCATGTAAGAGTTCCCATTTATGTAACTGTTAGTTACTTATAAATAACTTTTTAAAAATAAAATTATTTTGAATATGGTGCGGTTGGTAGTCAAATCTTAATACAAAAGTAACCATTTTTATTTTTGTGGATAACCAAAAAGTCATAAAAAAATAAGGAACCAAAAGAACGCCGACAGAAATCAAAAAGAGAGAAATTTGGTTTCCAAGTTCCCAAATTAGAAAGTAAGGATTTCTAACTAATGAAGTCTTCAAAAATGTACTGGCCGTTGACATGGTCGGGAAGGAAGACGATGGGCTGAATAGCGTCGATAGCTCGGTTCTGGGTGGATCCAATCCAGGTGGCTCGACGATGATGTCGATATAGACGACCACGAAGTAGGTGAGGAGGATGAAAGATCGAGTAGATAGTCATAGCGGAGGGAAGAGAGAAAGATGGTAGCTTCAGTCGGAGGCGCGGTGGGCGGAGGAAGCTCTAAGGCAGGATTTTGAGGATGTTAAGAATTGGATCCATGGAGGAGGGTTCGATTGAGGTGTAGTGGGTTAGGGTTTTTGATATTGGTTGCTTAGGAGGAGTGTGATTGTGAGGTTACAAATGCACTAATTTTGTAAATAAAATATTAAAAATGTATTAATTCTGTAAATATTTTCTGGATGGACTTTTGTTGTAATTTTTTCTAAAAATGTATTAGGAAGTGTAAATAATTAACACATTAAATTATGATCCCACAAACGTACCCCAAAGGTCATGATAATTAGTAACCTAATTCTTTATATACAAACAAATTTTTTCCATTTCTTTCGACGTGGGATTAGTTCCAAATTGAAACTCGAAACTTGAAGAAATATAATTTTATAAAAAAAAAATACAAAAATAAACCGATTTGAATGGTTCTTTAACACAAGTAACAAAAAAGAATGTTGTCAGTAATATATTTTTTTGGCAGTCTTTCTTCGGACTGATTTGCTTACCTTCAATTGGGCCTTAAATAGTTAAGCTAGTATACTGCCACAACTATATGGGGTGCTGCAAACCCTAATTATGAAGGCCTTGAATTTCTCGTTTTCCAGTTTTTTGTTCCCTAAAGATTATGAAAACAGTAAGACTTGTTTGTTAACCTTTTTAAAACACCTTGAATATTGTATATTAAGAACTGAGAGAAACGAAAGGAGAAGGAAATGAAATCTGAAATTTAGTAGAGCCTTTTTAACCGGAAATTGTTAAATCCACATCATTTTTTGTTATTTCTACAACAAAAGTGTCGTTATAGATGTATAGTGACGGTGAAAAGCATCACTATAAAATCTATAGCGACACTTTTGTTGTGGAAATAACAAAAAGTGATGTGGATTTAACAATTTTTTTTTAACCTTCTAGTACACTAGATGTGTCATGTGCCTCCGGCACTGTATGGACGTTGAAATTTATCTCAAACTTTGGACGGCCCAGATGATTTATTGAGTGAGCGGAAAATTCAAAATCATTTGTATTTTATTAGATAGATGGATGGTGAGATTTATCCCAAACTTTGGACGACTCAGATGATTTATTAAGTTTCCATGACCACCATAACCACCATAACACGGCTTCTGTCACGAGAGGGTGACAAGAACTGCTTATGCAGATTGAAAGAGTGATTTATCTGGCGAAGATAGTTGTGAGAATTCAACTGAGCAATGAGCAATGTATGTTATTTCGTTGTTATTCTTAAATCAGTGTTTTGGTATATTGGTTAAGCTATGATTTTTGTCGTTAGATAGAACGCATTGTATCATGGTCACAAATTCAATGTTTGGAACTACTTGTTCCTATTTATACTAGCACAAAGAAAAAATATCCCATTTTCCGCAAGCTGTGGCTCCTTTTTTCCCCGTGTGTTGGGGTTTATATTTTTAAGAATCAGAGCCTAATGAGTAATGGTATTTCACTGCTCTTAAATCTTTCGGAAATTGTATTTCACAACACGTTTTGATACTTTCACATAAAAAGTGTTGATACCGTCGCTACAGTATCTATAGCGACACTTTTTTTTATCAGTTTTCAAATCTTACTGCCAAGGAAATTAGTGACTGTTTGGTTCTGGGGCACTTGGTGCATTTCATGTGTTTGGAAACTCAAATACACTCTAAAATTTTGTTTGTCTAGAATCAATTTATTTCCAGCACTGCTTATATAACTCGAACACTCCGTATTAGTGTGTTTGAAAGGTTAAATGCACTAAACGCTAAAGAAAGCCTGTGTCCAGACACTGCAATTTCTTTTTCTCTGTTAGAATTCTGAAACGACAATAGGGTAATTTGGGTATTTCATGTCCATGAGTTGTCTTTGTACATTATGGGCATACACAAACGGCCCGAGGCCTAGCCTTAATCCAGCCTTGGTCCGACCTGGTCAAAGCCTGGGCCAAACCGACCTGGCCTGAAAGGCTGCAAAAGGCTTCTAATTTATAGACAAAATCTGGCCTGGCCTAATCAAAAACCTGACCTGGCATAGCCTGCCGACTGAGTCTAGCCTGAGCTCAGCCTAGCCCAATGCACCAAGCCTAGCCTACTTAATGAAAGACCCACCAAGATAATTTTGTTTAACAAAATATGCATGTCTTATTTATACTACCAAGGCTTAGCATAAATTTGGTGAGTAAGTGATGTGGGACTTGCCAATGTTATCTGAAATAGTGAGGGTGGGTGAGAAGGCTGCATCTGTGCATCATCCAAATTCCCACACCACCAAATTAAAGAATGATGACACCAAATTCCCACACAGACTCTCATTTTCTCTCTCTAAGTTTCATTTAAATTGCATGGGTATCCTTCTTGGCCCAAGCTTTCCACTGGCAATACTCTGTCTACTAATTCAATGACTACTGCATCACCTTTACCATCACCTTCCTGTTTGGCAAGTCCTCGTCGTTATCTCACCGGATAATACCCCTTTACCGATAAATTCCGGCGAATTTCTTTGCCACTTCCCTAACAACGATGTTTCTCCGGCTCATCCATCAAGTGTTTTATCGAATTTCGATCGGGCTACGTTTACTTGTGAGCTTCCAAGCAGACTCCGTCGCCTGTTAGCTTATCAACAACCTGTTTTGGTTAAATCGCCGGTCGATAATTACCAGGCGAGAGTTCCTGCGAGATTAGTAGAGATGATGTCATTGTGTGTGCTGGAATTGGGTGTTATGATCTGTTGTGGGGGAATTTGAGTTGGATTTATGGTCTGGGGTTTAGATCTTGATGTTATGAATCTGGTGGTGTTGTGATGTTTATGGTTTGGGTATGTATTTCATTCTAGTATTTCTGGTGTTTGGTTACGCTGGTGGGTGAGTGATAGAGAGAAAGGTGGTAATTTGGGTGGAAGATGGTAATTTGTATGTAAAGGGGGAGTATATACATTCAAATCCCACATGGGTTAAAGCAGATAAAGAACTGTTTTCTCAGGGTATATAAATAAATATATATTTATATTTAAATCCCATATTAGTTAACAATCCGTTCTCCTCCTTCTTTTGTTTGATAAATTGAGGAGAGTTCATTTAAAATTTTTAAAGTTCAACATAGGTGGGCTTATCCTGTACCGGTCTTGGCATGGCCTAGGTCTGGCTTGGGCTTGTGCAACAGTCTCTCACAGAGCACGATTTTGATTTAATTATCCGGCCTTGCCTGGTCTTTTATGATTTAAGCCTGGTTTTGGTCCGGCCTAGTCAAAGCTTGGCAGGCCTAAACCAGGCCAGGCGACCTGTATGTGCATGCCTAAAGGGGCTTGCACCGCTGCGCACTAGCAAATGAGTGGCCAGCCTTAATTTAGCGTGTGACTGCCTTAATTTAATTGGCATAGCTGAAAGAACAATTGTTCGGGTGAAGGGACAATTTTTTTACCATTTCCTGTGCAATGTAACATGTTCTAAATCACATATTTAACATTTTGGAAAATTACTAGAGCTGACAAAGGTCATGATCCTACAAACGTAGGTCATGATAATTAGTAACTTAATTCTTTATATATAAATAATTTTTTTTTATATCTTTCGACTTGGGATTAATTCCAAATTGAAACTCGAAACTTGAAGAAATATAATTTTAAAAAAAAATACAAAAACAAACCTATTTGAATGGTTCTTTAACACAAGTAAAAAAAAAGAATGTTGTCAGTAATATATTTTTTTGGCAGTCTTTCTTCGGACTGATTTGCTTACCTTCAATTGGGCCTTAAATAGTTAAGCTAGTGTACTGCCACAACTATATGGGGTGCTGCAAGCCCTAATTATGAAGGCCTTGAATTTCTTATTTTCCAGTTTTTTGTTCCCTAAAGATTATGAAAACAGTAAGACTTGTTTGTTAACCTTTTTAAAACACCTTTTATATTGTATATTAAGAACTGAGAGAAACGAAAGGAGAAGGAAATGAAATCTGAAATTTAGTAGAGCCTTTTTAATCGGAAATTGTTAAATCCACATCATTTTTTGTTATTTCTACAACAAAAGTGTCGTTATAGATGTATAGTGACGGTGAAAAGCATCACTATAAAATCTATAGCGACACTTTTGTTGTGGAAATAACAAAAAGTGATGTGGATTTAACAATTTTTTTTTAACCTTCTAGTACACTAGATGTGTCATGTGCCTCCGGCACTGTATGGACGTTGAAATTTATCTCAAACTTTGGACGGCCCAGATGATTTATTGAGTGAGCGGAAAATTCAAAATCATTTGTATTTTATTAGATAGATGGATGGTGAGATTTATCCCAAACTTTGGACGACTCAGATGATTTATTAAGTGAGCGGAAAATTCAAAATTATTTGTATTTTATTAGATACTAGTTGTGTCCCGTGCCTCCGGCACTGTATGGACAATATGATTTATCTCAAATTTTGAACGACCAAAATAATTTATTGAGTGAGCGGGAAATTTAAAGTCATTTGTATTTTATTAAATTATTATTAGATTATTAGATAGATGTATTTTATTAGATAGATGTATGAACGGTGTGATTTATCCCAAACTTTGGACGGTCCAAATGATTTATTGAGTGAGCGAAAAATTCAAAATTATTTGTATTTTATTAGATATATTGTTCTTGAGTTTAGATTATTTACAAGTATACATAATTAGAGTTATGTTAGTTGATATTTTTTTTGGGTAGGCACCAACTTCTGTACATGGTCTTACAGACCTGTATTTTAGGTAAACATCCACCCAAGCCTGGTAACTGCGACTTTTATTACAATATATAGGATTTTGAAATTAGCTACTCCCTATATTCCAAATTATAAGACCATTATTCATTTCTGAAAATCAATTTTAGACATTTTTTAACTTAAAATTGAGATCATTCATTAAAAAATATAAAACAATAAGTCTTGTAATGAATAATATTTATCACTGTATTGATTAAAAATTACAGTAATTCATGTCAGTTTGGAGTTTAAAGTTAATTTTAAAAAGTTAATAATAATCTTATATTTTGAAATAGAAAGAGTATTTCTTAAGATTTTAGATTCCAAGCCAACAAAAATAAAATAAAATTTGGGGATGTTTCCTAATGCAGGTACTTTTGCTATTTTTGGGAACCAAAATAAGAATTTCATTCAACAAGTGATGGATTATAATATCACACCATGCATGTACCAAAGGAAATTAACAAGTCATCATGAACAAGGCTTTGTCAAGTTTGTTAGTATGTCAAAGTGTTTACTTATATATGTACAACAAAAGGGTTTCATCTTGTTTTACTTCTGGACGTACTTTCTAGTCACAATATTTTTTTACCCATAATATATATATATATATATATATATATATATATATATATATATATATATATATATATATATATATATATACACACACACACACGGTCCGTCTCTAAAGCGAATTTTAAAGAGCGAACAAAAGACGAACCGTCGTCTTTAGTGTCTTTGGCGACGGGTCGAACCGTCGCCATAGACACCAAAGACGACGGTTCGTCTTTGGTTCGCTTTTTAAGGTTCGCTTTAGAGCCTCTCCGTATATATATATATATTTATTTATTAAGGTCACACTTGTACTATTAAATATTATTAAAAAATTTGACATTTTTTAATATTAAAATTTATTATTTTAAAACAATATATGACATGAGTAAGACATGTCATACAAACTTATCCTTTTTAAAATTTATAAATTTTACTAATATATTTTTGTTACATGTTCACATCTAGATTTATTAAATGTTTGATTTAATAGTATATATAATAACATGATAATAAAATTATGATGATAAATGTGAGTCTAGAATTTTTTTTTTCTTTTTCACTCTACCATTTTGTACCAATTTAAATGGAAGAGAATGTGGACAATTCTCATAATAGTATATGCAAATCTCATTTTTTCTTTTCAATTTTTTTTTACTAAATTTCATCCCATCTTCAAATAAATATTAAAGTGAATGTGGACAATTCTCTTGGCTCATCCCTTCTCTCCAAATACTCTTGTAGGTAACAATTGAGAGTAGCAAATTTGTCTTCAATTCACCTAAAATTTGTCCTCTACGTCTACAGTCTCATCTCTAATCTGTTCTCACTCCACCAAACTTCCTTTAATATTTTCCACTTTTGTGATGTCACTGGGACGCCCCAAAATAGGTATATAACATCCATTTTAAGTCGTCAAAATACATAGTACAGAAACAATTACAACTTTATCAATACAACATAAAAACTGTGAGTTTAAATACAAATATTGTCATCTAAACAATATCCACACTCAAATAAGTCCTCAGTACAATTATTGATACATTATTTTATAAAAATGGTGAAGACTACTAAAACGACTTCTAGAACCATCATTCCACACCCCGACTAGTACTCGCTACATTCTCACCTCCTGAGAAGAAAAATGGAACAACAAAGAAAAAGATGAGCTCAACTAGCCCAGTAAAGAATATTATGACTAAGATAATATAACATAAATTATCGTTAGTCTTTAACAGGGAAAAATCTAATATAATACAATAGACAACAAATTTTAAATCAATCTTCGCAGCGGAAATAATAATTCATTAGAAGAGTTAAGTAGAGAATACAAACTACTATCTTCTATATATGAATTTAAAAGTTCATCGTCTATCTTTTATCCCTGTAACATCAATCAATATATATCTGGAATCAAATATTCATCTTTGCACTACATGCTAAAGATATTTATCAGTTGGTCATGTTCATCTAAACACCTGTTCATCTTTGCACTACGGGCCAAAGATATTCATCAGAAATTATTCATCTTTGCACTACATACCAAAGATATTCAGTTATATCATCATTTATGACTGAGGATGATGAAAAATATTTTAAAAAAAATGAATCCAGTGAAACAAAAGAACAAATATTAAGGATTCGTACTTTTAACAATCCAAGTTCAAAAATACTTCATAAATAACCAGAGTGGAGTAAAATTCAAGAATGAAGATCAAAACATAGATCCAATCAAAGATAGTATCCATAATAGATATTTTGGACGAAAAACGAAAATTTAATTTTTCTGTGAATAGTGCCGTATACGTGAATAGTGTCGTATACGTGAATAGTAACTCCGACACCAAAAGATAGAAATTTCACAAAAAATATCATCATGCTTCGTGAATAGTACTAGTGAATAGTAACTCGTGAATAGTAACTCATGCATGAAAAAGTTTTAAATTTGATAAAAAAATCAAACCAATATTTAGGCATAATGATATTGAATAAATAATATCATTTATGAAGAAAATAATCTCCCTTACCTCGTAAAGACAGTACTTCTAGTTGAAACACCGGATATAAGCTATGACTTGAACTTACACCGTATATTAACACTCAAAGTATTAAAATACTCATAAGAATACGCTCAATATAACGAGAGAGAAAGAGAGAGAAATCTGTAGTTTCTGATGTGATTTTTAATTCTAACCTAAACACCCTATTTATAGAAAAATGCTTAGAACACCAAAGCAAAAAATTTAATATAATAATATATGTATAAACAAAATTCACGCCCACCTTAAGACCATCTGAACTCAGCCATCTTGCACATGTATAATGAGGCCCACAATGTAAAAAAACGTTTTTCTTAAAAATAATAATTAAAACTTCCAAAAATCAATTATTTCATAATTTTGGAACTTCAATAATTCATAATAAATAGCCCTTTTATCAGAAAATTCGAATTTCGCGATTTTTTATAGGAAATTCAATTCTCTACAACTTTATAGAAGGAAGTTTTTCTAAATTCCAAACAGAAATTGACCGAAATTTATAAACGGACGATTTTACAGGCTATAATCAAATTTCAGTCAAGAAATGGGCCCACAGACATGTTTAACATATTTTAAACAACTTTTGCAACAAAAATACTCTTTCTCCTCATATACTCATATATCCCACATTCATTGTAAAAATATCATCATTATTATATTATAATAATATAATAAAATATTATTTTATCAGAAAAGATAAAATATCGATTTCCAATAATTGTCATTTTAAACATTTTCTCCATCTATATCCACATAAAATGAATATTTTTCTCATCATATAAATCAATAATTAATTATTCACAAATAATATTACAGAATTACAATACCGACAACCAGACTGTTCCCAGGAAAGAGGGGGCTTTCCAATAAGAATTTCTCCTTACTGGCGCGTAATTAGGTGACCAAACCTATCTTTAGACAGAACTTTCTAGACATTGCCAATAATATTTTCTAATAATATTATTTAGATAATATGAATTATTGATTCGATAATAAAAAATACTACGTAGTGACAATTTTTGAAACAACAATAATATAAAATATCAACGCAGCAACTATTGAATCACTAAAATAAAATACTGAACAATAACTACTTTAATAATTATTGAGTAGTGCCTTCTTATGTAAGAATCAATAATTGGTGTAATACCGCGTGCTACTGTGCAACAACGCGTATTACTGTATTTTAACCACCGGGTATTCCAACAGTATTAACGGTAACAACTGCGCCGTTATTTATAAACAACTTATACTTGTCATTTTCTTCATCCAATTGCTTTCCGTTATGGGGTCCACAAAAGACTGCGCCGTCGTACGAATATTCCCCGACAGCAAGAATATTCCACGATCAAACGAATATTCTCCAACAACAATGAATATTTTATAACCACCTGCTTATTTAAAATATTTGCACATTTTATCCATAACTAACCAAATTAATCAAATCATCCCTTACTATTTCAAAATAATAAATAGAGGAAATTAAATTTCATTTATTAATAATTCGGGGTCTTACAACCTCCCCTCCTTATGAAATTTCGTCCTCGAAATTGACGTACGTACCTGGTGTTTCGAAAAGATGAGGATACCTCGCTTTCATTTCAGTTTCCAACTCCCAGGTTATTTCCTCAATAGCATGGTTTCTCCACAAAACTTTAACTTGTGGTATGACCTTCGTGCGTTGGACATGCTCTTTCCTATCCAAGATCCTGACAGGTAACTCTTCGTACGTTAAGTCTTTGGCTATCTCGTCTGGTTCTAATTCAATGACGTGGTTCAGGTCTTACACATATTTACGAAGCACATATATGTGAAAAACGTTATGAACACGAGACATGCTTGGAGGTAACACGAGTCTATAAGCCACATTTCTTACTCGTTTAAGAATATGAAATGGACCAATAAATCGTGGATTGAGCTTTCCTCTCTTCCCGAATCTTGTAACTCCCTTCCATGGAGCCACACGCAACAACACATGATCCCCAATACTAAATTCCACGTCCTTTCGATGAAGATCCGCATAACTCTTTTGTCGATCCTGTTCCATTTGTATACGTTGTCGAATCGTTTGGATCTTCTCTGTAGTCATTCGTACCAACTCTGGTCCCAACAACGTTGCTTCTCCCATCTCATCCCAGCATATTGGAGAGCGACACTTTCGTCCATACAATGCTTCAAATGGAGCCACACCTATACTTGCCTGATAACTGTTGTTGTAGGAGAATTCCACCAATTGTAAATACTTATCCCAACTCCCATTGAAGTCTAGGACACAGAGTCTTAATAGATCTTCAAGAGTTTGAATAGTCCTCTCTGATTGTCCGTCCGTTTGAGGATGGTATGCCGAACTAAATCGTAAATCCGTCCCCATAGCTTTTTGCAAGCTAACCCAAAATCTTGAAGTGAATCTTGGGTCACGATCTGAAACTATGGATACTATCATGCCATGCAATCTCACAATCTCATCTACGTACATACGAGCAAGACGTTCAAGGGAATAAGTCTCCCGTATAGGCAAGAAATGGGCTGACTTGGTTAATCTATCAACAATAACCCAAATCACATCTATGCCTTGAGAAACCTTGGGAAGACCCGTAACGAAATTCATGGTAATGTGTTCCCACTACTATTTCGGAATCTCAAGTGGTTGCAATGGACCCTTAGGCACTTGATGCTCCGCCTTTACTCGTTGACAAGTTAAACACATAAAGATAAACTTTGCGATCTCTCTCTTCATATTGTTCCACCAAAATGTATGTCGAAGATCACGATACATTTTGGCACTTCCAGGATGGATTACAAATGGTGTATTGTGTGCTTCCATCATGATCTTGTACTTCAAATCAGAATCATTAGGAACACAAAGTCTGGAATGGACTCGAAGTATTCCTTCTTCATCGATTCTTGCTTCTAGAATAGCATCTTCTTGCACTTTCTTCTTCATACGCATCAGCTCCAGGTCTGTGGCTTGAGCAACTTTAACTTTTTCGATTAAAGTCGGTTCTATGCGTATATTTGACATCATCGCATTCGTTCCTGCATATGATCTTCTACTCAACGCGTCAGCTACCATGTTTGCTTTTCCAGGATAGTATTGAATAGTGTGGTCATAATCTTTCAACAGCTCGAGCCAACGTCGTTGCTGCATGTTGAGTTCTTTTTCAGTGAAGAAATATTTGAGGCTTTTATGGTCTGAATATATCTCCACTTTTTCCCCATATAGATAGTGCCTCCAGATCTTTAGCGCGAAAACAACTGCTGCCAACTCTAGATCATGAGTAGGATAATTCCTCTCATATTCTTTAAGTTGTCGCGAGGCATAGGCTATGACTTTCCCACGTTGCATGAGAACACACCCTAATCCTTTGCCTGAAGTATCGCTGTAGATAACAAATCCATCCGAACCAGATGGTATTGTTAAAACAGGTGCCGAAATGAGTCTCCTCTTGAGATCTTGGAAACTCTTCTCACATTCCTCGCTCCATACGAATTTTGTATCTTTACGAGTCAGCTGAGTTAACGGAGTAGCGATTCTAGAAAATTCTTCCACAAATCTCCGATATTAACCAGCTAAGCCCAAAAAGCTACGTACTTCAGTCACCGTCTTTGGTTGCTCCCAACTTTGTATTGCTTCAATCTTCGCTGGGTCAACAGACACTCCATGTTTTGACACCATGTGCCCAAGGAATGATATTTCCTCAAGCCAGAAATTGCATTTCTTCAGCTTAGCATATAACTTGTTATCACGAAGCCTTTGCAGTACCAGCTTCAAATGGAGCTCATGATCTTCACGACAACAATGAACTGATCCAAATATTCCTTGAATACTCGGTTCAACATATCCATGAAATCAGCAGGAGCATTAGTCAATCCAAAAGACATGACTAAGAATTCATAATGCCCGTACTGATTTCTGAAAGCAGTCTTTAGAATATCCTCAGTTCTAACCTTCATCTGATGATATCCAGAACGAAGATCGATCTTTAAAAAGAATTGTGCTCCTTGCAACTGGTCAAACATGTCATCAATACGAGGTAGCGGATACCTATTCTTGATAGTGACATGGTTCAATTCCCGATAGTTAATACAAAGTCGCATACTCCCGTCTTTCTTCTTTACAAATAAAACAGGAGCACCCCAAGGAGATGTACTAGGACGAATGAAACCGATGTCCAACAACTCCTGTAGTTGGACCTTTAACTCCTGAAGTTCAATAGGAGCCATTCGATATGGGGTTTTAGAAATGGGCTTTGTACCAGGTTCAAGGTCAATAAAGAATTCAACTTCACGTTCTGGGGGTAGACCGGGAAGTTCTTCAGAAAATACGTCAGGAAAGTCACTAACAACAAGAATATTATTCAAAGCTGACGTGTCTTTATTCAAATCCATAACATGGGCTAAGAAAGCTTGACATCCGTTTTTTAATAAACGAATAGCTTTATGACTTGATATGACAGTGGTTGATTTTAATGGTTTAGTTGCTTGAATTCGCACAACAGGTTGATTAGGAATATGAAAACTAACAACCTTACGAAAGCAATCAATTTTGGCATGATGAGTAGTTAACCAATCAATCCTTAAAATCACATCAAAAGCAAGTATCTTTAAAGAGATAAGTCAACGAGTAATGTGATGGTGCCAACTTGGATCAAACAAGATTTATAAACAGTGGATGTGATGAAAATTTCTCCTAACGGAGTTTTCACAGATAGGTCAAAGTCTAATTTTTCCGGAGTCAAGTTTAAACGTTGAGCACAAGCAGGAGAGATAAATGAATGGGTAGCACCGGTATCAAGTACTGTATAAACTTCGCATGAATTTATGATTAGCTTACCCGTGATCACCTCATTTGGGTTCCTCGCATGTTGACCAGTCACGACAAACGCTCTTCCAGGAACTGTTGACTTTGACTTTTCTGGGACAGCCTTTTGAGTCACCATCCCCGCTGGACTTGGTTTCGCTACAGTGTAATCTTGAGCGATATGTCCTTCCTTTCCACAGTTATAACATACCTTAAACTGTTGTGGGCAGTTTGGGCTGATATGTCCTTCTTTTTTGCACTTATAGCATATGACCGGTGGTCGTTCTCCTCCCTTGGAACCAATTGCTGCTGGTGCTGACGTCTTCACATTATCATTGTTGAATCTCTTCTTTTTAAAATCTCCCCCCGAGTCGCTTCTTCTATTTTCATGGCCACGATTACCATCAGAGTGGTTACCGCTTTTGTCTGAATGTTTTCCTCCCCGCTGGTTTTCATTATTTCGATGACTGCTGCCACTGGTATGACCCTGGTTGCGGTCCCTTGGTTGAACGTACTCGCTATCTCGCTCTAATAATTAAGCCCTGTTGACAACATCTGAATATAAAAAAAATTTATGAGAGATAAGATATTGCCGAATCTCGGGTTTTAAACCTCTCAGGAACATCCTCGTCATTCGTTCCTCATTCTCTACCAAATGAGGTGCAAACCTGAATAACTCTGCGAACTTCGCCTCATATTGGGACACCGTCATGTTGTTTTTTTTAGTCTAATAACCTCTACCTCCTTCATATGGCGAATACTTTCAGGAAAGTATTTTTTGTCGAAAAGTTTCTGAAACGTTTCCCAAGACATGTTGAGTGCGGCAGGCTGGGTCCGTTTCATCGACTCCCACCAGTAGTCTGCCTCGCCACAGAACATAAAGGTGGCGAATGGAACCTTCTGTTCCTCCGTGCATCCTAAGATATCGAATATCTTAGTAATTTATTTGATCCACGTTTCCGCCATGATCGGATCTGGCTTTCCCTTAAATTATGGTGGTCCCAACTCTTTAAACTGCTTAGCCGTGACAAGCCGTGCATTGCTATCATTTCCACATGTATTCTGTACACGAGTCTCCCTCGTCTGGTTTTGCATGAACTGCAAAAAGCTCCTAAACATCCCGTCGTTCATCATCTGCTCAGTGGTGTTATTTACAGGAGAAATATTGCCTTCCTGTTGCACGTTCCCTGGGTGGTGATTAAAGGTGTTTTCACGGTCTCATTAACTCCACCGTTAATATTCTCAGCTGCCATTCTTAAAAACTGCCATAAAACAAGGGTTAATTAAACAATTTAACAAATCACATAATACCCCTATATTATGACCGACCAACAAATAAACTTAGGTAGGACACACTAGCGAAGGATTTACTCGTCTCTCCCCTCCTAGTTCTATTCCCCGATCTCCGCCAGAGATCATATCCCTAAGCTCTGATACCAACTGTGATGCCCCCAAAATAGGTATACAACACTCATTCTAAGTCGTCAAAATACATGGTACATAAACAACTACAACTTTATTAATACAACATAAAAACTGTGAGTATAAATACAAATATTGTCATCTAGACAATATCCACACTCAAATAAGTCCTCAGTACAATTATTGATACATTATTTTATAAAAATGGTGAGGACTACTAAAACGACTTCTAGAACCATCATTCTACACCCCGACTAGTACTCACTACATTCTCGCCTCCTGAGAAGAAAAATGGAACAACAAAGAAAAAGGTGAGCTCAACTAGCCCAGTAAAGAATATTATGACTAAGATAATATAACATAAATTATCGTTAGTCTTTAACAGGGAAAAATCTTATAGAATACAATAGACAACAAGTTTTAAATCAATCTTCGCAGCAGAAATAATAATTCATTAGAAGAGTTAAGTAGAGAATACAAACTACTATCTTCTATATATGAATTTAAAAGTTCATCGTCTATCTTTTATCCCTGTAACATCAATCAATATATATCTGGAATCAAATATTCATCTTTGCACTACAGGCCAAAGATATTTATCAGTTGGTCATGTTCATCTAAACACCTGTTCATCTTTGCACTACGTGCCAAAGATATTAATCAGAAATCATTCATCTTTGCACTACAGGCCAAAGATATTCAATTATATCATCATTTATGACTGAGGATGATGAAAAATATTTTAAAAAAAAATGAATCCAGTGAAACAAAAGAACAAATATCGTACTTTACACAATCCAAGTTCAAAAATATTTCATAAGTAATCAGAGTGGAGTAAAATTCAAGAATGATCAAAACATGGATACAATCAAAGCTAGTATCCATAATAGATATTTTGGATGAAAAGCGAAAATTTAATTTTTCTGTGAATAGTGCCGTATTCGTGAATAGTGCCGTATACGTGAATAGTAACTTCGACACCAAAAGATGGAAATTTCAAAAAAATATCATCATGCTTTGTGAATAGTACTCGTGAATAATAACTCGTGAATAGTAACTCGTGAATAGTAACTCATGAATAGTAATTCTGACATGAAAAAGTTTCAAATTTGATAAGAAATTCAAACCAATATTTCGGCATAATGATATTGAATAAATAATATCATTTATGAAGAAAATAATCTCCCTTACCTCGTAAAGACAGTACTTTTAGTTGAAACACCGGATATAAGCTATGACTTGAACTTACACCGTATAGCAACACTCAAAGTATTAAAATACTCACAAGAATACGCTCAATATATCGAGAGAGAAAGAGAGAGAAATCTGTAGTTTCTGGTGTGATTTTTAATTCTAACCTAAGCACCCTATTTATAGAAAAATGCTTACAACACCAAAGCAGAAAATTTAATATAATAATATATGTATAAAAAAAATTCACGCCCACCTTAAGACCATCTGAACTCAGCCATCTTGCACATGTATAATGAGGCCCACAATGTAAAAAAATGTTTTTCTTAAAAATAATAATTAAAACTTTCAAAAATCAATTATTTCATAATTTTGGAACTTCAATAATTCATAATAAATAGCCCTTTTATCAGAAAATTCGAATCTCGCATTTTTTATAGGAAATTCAATTCTCTACAACTTTGCAGAAGGAAGTTTTTCCAAATTCCAAACAGAAATTGACTGAAATCCATAAACGGGCGATTTTACAGGCTATAATCAAATTTCAGTCAAGAAATGAGCGCATAGACATGTTTAACATGTTTTAAACAACTTTTGCAACAAAAATACTCTTTCTCCTCATATACTCATATATCCCACATTCATTGTAAAAATATCATCATTATTATATTATAATAATATAATAAAATATTATTTTATCAGAAAAGATAAAATATCGATTTCCAACAATTGTCACTTTAAAAATTTTCTCCATCTATATCCACATAAAATGAATATTTTCCTCATCATATAAATCAATAATTAATTATTCACAAATAATATTACAGAATCACAATACCGACAACCAGACAGTTCCCACGAAAGAGGGGGCTTTCCAATAAAAATTTTTTCTTACTGGCGCGCAATTAGGTGACCAAACCTCTCCTTAGACAGAACTTTCTAGACATTGCCAATAATGTTTTCTAATAATATTATTCAGATAATATGAATTATTACTTCGATAATGGAAAATACTGTGTAGTGACAATTTTTGAAACAACAGTAATATAAAATATAAACGCAGCAATTATTGAATCAATAAAATAAAATACTAAACAGTATCTACTTTAACAATTATTGAGTAGTGCCTTCTTACGTAAGAATCAATAATTGGTGCAATACCGTGCGCTACTGTGCAACAACGCGTATTATTGTGTTTTAACCACCGGGTATTCCATCAGTATTAACGGTAACAACTGCACCGTTATTTATAAACAACTTATACTTGTCGTTTTCTTCATCCAATCATTTTCCGTTATGAGGCCCACAAAAGACTGCGCCGTCGTACGAATATTCCCCGACAGCAAGAATATTCCACGACCAAACGAATATTCTCCGACAACAATGAATATTTTATAATCACCTGCTTATTTAAAATATTTGCGCATTTCATCCATAATTAACCACATTAATCAAATCAACTCTTACTATTTCAAAATAATAAATAGAGAAAATTAAATTTTATTTATTAATAATTCGGGGTCTTACATTCACACATCACAATACTTGTCCTGTTGTCCATTCATTCATGCATGCATCCCTTGGGGAAGAATTGATATTATTATTATTATTATTATTATTATTATTATTATTATTATTATTATTATTATTATTATTATATTCAATGGATTGATTGATTTAGTACAAAGTTTATTTCTTGGGATAATCTAACGGTTATACATGAGGTTCTTGGGTGGTCTTTGACCAAAATTTTAATTTGGATGTCTTGGGGTTTAATTTTTTGGAGTAATATATTTTTGAGAATTAATTTTGGAAAAATTATTTGTCTTGACTAAAAAAAAGAGACTCAATACCCAAAAAAACCTAAAGTTCAGTGATCACATTTGTATTTTACCCTTACATTTAATTTGTATAGAGTTGAGCTCAGGGACGGAGCCAAGATTTTATCTTGCGGGGGGGCCAAAATCAAACTTTCAGCCAAAGGCTATGCCATTGAGCTTTCCAAGTCCCAATTCTAGAAAATAATTCCCATTAATCCTAATTTCGGGTATTATTTCTTCTATCCATAGGTCCCACTGTATTTATGAAACAGTCCATTATCTCCGCCAATCCTAATTTCTAGCATTATTTGAGACTTGGGAGTGCATATAAATCTCAATAAAAGTAAATCTAACAATGCAAATACGCAATGAAAAATTATAACACATAAACAAACATAGATTGAATTGATAACTCCTCGTATCAACAATTTTAAACCCCAATTTATTTCTGCACATACATAATATTATCTCATAATTCAAGTGGATGAGCCTTGGTAGTTGATAAATTTTAAAATCTTGGGGGGGGGGCATGGCCTCCTCTAAAGAAGCCTAGCTCCGTCCCTGGTTGAGCTTGTGCAATCAAAAGATTCTGAATCGATCAATTATAAATATAAACTCGAATCCATATTTAAAAAAGTAATCACTATAAATTCCAACAAGTAAACCACCATTGAGCGTCTTGCTAGAGTCAAACAATTTCAACTAGACTTAACTGTATTAACGAGATCGATCTTTATCGGCAAACAAACATGTGTCGATTTCACATCTAAACTCATCCATATATGCAAAGGAAAACCTTAAAAGGGAATTACATCCAATCGTACAGAGAGTATTTAGCTTAAGCAGTCCTCTACATCTCTTGCTATGTGTTGGGTCATGATATTTCCCCTCTTTGGGCCAAATAAGTTGGGCTTACTTATTAAATTAATCCATTGGGCCTTCATTATCGAACCTTGAAAGTCACTGGACCTAGTCATCATATTATTTCTATTTAAACCTGTAAGACCGGGTCGGTTCATTGGATTAACCCGTTGGATCATTTAATATCTATTACTTTGACTTGTAATGATGAAAAAGCGTGACAGTTGACTAAGGCACCTGCCATGCATTAATGTGGATGAGATTATAACCAACCGGCGATGTAAACAGTAGCTAAAGGTAGTGAGTAGACTATAGGCAGACATCATGATCCATCAGATCACGGGGGCTGTGTTAGAGATAGTGGGTGGCACTGTAAACCAGGCAATAGAGTGTAACTTATCAACCAAGTCTTCACAAACAGGTATACACACACGTTCATATTCATATTCACACACACAACTGCATTATTATCTCTCTCAATACACTAGACATTACACCCTCCATTGTTGACCTTGTGAACATGTTTACTTACTCTCACGCCTGAGCTATCCCCCGGCGGTCCGGCCGTCAAGCTTGTGGTGTTTTTCGTGTTTACTGTGCAGGATCAGGACGTCTTACGTGATTGGGACGTGGCAGAAGATCTTGGCGTTAACATTGGCGCTAGAAGGAGGGCTGAGTTCTAGTGTCCTGAGTATTTTTCAATCACAAACTGTGTTTATTCTACTTTGGTATTAATGGTGAAGAGTAGAACACCTACGCCCAAAAGGCAGCCTATGGCTGCCAGCGAATCGGTTCCACAAGTGTCTGTCAAAGATCGTTTGGGACCGGCAATAAGTGTTCATGCCAGCACAGCGTCCAAACGATCACATGAAGATTTTCGGCCGAGGGCTGTGGGCAACGTTAAGCGAAAGCTAGTTTTCACGGCGGAAAAAGGGTCTGGCCATGGTCGAAAACGAGTAGAAGACACCTTGCCTAGAACTCGATATCGAGATGACCAAGACGAAAAAGCCTCACGACTGGCTAAGATGGCAGATGAAGCAGATAGGGCCATGGAAGTACTTATGAAGCAGATACAGGATATAGCTGAACAGATGGCTCGAATGGCCGAGTTGAGAGACGAAGAGTTCAGTTATGTTCAGTCCGAAGAATGAGGGCATAGGAGTGGGAAGGAACCCGCCCATTCAGAACGTGGATCTAGGGGCCAACCTCGAGAAAGAAGAAGAAGATCCCGAAGCCCTACTCCTCAAAGATCGAAGAGGGCACACCACTCTATCGATTCTAAGGAGCAGGGTCGAAATGAACGAAGAGGTTTGTCCAGAGATCACACTCCTGAGACCGTAAAGAAAGCACTTGTTGTTGCACATTTTCACCATAGCACACGAGTTCAGAGACGAAGTCTATCTAGAGGTCACACTCCCGAGAGTCTACTGAGGGAATACCACCTTGTGGACACTCGTCGTCAGAAAAGTCCCTCTGAAATTGGAGGTTCTATTGTGAGAAATCGGTCAACCCAGAAAAAAGGAGTCACCGAAAAAAGAAGCATCATCTCAACCAGAAGGCGTGGAGTATCTGGTTAAAGAATTAAAGGAACTTCGGAAGCAGCTTGCCGAAGTACAAAAAATAAAAGATACTTCGGGAAAGAAGGCATCCCCTTTTTCCGCGGAGATTCTAAAAGAGAAAGCTGACCCCACCAAGAAGCTGCCCCATATTGAAAGTTAAGATGGGTCAGGGGATCCCTACGACCACAGTCAGTCGTTCGACCGAGTGATGGATTATTATGACTTTAGCGATGCTGCTAAGTGTCATACTTTTGTCACTACGCTCAAAAAAGACGCCCGGCAGTGGATGGGAATTTTGCCCTCGGACTCTATTTCATTTTGGGCAGACATGTGCAGTAAATTTCATGCTCACTTCGGGAGCAACAGAAGAAGGGGAAAACCAACTGGCTCGTTAGCTCAAGTTTGACAATATTCGAATGAGTCTTTGGGCCAATATGTGAAGCGGTTCCGTGAAGCAGTCGGCCAAGTGACAGACCTGAATGATCTATAAGCTGTGGGACTGTTTTAGAATGGGTTAGATTTGGTTAAATCGGAAAAATTGGTGAAGAAGTTGATGTTTCACCACCCGAAGAGTCTCGCTGAAGCCTTTGACAAAGCTGAAGGTTATATCGTGGTAGAGGAAGCCATGGACAGCCTCAAATGTCCTTCTTCAGACCGGCTTAAGAAGACAGATCGGGACAAAATTGAGGGGGACCAAAATAAGAATGAAGGGAACAAAGACCGCTATGAAGGCGGGACGAAGAGATACAATAATTGGAGACAAGGTGGAGGATGTTCGTCCGCTTCGACCCAGAGAGTAAATAGGACGTATACAGTACTTAACACCAACAGTGTTATTATCTTGGATCAGATCAAGGATCAACCTATCTTCGAACCCCCTCGAGATAACATTAAACCCGGAAAAGGGAATCCTCATAAATATTATGATTACCATCAAGCTTCGGGTCATGATACGAATGACTTTGTTAGTTTGAAAGATTTCATTGAAAGGAAGGTACAAGGCGGGGCTTTAGTCCAGTATGTGGCTGCCAGGACAAATCAACAGCAGGATAGAGGACCTATTCCGGCAGCTCAACCAGTTTAGCAAACGTTACCAGCTCCGGGACAGCCTGCAAGACATGTGATAGATGTCATCACTGGAGGTACTTCTGGCAGACTTGTTGGAAAGAAGCGCCGAAGTCATTTGGATTCGGTCATGTCAGTGGCGGGTACCTTCCCGAAGACTGATAGACCTTATCCCAATACGGTAATCTCCTTTACTGATGAGGATTATCCTTCGGAGACCATCGAACCGCATGAGGGATCAATGGTGCTGACTGCGCAAGTGGGTTCGGTGGATATGAATCGAATGATGGTAGATAATGGGTCTTCTGTGGATATTCTGTACGCCCACGCTTATCAGATGATGCATCTGGACGTGCGGAAGATGGAGATAGGGCAGGAGGCTCCTTTATACGAGTTTAGTAATGATCCGGTCAAGGTGGAAGGAACCATTGAACTACCGGTTATCTTCGGAACGGCCCCTCAACAGGTAGAAATTATTTGCAAATTTTATGTTGTGCATGTGGATTCTGCCTATAATGCTATCTTGGGGAGACCCACTTTAATTGCCTTCCAAGCTGTAACCTCAATACCTAATTTCAAAATCAAATTTCCTACGCCTCATGGGGTTGGTGAGGTAAAAGGAGATTTGGATCTGGCCAGAAGATGTTATAGAAATGCTGTGATCACTTCGGGAGTGGAAATATCGAAGCAAAAGTAGACCATGGCGATAGAGATCGAACCGTTCACTGAGAGTAGTTCCGAACCAATGGTCATGCCAGTTGAAGAAACAGAAGAGATAGAGCTCATCCCGGGTAAGGTGAACAAGACAGTGAAAATAGGTTCGGGTTTGCCGGAACCTCTTCGGACGAACCTCATGGAGCTCCTACGATGCTATGTTGACATCTTCGCATGGGAACCTCAGGATATGCCGGGAGTAAGCAGGGACATTGCTGAGCATCGGTTAGAAGTGGACCCGTCAAACAAACCAGTTCGACAGAAGAGGATGATCTTTGCACCTGAACGTCAGCGGATCATTGATGAAGAGATTGCAAAACTGTTAGCAGCAGACTTCATTTTTGAGATCGATTACCCGCAGTGGATGGCAAATGTGGTGCTGGTCCAGAAATAGAACGGTAAATGGCGAGTCTACATCGACTACACCGACCTGAATAAAGCTTGTCCAAAAGACTTCTACCTGCTACCACACATCGACCAACTCATTGATGCCACTTCGGGGTATGCCTTGTTAACTTTCATGGATGCATTCTTTGGGTATCATCAGATTTCCATGTGTAAAGAGGATATACCGAAGACGGCGTTCATTACGCATCGTTCGGTATATGCCTATAAGAAAATGACTTTTGGCCTCATCAATGCCAGAGCCACATACCAGAGGATGATGAATTACGTCTTCAGATATCAATTGGGTAAGAATATGGAGGTGTACGTGGATGACATGATTGTTAAAAGCATGCTGGTACATAAACACCTGGATGATTTAGAAGAATGCTTTCAGACAATTCGCCATCACAAATTGAGATTTAATCCCACTAAGTGCACCTTCGGTCTAGGGGACGACAAGTTTCTGGGTTATCTTTTCAGTCAAAGAGGAATTGAAGCCAATCCAGAGAAGATTCAAGCGATCCTGAACATGAAGACTCCTCAGTCATTTAAAGATTTTCAACGTCTGACTGGAAGGATTGCAGCTTTAAGGAGGTTCATGTCCAAGTCGGCAGAAAGATGTTTGTCATTTTTGATACGTTGAAAGGGCAGAAAAATGCAAAGACGTTCCAATGGACTTCGGAGTGTGAGGATGCCTTTCAGAGCATCAAGTTCTATTTATCTTCGATTCCTTTGTTGGTGAAGTCCGATCCTGCTGAGCCTCTGTATTTGTATTTAGCAGCTAGTTCGTTGGCAGTAGGAGCAGTTTTGGTTCGTGAAGTTGGAGGTAAGCAGCTCCCGATTTATTATGTAAGCCATGTCCTTCGGGATACTGAGACAAGGTACCCAAACATTGAAAAGTTTGTTTTTGCTTTAATAACTGCTAGTCGAAAACTTAGGCAATACTTCCAGGATAGATTGGTAATAGTATACACAGATCAACCTTTGAAGAAGATTATAGGCAGACCCGAGGTGTCGGGGAGATTAGCTGCATGGACGATGGAGTTGTCCCAATTCTTCATTGAATATCATCCCCGAACCGCCATCAAAGGTCAAGCCTTGGCTGATTTTGTAGTTGAATGCTCGTTTTCTGAAGCTGATGAAGCTGTAACAGAAGCTGAAAGATCTGACAGAGCCGTTGCAGTTCTTCAGCAGAAGCAAAGTTCGTGGACGCTGTATACAGATGGGTCTTCTACTGCGGATATCAGTGGAGCAGGGATTATTCTGACGAGTCCGGAGGGATTCAGGGTGCAACATGCCATCAGATTTCAGTTTAAAATGACGAACAATGAAGCTGAGTATGAGGCGGTACTCGTAGGGTTACGACTGGCGAAGAGTCTTGAAGTGCAGAAAATAGTCATCTTCAGTGATTCTCAGTTAGTCGTTAAGCAACTCTCTGGGGAATATGAAGCTCGAGGACCAAGAATGATCAAATACTTAGCAGAAGTGAAAGAACGGCATCAGTATTTCCAGTCATACGAATTTCAGGGGGTCGAGCGTAATAACAATTCCATTGCTGATGCACTCTCTAAACTAGCCACTACGGATGTTAACGTCTTCGATGGATCGGTTTACTTAGAAATTTTGCAACATCCTAGTGTTCATCATGAATCGGTGATGTGCGTTGACCGAACCAACTGCTGGTTGACTCCATATCTGGAATATCTGGCGGATGGCGTCTTACCTTCGGATCAGATGCTAGCCAAAAAAATCAAATACAAGAGTGCTAATTTTGTTCTGATTGATGGAGATCTGTTCCGAAGAGCTTTCTCGTCTCCACTACTGAAATGTTTGACTCCATCTGAAGCTGAATATGCTCTACGGGAGGTACATGAGGGCATCTGTGGCGACCATATGGCTGCTAAGTCATTAGCTTACAAAGTACTTCGTCAGGGATACTACTGGCCTACCATCTTCAAGAAAGCAACTGAATACGTCAAGAAATGCGAGAAGTGTTAACTCAACAGTCCAATACCACATCAGCCACCAGAAGAGCTATACTTAATCTTATCTCCTATACCCTTCGTTGTCTGGGGGGTTGATATACTAGGTCCGCTACCGAAAGCAAAAGGTCAAGTCAGTTTTGTTATAGTTTCCATTGACTATATGACCAAGTGGGTAGAAACAAAACCACTTAGGCTAATAACGGAACAGGAATGCTTGAAGTTTTTGAAAATATCAATGGTATTTCGTTTCAGAATTCCTAAGGTGGTAATATCGGACAATGGGCGCCAGTTTGTGGGATCGAAATTTGAAGCATTTTTGACAGAATTAGGGGTCCAACACAGAAAGACTTAAGTGGCTCATCCTCAGTCAAACGGACAAGTCGAGGTGACCAATAGAACGTTGCTGAATGGAATCAAGCGCAGATTGGACGAAGCCAAGGGAAGATGGCCAGAGGAGCTGCTCAGTGTGTTATGGGCCTATCAGACTACTCCAAGGACTACAACAGGGGATTCACCTTTCAGACTGACCTATGGTACTGATGCCTTAGTCCCAGTTGAAACTGGATCTCCAAGTCTTCGAGTTAGTCGATTTAAAAAGATCTATAATGAAGAAGGGCTGAAAGCCAATCTTGATCTGCTTGAAGAAGTCAGAGAAACAGCCTTAATCAAATTGGCGGCCTATCAGCGAAGAGTGGCCAAGCATTATAATAAGGGGGTAAAGCTTCGCAGATTCGAAGTAGGAGATTTTGTCCTCAGAGAAGCCGAAGCATCTACACCTCAGAATCTGGGAAAGCTGATGCCAAACTGGGAAGGACCGTATAAAGTAATTGAAGTGCCGAAGTCGGGGACTTACCGATTGAAGGCATTAGACGGGACAACAATTAAAAATACTTGGCATGCCGGCAGGCTTAGGAAGTACTTTCAGTAAAAATGATGTCAATACATCAGAAGTTTATAAATATTCACGTCATCATCAATAAAAGTTCCTTTTATTTTTCTCTCAAATGAATCTCATCTTCGTTGCTGATCAGTTCAGTGGTGTAAGGAGGTTCGGGAGGACTCGCTGACCATTCGATGGCAGCATCATTGGCAGGTGGACCTTATGACCTTGTCAGGCCCTGCGTGGTAGGCAAGGGTCATCCTTAAGACGTTGTCAGGCCCTGCGTGGTAGGAAATTATCGACACTTAGACCTTGTCAGGCCCTGCGTGGTAGGAAAGTGTCATCCTTAAGACGTTGTCAGGCCCTGCGTGGTAGGCAATTGTCGATACTTAGACCTTGTCAGGCCCTGCGTGATAGGCAAGTGTCATCCTTAAGACGTTGTCAGGCCCTGCGTGGTAGACAATTGTTGACACTTAGACCTTGTCAGGCCCTGCGTGGTAGGCAAGTGTCATCCTTAGACCTTGTCAGGCCCTTTGGGGTAGGCGAGCGTTGTTCTTCAGACTTCGTCAGGCCCTTTGTGGTAGGCGAATATCATCTCCTTATTTTGTTAGGCCTTTTGGGGTAAACAAATTCCCAATGAAGCAGATCCGCCTCACACTTCGGTAACTAAATAAGTATCTCTTTACTTAATTTCCTAAATTCTTCTAAGTGTCGAGTTCGGAATGCCTCACTCTTTTACTTCATCTTATCTGTTATATGACATGCTTAGTTGTTAATTAACAATTCAAGTTGAATCCATGAAAGAATTTATACATGTTTCCAGTTGAACTAATATTGAAGCATTGGCAGAAAGTAAATGCACCGAAGTCATAAGGGAGGAGATCATTTTTCATTAATATTTAGTTTGATTACAAAATTAGAAAATTTCTACACAAATCCTACAAAATTTTCATAAATATTCTTAAATAAAACTAAGAAAAAACAAAGGTACTCTCTTCAAGCATCGTCCTCGTCATCTGAAGGGTCGAGCAAGGATGGATCCACGTTGGCTTTGATCAACTTCTCCTTGCCACGACTCCGGCATAGCTCATAGCTCTCAGAATATATCTTCATGATTTCCCCATTAATTTCATCTGAGTTCCGATACTTTTCACAGATTTGTTTCCGAAGGTCATCGGTTAAGGGAGGCCCAAGGTCCCCAAGAGCCTTAAGTTCTCGGATTTCTTCTTCGAGCTTCTAACGCTTATTCAGATGACGAGTTTCTGCTAACTCCATCTTCTGGATCGTTTTGCCCAAGATCTTAGCATCAGCCTTTAGCTCTTCGATCTTCTCCATCCTTACTTCGTTCCTCTGAACCAAGTCAACATTCATTTTTGACAATCTCCTCATACTGTGTTTTAGTTGACTTTAGTTCTTCATTGGAGGTCTTCGCGTCTTCTTTGGCTTGGGCCAGCTCTTTCTGAAGGCCTTCATTCGTATGTAGAACGCCTTCGCGTTGAGTCCTTTCTTTAGCCAGAGCCGACTTCAGGATGACGTTCTCCTTCCTCAAGGCCTCTTCTTCAGATTCAGCCTCAATAGACCTTGAACGCAGACGCCCGAATACAGCATTGGCCTACACATAATCGGCATTATTTGATCAATTTCAGATGCATAAGTATGAAGGTAAATACGGAAATACAGGAGGGAACCATTTACCTTCGCCAGGTAGCTCATGCCTTCGCTAAGCAGATCCCCGTTCGAACTGTTCCCAAATCGATGGTCATCAGTTTCACAAACAAAGGTGTCGAACAATTGGAACAGAAAGTTGGCATTAAATCGAGGCCACATGGTCGGAGAAGCCATAACGTCCTGCTGAAATTCGGAAGTTGACTGTCTTGGAGGAGAAGACATGGACTGATTGCGAACTGGCGAGGAATCCGCATGAATATTTTCTGCTGAAGGAGATCGAGCAGGAGTGGGTTCGGGGACTGATGAAGGAGCAAAGGATGAACCTGGATGGCCATCTGACGGTTGTTTCCTTTTTTGGGATAAGATGGATACAGATTCGACCCGCTCATCACCAGGTGTTTGAGTTTCAGTTGGGACCGGTGGAGGAATGACAGTCGAAGATGGAGGAACCCGAAGCTCATCGGCTATCAATGGAGTGATATTTGTCCTTACCTTCTTAGCATGAAGGACCTTCGCCCGATCTTGTATGGGTATGTCAAGCAAGCTCCTCTTAATCGGGGCAGGTTCGGAAGGTGCAGAGCTAGGATGGGATGAAGGAGCCGCTTGTGGAATTACTTCGGGGAGTGTTTTCGGATCACTTTCAGGGTTTGTCTCTGGATGAGTTGATTTTAACCTCTTGGCAGGCCTTTTCCTTCGGCGAGGTCTGAGAGATTCTTCGGGGACGATGGGTTCGTCAGTTTGGGGTTCTTCGTCCCGAAGGTAAAAGGTTGGTGGATCGGTGATGGGAGGATCGGCTCGAGAAGATTCTTCGGTTGGAAGATCTTCACTCGCATCGGTAATCTTCCCTGCCAGAAAGTCCTCCAGTTCTTTTACTTCTGAAGAAGTTGGTCTGATCAGAGACACTGCAGAAGACCATACATCAGAACCCATGTCATTTAAATACCTCAAAAATCTATGTTACAAAATTGTTCGAAACTTACATTTATGGTCATACAGCCAGGCTTGCTTGGTCAGAAGTGTAAAACTCCATTCCTTCGGAGGAATCTTCTTCAAAAAATTTGCCATCTCCTTCACACGTTCTTTAGGGATATCTCCAAAGTCAGCAGAGATCCGATCAGAGATAGTCCAATCTGAAATAGAAGAGATTTCGGGTCCCGTAACAAAAAACCACTTCTCATGCCAACCCTTATTGCTCAAAGGGGTATCCATCAGGGGCCTCTTCTCAAATTTGGAGTTGGGTCGAGGAGACTGTTTGCTCAACATTTTGAAACCTCGTTCTCGGGACGTACCAGCTGAGAAGAGGGTGAAGAAGATGTCGACGGAGGGGGAAATCCCTAGCTCGTGACAGAAGGCAATGAATGCCAGGATGTGGATGTAGGAATTAGGGACCAGCTGGGCAAAACCCACTCCTATGAACCCTAGGAGGGTAATGACGAAGGCATGAAGGGGTAGGCGAATCCCCTTTTCAAGGAAAGTAACTGGCATAGCAACCCAACCATCTGGTCGCTGGTACATATGTTCCTTAGGAGCCGGAGCCCTTATAGCATACATGTCCGAAATCTGGTAGCGAGTCCGGAGGAAAAATATCTCAGATTCTGTAATGATGGAGGGGGTGTTGGCATGAGGAAACTGTTCCCCATCCTTGAAGAAATCAGAAGGAGGCATTGAAGGGATTTGGGGATTTGAGTTCGAACCCTCTTGGTTAGGGTTTGGATTGGGTGAAATGGAGCTAACAGGAGTCACACGAAGGGGAGAATTTTGGCTAGAGTTCACAGTCACCATTGTTAAGGTTTTCGTAAATTAAAGAGAGGATTTTTGGGAAGGAGAAGAAAGCTCAAAGGTTAAAAGTTCAAATTGGCAGGTAAAACCGTCGAAATTGGTAAAGTGTATCTTTTATACTGACAGTCACACGGTGTACGAGGCCGGCGCATTAAATGTTAATAATGATGAGAATTTAAAAGGAAAGAGTCCTGATCAGTTGTGAGATATTTTATCAGATTGGGCCTCTCGTTTGGACTTCCGGTTTTCAGGGCATTTGTTTCAATTTCAATCATTTATTGACTGGACCTTCTACTCTGAACATTTAGCCGTTCCCCGTCTCATCTTATGGACCAAATTGGGTATGTCTCAATTACTTCTTGTTATGCGCCTTTATTAAATTCTAATATCATGGACCGTTTATAGTTTTCTATCAAATATTTTGTTCAACAAAAAACTAGGGGCAATGTTGGGTCATGATATTTCCCCTCTTTGGGCCAAATAAGTTGGGCTTACTTATTAAATTAATCCATTGGGCCTTCATTATCGAACCTTGAAAGTCACTAGGCCTAGTCATCATATTATTTCTATTTAACCCTGTAAGACCGGGTCGGTTCGTTGGATTAACCCATTGGATCATTTAATATCTATTACTTTAACTTGTAATGATGAAAAAGCATGACAGTTGACTAAGGCACCTGCCATGCATTAATGTGGATGAGATTATAACCGGCCGGCGATGTAAACAGTGGCTAAAGGTAGTGAGTAGACTACATGCAGATGGTATGATCCATCAGATCACGGGGACTGTGTCAGAGATAGTGGGTGGCACTGTAAACCAGGCAACAAAGTGTAACTTATCAACCAAGTCTTCACAAACAGGTATACACACACGTTCATATTCATATTCACACACACAACTGAATTATTATCTCTCTCAATACACTAGACATTACACACTCCATTGTTGACCTTGTGAACATGTTTACTTACTCTCACGCCTGAGCTATCCCCCGGCGGTCCGGCCGTCAAGCTTGTGGGGTTTTTCGTGTTTACTGTGCAGGATCAGGGCGTCTTACGTGATTGGGACGTGGCAGAAGATCTTGACGTTAACACTATGTAAGTTTATATAACCCCCCGACCCTCTCTCTATATTAGCAACAACAACAAAAAATTTGCCTCACAAGTTCAGGTCGATAAGCTCATTTAAGTCATCCATATTACCCAAAGAATGTCAACCATTATACCACATATTTACATTCAAGTCCATATTTAGAAAACTAAAAGTCTATGGATTAACCGACCGGTCAATATAATTTTGTTTTTTACATGTATCAAAATGACACTTAAATCACTAAATTTTATAAAAATTATAAATTATTTAAGAGTCATAAAAAAGAAAAAAAATTAGTTGATCGCTAGACCGATCGACGAATCCCAAGTCCCCCAAAAGGACTGAAAAAGTAGACCTTGAATACCAATGATTACAACCTCAATAAAGGTTTACTAGAGTCGAATAATCTAATAGTCCTTCTGTGGCGACAGTGGTTTGGCGACAGGGGCAGCGACCGAATATTTTTTTTTATGATTCCCAAATAATTTATAAGATTTATTAGAACTGAAATTTTTATAAAATTCAATAATCTGGATGTTATTTGAATATATGTAAAAAATAGAGTTACACCTGCTAGCAAAACCACGGTCCCCTAACATTTTTGATAATCTAAATGGCCTTAGGGAAAGACTATGTCACAATTTTAGAGATATATATATATATATACACACACACACACATAATGGATCAGGTCCGGGAGTCCGAACCTGATCAAAAACGGACCAATTTTTTTTTTTTTTTTAAAACAATTAAAAAAAATATTTAATATTTTATGGAACTGAAATTTTTTCATAATATAATATTTTGGGTGTGATTTAAATACCTATACCAAATAATGGTGGTACAGTATGTACAGACTGTACATACATATTTTGTTATACGTACCCAAATCATACCCAAAACACTGTATTATGAAAAAATTTCAATTCTATAATTATTTATTTATTTATTTATTTTTAGTTGTTTTAAAAAAAGCAAAAAAAAAATTCAGATATTAGATCCGTCTGAAAGTCCGGACTGGATCTAGTCCCATGTATATATATAACCTAAATCTATATTTGGAAAGGTGAACCTTAAATCGAGTCTTTCTAAATTAAGTTGAACCATTATGGAGTAGCACCTATTGGGAAACGTGTCGCAATTTTGGAGAATCGCGACAAAATCATTTAGACGTTGTAACGTGTCATGACTCGTTATGCCATAATTGATCGCGTCAAGGTGGTTAATTTGAACAATGGTATGGTATGTTAAAAAGTCTTCTACTGTGTTGAATAAAGTATGTCTGGTCGCGTAATACCGGCAGCTACGGTTTCCATAAAAGGATAAGTAATTTTAGGGTTTATGGTATGTTTCCTCCTTACGAGCATTATGTCATCTATTGTTTTATAATACCCAACTTCTACAACATGCTTTTTGTTTGATAGACAGGAGTCAGAAAATTTATATATTATGAATATTTATGTCCACGTAAATAAATATTAATGATAACGTTTCTATAATTTTTATCAATTTATATATTAATAAATTTTATAATTGTAATTCAGTATAAATTAACTGCAACACATAACATGACTTATTTAATATATATATATATATATAATGATTATTTAAATTCATTTTCTAGTAATTATAAAGTTAGTTCTTCTATCTTATATAGCATATTTGATTTCATATGTTTGTAAGTTAACTTAATCTAGAGGTCTGGGAGTTGTCATTGACACTCCAAAATTAATACTTTACTTCTACTCTATTAACACAAGATTTAGTATAGTAACAAGTAAGGATTGATCCCACAGGGAGTTAATTGTTTTAGATTTATCCTAATGTTTCTAATAAAAAGGGATTTTGAGTTGATTAACTAAACTAGCAAAAGTAAACTGAATAAACAATTAGTTAAAAAGCTTCAGTTTTTTAGCACAGTTTCATCTTTCACAATTATGGAATAATCTAGTTATACATTATTTATCCTTCAATGAGATTAATAACCCTAGATAACCGCAATCGCTCAATTATCTGAAATTCTCTTTAAATTTTAACTCTAATGTGACAAACGCCCCCAATAGACCCTAACTATCTTGCAACCCAGAACTATCAGTCTACATTTAATATAACAGCAATATGAAAAATTAGAGAATTACGTTATTCCAAGCAACAATCACACTATCAATAATTATTTATATTTGTTCTCATGAAAATATTTTAGAACTTAATTATCTAACACTAAATAAACTTTTATGATGTGAGAGCATCCTAGAAGTTCACACTAGCAGGTGTAGGACTTAGGTAAGACATTAATTGAATTCTTCAATTGGATTTTGGCATCATATCCTAATAATGACTAAAGTAACGTACTTAATCATACTTAATACCCAAAATAAATATTTTCCTGCATACCCAAAACAAATCTATTCATATTTAATACCCAAAACAAATCTTTTCCTGCACGATTTATGATTCATACTAAATACCCAGTAAATATTTTCCAGCAAGTTCATGCAACGCCGTGATACAGAGTACTTCACGGCTAGTACTATTTGGGGCTGTACTCGTGAATGATGTTGTGTTATGTTGTTGCGTGTTGCTGTATTACGCATGAAGGAATTCTACAGGATGAGGAGGGCTCTAAGCTGGGTAGAGAGAGAAGCTCCTTCTTCTCACTAGGAAACCCACCCTTCTTTCCCCGCCTCCCCACCTCATCCTTCGGTCTGCTGTCCATTCTCATCCCTTGCTCCCAGCTCACCCCCTCTTGCGGCCCACCCGTTCTCTGTATGGAGCTTCGGATCTAATCTGGTTGGTTTGGATTTATTTGGGTTTGTTGTGAAGATCGAGATGGCTGTTTTTGTTGGCTGATCTGTGGAGGTTCTACCAATTTTCATTCCTACCTCAGATTTCCTTCTGGCCCACCCGCCTCCTCTTTCCTCCTCCCTCCCTCCTCCCTCCTCCCTCCTCCCTCCTCCCTTCGGCCCACCATCCCTTCCTCTTCCTGATCGGATTGCCGGTCTATGGCCAGACGGTATTTATTTCCACTTCTAGAAGGCTCTGACCTTGCTTCTTGTATGGAGGTTTGTAAGCAGTGGCGAGACATAGCACAAGATGATTGTTAATTGGCATCTTTTCTTTATGAGTTTTGATCATTTTGGGGATTAATTTAGACCCATTAATTGATTGAATTTATATTAAATAAATTGTGCATTTGATAGCCTATTACAAGGAGATTAATAGAGAGCAATATATGGTTCAAGTAAGAGTTATATATTGTGTTTTAATTGTATCCAAAGTGGAGTACATGAAAAGGTTTATTGTTGTTTAAGAAAACTATTTTCTTTAAGTCCCACATTGAGTAGGGATAAAACTATTTAATACTTTATAAGTATATGTGGAATAATTTAATTCACTAGTGGAACTAAAGGAAAGGCTTGGAGTTGGTCACAAAGGCCGCGACCCGGGGACCGTGGTGCGAGTTCGGGTCACAAAGTTGCATTGGCGCTTTAGGCGCACTTTGCACGTGCACATCGTCGCTAGGAGCCATGAGTTTCTTTTTAACATTAAACCAGAATAATAAACTTCATTAATGATTAAAACAGTTTTTTGTTTTATCATTATGGGATGCAAAACTGATATGTGATTAATATATCATTTATTTTATAAATGATTCTTAACTCACAATTCAGTTATGAAATTGTAGAGTCTCCTCTTCTTTCTTCTATCTTCTTTTACACAGCAGCATAAATTGAGGTTTAGAGTGAATTGCTATCACTTAGAACAGATATAAGCTTTGACATAAAATCCTGGAGGTATATTGCTAGTAGCCTTTAGCAAACCTTAGTGGTAAGGGACAATAAACACCTTAAGGACAGGGACTACCCGTGTCAATCCTTGGTCCTAATTTTCTGTATTCATTATATTCTTTTTCAATGATTACTTCTGAAAGTGCCTTTGTGCCAAGAGATGGCCTTCAACCTGCAAGCAGTCATCCCCCAACTGTAATTTACTACAAGCTATTCCAAACCTTCTATAAGCACTTCCATTGTGCCAAGAGATGGCCTTCAACCTGCAAGCAGCCAATATCCCCCCAACTGTATCTTACTACAAGCTATTCCAAACCTTCTATAAGCGTCAGCACCGAAAAACTCTGCTTCCCACAAGACTCTGCACCGAAAGACTGATAAGTGGGGAAAGTGGGGGCATAAGCGTCCGAAAATTCAATTTCTACATCCGCTAGTAAGTGTAGCGGACAGCGTGCTCCTAAATCAAATCTCTGCCATTCATTTAACAAACAAATGATTAAGATGTTATATGCTATTTTTTGATCCATAGCAAATAGATGCTATGGATTATTTCCATATATATATATAGGATTTTGAACATTTAATTGAAAACTTTGTCTCTTGGAATACTAGAATAAGTATCTTTTAATGAATGTATTTCCATATATTTTGTTGTAGTCGAACTGTTTAGTCAAACTTCTCATATACTCTGTTGTAGTCCAAGTTATCATATATTTTGGTGTAGTTGAACTATTATCATGTTTTAAGCTCCGGAAAGGTACTTTTTTGGATATAACTTGTACTTTTTATTTATCTATTTTTATCTTTTTTTTAGATGAAGACTATGTTTCGAAAAAGGGTCTCGTTTTCATCTTTCACTTTAAGCCACCAAACTCTCAAGAATGGCTCTGTCTAGGAGTATTGTCTGATTTATTGATTAAAATAAGATCTTTTTTTGTTGATATGCACCATTTGTAGTATACAAAGTAGAGAAAGAGAAATGATTAAAATAAGATTATTTTTTTGTTGATATGCACCATTTGTCCGATCAAAAATGCCTCGACTTAAGTGGACTCGTGATCTTCACCAATCCTTCGTGCATGCAATTGAGTACCTTGGTGGAGAAGAGAGTAAGTTCTTTTATTTTAAATTTCTCTCCATATATATATATATATATATATTCTCGACAAGTTCATAAATCATATATAAGAATATATATTTAACAAGATTTCATTTTGTTGATTAATTTTCTTTATAGGTGCGACCCCAAAGATGATTTTACAATTAATGAGTGTGAAGGGACTAACTATATCTCACGTAAAGAGTCATCTCCAGGTCCTTTTTAATATTTTCCCTTATATATATATTGTTAATGATCCCATGGATCAAATTTTGCAAGCTTTTAAGATTTCCAAAGTTTTTCTTAAAATAATCATATGATATATATATATATATATATATATATATATATATATATATATATGCGTGTGTACAGATGTATCGTAGTATGAAGCAGGAGGAGATGATTCACGGTACGCATATACATCCATAACTTAATAGATGACCTCATTATCCAAATTATATTCCTCCTATTCTCTTTTTGTAGGGGCCCAAATATATATAAGGTCTCCATCCATAGCAACCGGTTGTTGGGGAGCAACTCATTTTGGCCAGCCGCTACAAGCTCTACCGGCCTTAGACAATTTTTTTTTATAAGCCTTGTAGCGACTGGCCAAAATGGATTGCTCCCCAACAACCGGTTGCTGTGGATAGAGACCCATATATATATATAAGTGTGTATATGTATATATATAATTTTTTATCTAGTCATGATATTCTATCGTACTTTATTTCATCATGTTATAAGAATAATAAAAGAGCGAGAATACGCCACTAAAATTTAATTTTTGGAATGAAGAGTAACTTTTTTTGAAAATAATAATTACATTTCCCATTTGAGGAGTGAAATTTTTTATTATGGAATAAATTATAGTGAACGTTTTTGTTCTTGAAACTTTAATTCTATGTGCTAAAAAAAAGGTAATGGGTTTTTTATTTGTTTAAAAAAAAAAATTGATGTCAGGTATCTATAAACAATATATACGTGTCCTATTATGATTCTGAATGCATCACACGTGTCTGAATTTGTTTTGCATGCACTAATTGTAACCGAAATCTGACTTTTTTATTTCTTACTCAACGAATAAATTAATGATATTGTTACAAGTAGTTATGAATATCTTTCTAAATCCGATTTTAATTATTATCTATAGTTTTAGGCATTTAGCCATCTGATAATAGATTTAGGGGTTTTTTTTTGATAAAAATGAATGAAATAATTTTGTATATTTAAATAATTTGAATGAAGTAGAATTCTGAATATTGAATGAAAAATGTTGTTTGATATTTGATATGTCTGAAACATCTGAATAACAGATTTTTATTATTTTACCCCTCTGAAAAAATTCAATATTGTTGTAAATTTATTTAATATTACTTCATATAATAGTTAATATTATATATATATTAGACTGATTCAGCCATTCAACCCAAAAATCTGACTGATTCAGCCATTAAGACGGATTTTATTCAAAACAAACGTATTGAATGACTGATTGATTTAGTCATTCAGTCATTCAACTCTAAACAAACACCCTCTTAGTGAACCCACTTTTTGATTCTATAGGAAAATTACAAGGAATTAATTTGGATTTAGTCTGGAACCCAGATTTAGATTAATTTCATGCGGTTTGTTTTGAACAGTCCATTTAAACACTCCTAATTAAATTGGTATAACTATATATAGAGAATTGAATTTTTGTGGCATTTATTATATAAGTTTTATATATTTACAACTTTTTAATTATATAAATACAATTCATTCCTATAAAATTATCAAAAACGAAGTCATTCCTTAGTAATAAATCAAGAAGGAAACAAATCTACTATATTAATTCTAGATAGCAAAAAGGGAAAATCTCTCAATTGAAAATCACAAAATATCTTGCTTTTATTATCTTTAATATTATTGAACTAATTAATAATAAGTTGAAGTTTGACTTTTTAAAATTTATATTAGATATTTATATTTTTAAAATTAATGTGATTCATTTATGCATTAATTAATGATATGTTAAATTAAAAATATTTATGACTAGATCAAATTAATTTTAATTCAATTTCAATATAAGCATTTGTTTTTGTAATAGCTGCTGAATTAGAAGCCAGGGAGAATCAGATGATGAATGACATTCCAAGACAAAACTATTTCCTGCGCTCTGACTCCACATATCATCACTCAACTAGTGTTTTTACACCACCAGCAACTAATTGGTTAGTAAATAAGACTTTCATTATTATTATATATAATAAAACCCCAATAATTAATTAAGATATCAAGAAACTAAATAAACCAAACTGAAATACAAAATAATTAATTATTTATTGAAAAAATTTATATTTTGTTAAAACTTTGGTTTATATATATTAATTGCAGGAATGCAGTGCATGAGAGCAAGAGTGGGAGTGAGTCATCATCCTACAAGGAGTTCTTATTCAAGGACTTTCTCAATGGCTGCACTGCTCAAGTACTCTTCACCCTCCTCCCCCAATTAAATTACCTTTGAAATCAATAATCTTTTAATTAATATTCTATGATCAGTTTTAAAATTAAAGATACATAGTTTTTTTAAACTATAAATGACATGAAATTCCTAGACCTGCATGTCATTACTGTTATTCTTAGTTTTGATTGATTAATATCATATCTCTACTACATTTCTAATTTAATTTTGGGAATAACTTTAAAAAATAACTTCTTTTTTTCTAAAAAATCATCATTTTTCAAAAAGAGATACTAATTTTTTATTTTTCTTTCAGGATATCAATGGGAAAGAGAAAATGAAACCTGCAAATGCTGCTGCTCAAGCTTTCTTTACAAAGCCTGCTAGTGCTAGTGCTAGTACTAGTGGTGGAGATTATGGCGGCGGGATTTCGTCGTCAAATTCATCATCGTCAAGAGCTTCAGAGCCATCTGCAAATACCACTGATGTGAACAACAACATCTCTCTTGAGCTCACTCTTGGTTTTAAAACTTTATAAGTTTGCATAAAATAATATATATATATATAGAGAGAGAGAGAGAGAGCTAGCTAGATGGAAACAAAATTACTTGACCTGAACTTAATTGCAACAACTTAATTGAATGGTAGTAGTACAGTAGCTAGCTAGATCAATTAGAATATATATTTGGGACAGTGGGCGTTTAGTATTTTACTTGTAGTGTATTGTACTAAGCTGGTGGGGTTTGAATATGCTACAAGTAACCTGAAGACTATATATGTGGAGTAATATATGTATGGTTTAACTCAATAAAACTGACCGCCAGGCATCCTCAGAAGAGCATGCATGGTTTTGTTAATGTTTCATGTTAATTTTCTCGTTTGCATGCCAATGGATAGATAGATCATATATAGATGTACAATAAATAAAAATAGGGAATTGTTATACGGGAGCTAATTCATAGTAAATAATGACTATAGATCAGTTCATGATCACCACATCTAAACTCTCTATTTTGAAATCAAATGCCCACGATTTTAAAAAAATGAACCTACCGAAACAATGTGTTGTGATAAGGGAGTTGAATTTTTAAATTGTGACCATCAAATTCACTACAAGAAAATGGGGATGTAGTTAAGAAAAAATTGTGAAAGAATTAATTCCTTCACATGGAGAACTTTTTAGCGAGGAAATAGTGAAGGAAAAAATCAATGACAATATAATTCTTAGTGATAGAAACATCGGTGACAATTTATTTTTATTTAATTTTTAATTTTTTTACAAAATTGAGGAGGTAGAAGAGTAGTTGGCGCCATTTTTAGAGTGAAAATTTGTGAAGAAATAATATTTTTGATGAAAGAATTAGTAGGGATAATTTTGTCACTGGCTTGCTAGATGTAACTTTTTTTAATTAGGATTGCAGAATATTTCCTTCAAAAATTTAAAGTTAGTTAATTATTTTAAATAAAAATTTTATTCTTAACAAAAAATTTAGAATTTCACAAATTTATAAATTTTAAAAAAAAATCAAAGAAGATTTTTTTTTGAACAACTCACAAATGCAAAAATATTACTCCTCCGTCAAACAAAAAGAGATTATTTATTTATGAAATTCTAAAATTTATTTATATTTAAATTTATTTAATTTTTTTGAGTAATAGTTTTTTTTAGTAATACTTGTAGATACTCAATTTCGTTTTCATTTGACTAACCTTACAAGAGGGTAAAAACATAAATTTGTCTCGAATAGAACCCCGAGGGAAGGCAAAGATATAAATTCACTCCAAAGACGACGTCACTACAAGAAAAAGCTTTATTTTCGACGGAAGACCGGTAACGAAATCCATGGTAATGTGCTCCCACTTCCATTCTGGAATTTCAAGTGGTTGCAATGGACCTTTTGGTACTTGATGCTCCGCTTTAACTCGTTGGAAAGTTAGACACCTTGAGATAAACTTTGTTATCTCTCTCTTCATATTGTTCCACCAAAATGTATGACGAATATCATGATACATTTTGGTACTCCTAGGATGGTTGCAAACGATGTGTTGTGCGCCTCCATCATGATTTTATACTTTAAATCAGGGTCGTTAGGAACACAAAGTCTGAAGTTGACTCGATGTATTCCTTCTTCATCGATTCTTGCTTCCGGCATAGCACCTTCTTGCACTTTCTTCCTCATACGCATCAGCTCCAGGTCTGTAGCTTGAGCAGCTTTAATTTTATCAATTAAAGCACTACAAAAAAGTCGGTCATTACCGACGGCATACACCGTCGCCAATGATCCTATTGCCGTCGGTAATGAGGTCATTGGCGACGGCACAGTCCGTCGCCCGCCCCGTCGCCGTATGGGTCGTCGCCCCGGTCTCCCGTCGCTCGCCGTCGGCAAGTGGGTCATTGGCGACGGGAGCATTGGTGACGGCGTGCCGTCGCCTATGAGTCATTGCCGACGGCATGGCCGTCACCAATGGTCCCGTCGCCAATGACCCACTTTTAAAAAAAATAATAAAATTGCAAAATTCCCCTGTTCATTTACATATACATTGTACCTGTTGTACCTGTTATAAACTAAGAAAAATAAATAATGACAATATACGCATATCAATAACAATCATATCTTTTACTATCAACAATTAACATAATTAGATACCAAACTCAAATCTATACAACTCAAAAGCTAAATACATACATGAAAGTCAAAATATAAATATAAACAACTACTGCCCAAGATCAGGAATCTCTGTCCCATCGTCAGTCCCATCCTCCATAGTCTCATCCGCATCAGCTCGGAAATCATCACCATCTCCTCCACGAGCATCACCTGTGCCGCCATCTCCACCTCCACGAGTCTCATCAACAAGACCCTACAAAATTAAAATATTAATAACGGAGTCCCCAAAATAGATTATATTTATATTATTTTAGTTTGTGTCAGTTGTAACGCGTGTCAGTATGTCGATAACTAGGCGATAACTCGGTCTCCGTACGCCGGAATCGAGTACCGTCAGTTGTAACGCGTGTCTAATACCTACGCGGTGCTGTGTGTGTGTTTGCGTGGTGTTCGGACGGACGATGCGTGTTTCGGGCTCTTTTTCGGCTTTTTGGCTAAGTGTGGTTCAGTTTCGCAAACTAGGCGATAACTCGGTCTCCGTACGCCGGAATCGAGTACCGTCAGTTGTAACGCGTGTCTATTACCTACGCGGTGCTGTGTGTGTGTTTGCGTGGCGTTCGGACGGACGATGCGTGTTTCGGGCTCTTTTTCGGCTTTTTGGCTAAGTGTGGTTCAGTTTCGCAAACTAGGCGATAACTCGGTCTCCGTATGCCGGAATCGAGTACCGTCAGTTGTAACGCGTGTCTATTACCTACGCGGTGCTGTGTGTGTGTTTGCGTGGCGTTCGGACGGACGATGCGTGTTTCGGGCTCTTTTTCGGCTTTTTGGCTAAGTGTGGTTCAGTTTCGCAAACTAGGCGATAACTCGGTCTCCGTATGCCGGAATCGAGTACCGTCAGTTGTAACGCGTGTCTATTACCTACGTGGTGTTGTGTGTGTGTTTGCGTGGCGTTCGGACGGACGATGCGTGTTTCGGGCTCTTTTTCGGCTTTTTGGCTAAGTGTGGTTCAGTTTCGCAAACTAGGCGATAACTCGGTCTCCGTATGCCGGAATCGATTACCGTCAGTTGTAACGCGTGTCTATTACCTACGCGGTGCTGTGTGTGTGTTTGCGTGGCGTTCGGACGGACGATGCGTGTTTCGGGCTCTTTTTCGGCTTTTTGGCTAAGTGTGGTTCAGTTTCGCGAACTAGGCGATAACTCGGTCTCCGTATGTCGGAATCGAGTACCGTCAGTTGTAACGCGTGTCAATTACCTACGCGGTGCTGTGTGTGTGTTTGCGTGGCGTTCGGACGGACGATGCGTGTTTCGGGCTCTTTTTCGGCTTTTTGGCTAAGTGTGGTTCAGTTTCGCGAACTAGGCGATAACTCGGTCTCCGTATGCCGGAATCGAGTACCGTCAGTTGTAACGCGTGTCTATTACCTACGCGGTGCTGTGTGTGTGTTTGCGTGGCGTTGGGACGGACGATGCGCGTTGGGACGGACGATGCGTGGCGTTGGGACGGACGATACAATTACAAATTACATAAATTAAAAAAGGAAATACATAATTTAATTATTTTTACCTGACGAATATGTGGTGGGAAGATGTTGGCCAAGACAACTGCACACACGCGGATGGCCTCCTCCCGTACTACACCCATGAGATCGTCAACGGCAGCTGTAGGATCGATAGAGCCGTGGACAACCTCCTGAGCCAGCTGATAGATCCGCTCGCGTGATGGTGCGCCTGACTGCACTACACCGCTTGACATGCACCCCTCTATGATCCGCCGGAAGAAGTCGTCGGATAATGAAGGGCCGGCGCCCGATCCACTCGCACCACTACCTCCAGTGGGAGGGCGTCGTCGAGATCTCGCAGCAGGGACTAGGGTGTAAGCTGGGACATGGGGAATGCCCACAACTCTACCCTTCTTCGGTCCCCCTGTAGCCTGCAGCCAATCCTCTATCTCCTCGTCTGCACGCGTAGACTCGTTTTTGCTTTAGACGTCGCATATACCTATGTGATATATAGATTAACAAAAAAATAATGAACATTTTACCGCATTAAAAACATTAATGTCATTACCTCTCAAATGGATACATCCATCTATATTGTACGGGACCGCCAAACTTAGCTTCGTATGGCAAGTGAATAGGTAAATGCTCCATTGAATTAAAAAACGATGGAGGGAAGATCATTTCTAACTTGCACATTATTTCCACTATCTGCATCTCCATTTTATCTATGTCTTTGACCTGAAGCTCCGTCAAGCATAGATCTCTGAAGAAATTAGAAAGCTCTGTCAGTGATTCAACCACACGTTTCGGTAACAAGTCGATAAATGCCACAGGGATCAGCTTCTGCATGAATACGTGACAATCATGACTTTTGAGACCCCGAAACTTCAGCTCTTCAACTTTACAACACCTTGCTATATTCGAAGAATATCCATCTGGGAGCTTCAGTCCACTAATCCAATTACATATCAATATCAACTGTTCCCTGGTCAAAGTATATTCAGCTTTAGGCGTTACCGTCTTACTACCCTCCTGATACAGCCACAAATCTTCCCTAATGTTCATTTCTACCAAATCAAGCCTCGACTTGTTGTTGTCCTTTGTTTTACCAGTGGCATCTATGACTGTATAAAAAATATTATCAAATACGTTCTTCTCAGTATGCATCGGATCTAAACAATGACGGATGCAGAGTGTAGCCCAATAAGGCAGGTCAAAGAACATGGATCTGTGTGTCCAGTTGTGAACCTTACCGTAACCATAAGCTCGCTCTAATCTGTGATTCTTCCCTGGAGGTGGAAACTTCAAATGACTAATCCAACTCAACACTGCTGACCCAGAAAGACGGCCAGGTACTTGACGTTTCTCTGTTTTTCGATTGAATTGTCTACTCATCCGTCGATAACGATGTTCAATCGGCAAAAACTGTCTGGATGTTGCGAAGAAACTCATTTTCCCCCCATGTTTGAGCCGCACAGCTTTAACTGACCCCATGCACACGGGACATGATAAGCCCCCATGAGTCGACCATCCGCTGATCATTCCTAACGCCGGGAAGTCATTTATTGTCCACAGTAAAGCTGCCCTCATGTCAAAGTTCTGCTTAAGAGATACATCATAAGTTTGAACCCCTTTTTCCCACAACATCTTCAACTCATCAACTAACGGCCTGAGGTATACATTGATGTCTTTACTCGGACTCTTATCACCCGGAATCAGTAAAGGCATGAACATGTAGGGATCTTTCATGCACATCGAAGGCGGGAGGTTATACACCACAATAATCACCGGCCAAGTTGAGTAAGGCTTTGTGTAAGGCCCGTTAAACGGATTAAACCCATCCGTAGCAAGTCCAAGCCTAACATTGCGAACCTCTTCAGCAAACGAGGGGTGCTTGTTATCAAAATTTTTCCACTCAAGCCCATCTGTCGGGTGCGTCAGTTGACCTTCGACTATGTCCCGTGTAGAGTGCCACCTCATATCCTCGGCGGTATGTATTGACATGAACAACCGCTGAAGCCTCGGGGCAATGGGAAAGTAACGTAAGATCTTTCTCGGCACGTCTTTTCCCTTTTTCTTGCGCTGTTCACAGTATCTACTTGTACCACAAATATCACACGACCTCTTATCTTTATTGACATCACCGTAATACAACATACAGTCATTCTCACAAGCATCAATCTTCTCATACCCTAGATTGAGCCTTTTGACCATTTTCTTCACATCATAGTACGACTCCGGTAACTTATTGCCTGCAGGTAAACACTCCTTCACAATGCTTAACAGTTCATTAAAACCTCTCTCGCTACAGTCATGCTCATTCTTGAAGTGTAAAAACTTAGTCACAGCAGATAAGACGGTGTGTTTTTCGTGCCCGTCATACAGTGGTGTCGCTGCTTCATGCAATAACTCATAGAAACCCTTAGCCCCATCATTCGGCTCTTGCTCGACGCTACTGCCATCCCTGTCTGTATTCCACTGAAAGTACGAACCAGCAGCTTCGACTATCATGTTAGTACAGTCAAAGTTTTCGTCACCTCTGGATTCCGGTTCTGATTCATGTTCATCCAACCAGGTTTCCCCATGATAGATCCATGTCGTATAACCCTGCTTGAACCCATACGCAAATAAGTCGCACATGACATCACTCCTTTCCTTCCACACTTCATTCACACACCTCTTACAAGGACATCTGATCTCATCGCCGCTAACTTGCTCAAACGCGAAGTTGAGAAACTGTTCAACCCCACTACGATACTCAGAGCTAAGCCCACTCCTATCAGTGGCTACCCTACGTTCCATCCAACTTCGATCAACAGACATCTCGGACAACTGTCTGCTATATATATGGAAAGTTAGACAAACACAATCAAGTCTCCAAGTTAATGTATATGCAAGCTTATGAGTTTCCTAACTTCATCTCCCACTCTAACGGGTCAGGCTTCTATCCCATTCCCGGATGTGTCGCCTCACTGATGCCAACAACTTGAACACATCTTTACATTTTTCAGAATTTTCGGCAGCACCTCCCCATGGTCTTCAAGTACACGAAATAGACTAACACATCGTAGTCTAAATATGCACCCGAAGAACATCAAGAGATATATACTGACCGAAAATTCAAAAAATATAAAGACGTGCTCAAGTCGTTAACACCGACCTAAGTGAGATCGAAACATACAAGAACAGTCCCAAAACGGGGACTATTTGAGATTCACTCCTACTAAGTGAATCTCAAACGGGTTTCTAAGCTTCCTAAACTATATGAAAACTATTTAAAAACTATTATTAAACTTTTTTAAAACTCTCAAAGTGAAAATTAAAAAAATAGCATATCGTAAGACTGAAAGAAAAAATAATCGAGATGCAATGGAGTTTGATCAATTTATACACTGCAATATATATACGTACACTGCAATATAATTGGATATCTGTAAACTTGCAAACATTTGATGAAAGCTACTAATCATACATGTTTACATTAAACGTAAATGATAAATACATTTCTAAGTGTGGTCAAATATAAATTTAAAATAACGTGTGGGTAATAAAAAAATTAGTGTATTTATAAATTTTTAATAATAAAATAAATCAAGTGTTACTAAATCTCACATTTTGAGTGATTTATTTTTTAAGGGTGACTATATCTTAGTGAGTGACTATATCTCACAAATTTAGTGATTTATTTTGAGTGACTATATTTTTATAAATTATAAATAATTGTGAAAAAACAAATAAAACTGTTAAAATGAGACTAAGGACCAAAAGCAAAAACTGATTTTAAGAAAAGATTAGTCTGAAATGGAGATTAACCCGAATGCAATTACAAAACTCCACATTATCACACACAAAAAAAACAAAAAAAAAATCTAGCAAACATTGCAATTGATATTTTCATGTAAACTTGCAAACATTTAAAAGATTACCAGTTCATATCGAAAGTGGGAAGGCTGAAATTTGGGGGAAAACTTGCAAACATTATTAGGTTATATTAATTTGGGGAAAAATTGAAATTGGGAAGATTTTATACCTTACAGTCGAGACTCGAGAGACACAGAGATTGACGACGGCAAGAGAAGGGTAGTGGGCGACGGTGTTGAGAAGCCGGCGACGGCGCGAGGAAGGAGTCAGAAAAACAAGAAGTAGAAATGAAAAAATTCAAGTTACTGAAAGTAATTATAAACCCATTGGCGACGGCGGTCAATACCGACGGCTAAAGCCCGTCGCCTATGACCTTTTCCCACGCCCGCCAAAAATTCCCACCAAAATTAGACCCGGGCAGAGTCATTAGCGACGGGTCCCATTGGCGACGGTTAGGCCGTCGATAATGAGGACATTGGCGATGGGGATACCGCCGTCGGTAATGATGCCGTCGCCAATGCCCTGTATTTTTGTAGTGAAGTCAGTTCTACTCATATATTCGCCATCGTCACATGGGTCCTTGGAGTCTTTAACTCTATCTCCATCCTTTGCAAGTCACACAAAATGGGTCTTTGCGTTGACAATATCGCATTCATACTTGCATATGATCTTCTACTCAATGCATCAGCTACCACGTTCGCTTTTCCAGGATGGTATTGGATGGTATGATCATAATCTTTCAGCAGTTCAAGCCAACGTCGTTGTCGTATGTCTAGTTCCTTTTGAGTGAAGAAATATTTGAGGCTTTTATGATACGTAAAGATCTCCACTTTCTCTCCATACAAGTAATGCTTCCAAATTTTAAGTGCGAAGACAACAGCTGCCAACTCTAGATCATGAGTAGGATAATTCTTCTCATATTCTTTGAGTTGTCTTGAGGCATAGGCTATGACTTTCCCATGTTGCATGAGAACACATCCTAACCCTTTGCCCGAAGCATCACTGTAGATGACAAATCCCTTCGAGCCAGATGGTATAGTCAGAACAGGTGCTGAAATGAGTCTCCTTTTGAGTTCTTGAAAACTCTTCTAACATTATTCGCTCCAACCGAACTTTGTATCTTTCCAAGTCAGCTGGGTTAATGGAGTAGCGATTCGAGAAAATCCTTCCACGAATCTCCGATAATAACCAGCTAAGCCGAGAAAGCTACGTACTTCAGTCACTGATTTGGATTGCTCCCAGCTTTGAATAGCTTTAATCTTTGTCAGGTCAACAGATATTCCATGACTTGATACTATGTGCCCAAGGAATGCTACTTCCTCAAGCCAGAACTCGTATTTCTTCAACTTAGCATAAAGCTTGTATTCACGAAGCTTTTGGAGTATCAGCCTCAAGTGTTGCTCATGATCTTCACGGCTTTTGGAATAAATAAGGATGTCATCAATAAAGACGACCACAAAGTAATCCAAATATTCCTTGAATACTCGGTTCATCATATCCATAAAGGCAGCAGGAGCATTAGTCAATCCAAAGGACATGACTAGGAATTCATAATGCCCGTACCGAGTTCTGAAAGTCTTCTTTGGAATATCATCAGTTCTAATCTTCAATTGGTGATATCCGGAACGAAGATCAATCTTTGAAAAGAATTTAGCGCCTTGCAACTGGTCAAACAAGTCATCAATACGTGGCAATGGGTACCTATTTTTGATGGTGACATGATTCAACTCTCGATAATCAATACAAAGTCACATACTTCCATATTTCTTCTTCACGAATAGAACAGGAGAACCCCAAGGAGAAGTACTAGGACGAATAAAGCCAATGTCTAACAATTCCTGCAGTTAGGTCTTTAACTCCTGAAGTTCAATAGGAGTCATTCGATATGGGGCTTTGGAAATGGGTTTTGTACCGGGTTCAAGGTCGATACAAAATTTAATTTCACGCTCTGGGGGTAGGCCAGGAAGTTCTTCAGGAAATACGTCAGGAAATTTATTAACAATAGAAATATCATTCAAAACTAACGTATTTTTGTTTAGATCCGTGACATGAGCTAAGAAATCTTGACATCCGTTTTTCAATGAACGAATAGCTTTATGGCTTGAGATGAGCGTGATTGATTTTAATGGTTTGGTCGCTTGAATTGGCATTATAGGTTGATTAGGAATATGAAAGCTAACAACCTTACGAAAATAATCAATTTTTGCATGATGAGTAGTTAACCAATCAATCCCTAGAATCACATCAAATGCAAGTATTTTTAATGAAATAAGATCGACAAGTAATGTAAGAGTACCGATTTGAACTAAACAAGACTTATATACAGTGGATGTAATGAAGGTTTCTCCCAACGGAGTTTCCACAAATAAGTTAAAGTCTAATTTCTCCGGAGTCAAATTTAATCGTTCAGCGCAAGTAGGAGAAATAAAAGAATGGGTAGAACCGGTATCAAATAAGGTATATACTTCGCTAGGTTTTATGATAAGCTTACCCGTGATGACCTCATTCGGGTTCCTTACTTTCTGGGACGTCACTACAAACGCTATCCCTTGCACTACTGGCTTTGACTTTTCCGGGACGGCCTTTGGTGCCTCCATCCTAGCTGAACTTGTCTTTGGTGAACGACAAAATCGGGCTAGGTGACATTTTCTTCCACAATTATAACATGCTTTAGACGACATCGCGTCCCTCTCCTTCGCATTTGAAGCATATGATAGGTGGTCGTTCTCCTTCCTTAACAATGGGTGCTGGTGCTGACGTCTTTCCATCACTGTTGAATCTCTTCTTCTTGAAATGTCCATTCTTATTATTTTGGCCCTGATTACCACCGAAATGATTACCATTTCTGGCTTGTTGATTCCCTCCACGCTTGTTGTCACCGCTTTGATAACTGCTCTCACTGGTATTATCATTTTGCCGGCTGCTCTCTTTTAATTGCGTTGACTCGTTATCGCGCTCCAATAACTGAGCCCTATTTACAACATCTGAATACAAACATAGTTTATGAGAAATAAGATATTGACGTATCTCCAGTTTCAAACCTCTTAAAAACATTCGCGTCATTCTCTCCTCATTATCAACCAAATGGGACGCAAACCAGGACAACTCGACAAACTTGGCTTCGTACTGCGATACGGTCATGTTGTTCTGCTCCAGCTTGATGAATTCTACTTCTTTCTTGTGACGAATACTTTCGAAAAAGTACTTATCGTTGAACAATTCTTGGAACTTCTCCCAAGTCATCTTCAGTGCGGCAGGTTGAGTACGCTTTACCGATTCCCACCAGTAATCTGCCTCTCCTCGCAACATAAAGGTGGCAAAGGGAACCTTTTGCTCCTCGGAGCATCCCAAGACATGAAATATCTTGGTGATATGCTTTATCCATCACCAGTACAAAGTACCTAATAGACAACGCTTAATAGACAGCGTTTTTTATAAAAACGTTGTGGTTTTTTTTTTTACAACGTTTTTAGAAAAAACGTTGTAGATATGTATGCAAAAATGTTATCTATTTAGAAGGACATTATTTTTATTTTAATTAGATAACGTTTTTTTAAAAAAAAGTTATCTATTAAGAAAAACACGGAGCATCAAATATTGAACTTAAAATTAAAACACGTCTTTTTCTCTCTCCAAGGGCTCGGATCAGTGCAGTGAGTTTTCGTTAGTGCAGAGGCCTGCTCGTTCGTTCCTTCTCTTCTCTCCAAGGGCTCGATAGTGCAGAGGTCAGTGCAGAGAGCTTCGGTCGGAATCCTTCGAAGTTGCAGATCGAGGTTTCCTTCGTTCCTTCACTCTTCGTTTCTTCTATCTTCGTTCCTAACCCTAACATCTCTGCCTATTACCAGACTAGGGCCGCTCACCATGAGTCATCACCAGCGACTGGCTTGCCCAGGCCCAGGTGGCCGTCGGCAACAAAACTAATGAAGGCAGAGAGAGCGGGAGTAAGACCTATCAGACCAAAAGGCAGATAGAGCTAGAGAGCGACAGAGAGAGAGAGAGTGAGCGATGAGCGATCGATTGCATCATGCAGACAGCCATTCTAGGGTTTTCTTCAACAAATCTCTGGCTTAAATCTTCGTTGGTATAAAGGTATGTATGATTATTAAGGGTATTTGTGCGATTGATTGTGATGGGTACGTTTGTTTGTTTAATTCTAGGTTTTGAAACTCCACAACTCTCTCTCTCTCGTTCTCCCTCCCCTCCCTCTGTCTCTGGTATTTTGGATTTGGGGATTTTCACAAGCAGTTAGTATGTTTCTCTCTTGTTAGTGATGGAGTTCAGTTCCAAGTTTAAGGTGTTGATTTCTCAAGATGATTTCCCTCAATGGTTGACTGGTTGAGTTTGTGTTTTGTAAACTTCTCATTTTAGTATGACAGTGTTAAATTTTTTCCTAATTAGAAATCATATGTACCATTGTAGTTCGCTAGCGGGGCAAAGTTAATTTTTAAGTTTGCATTTTCGGTTGGTTTGCAGCCTTGACTTTTGATTATTTAAGCAGATGGGTATGGTTGTTGCTAATTGGTGCTTGATTGTTTGACTGAGATGATACACACCCGAATAAAGAAAATCAATGGTGACATTTCTGAGATTACATTGGAATTAAGCAGAGGACTGCTAAGATCTGGATTTAATCTCATAGTTCTGCTTAAAATGTAGTCTTTGAAAGGCTTTGGTGGAGCATAACTTATTATCAAATAAAAAAATAGTAGTGGGCATAATGTGTCATGATCCATAAAGTAGTGATCATCTCCTTGTAAATTGCAATACACTTTGTTATATTGATACCTTCTCCTCACGTTGATGTGCCCTTTTAATGTTTGAATATTGCCAATTTGTCCATTAAGTATCTTGCCGTTGTATACAGATAACTTCCCCTAGTAATTCACATCCTTGTTGCTGTTTCTGAAGGGTTGTGTGCTTCTGTTAGTTAGTTGTATATATTTGGGTTCATTAGATGAAGGATAACTTTGAAGATTAACATTTCATACATCACATAAACACTGTTCAGCTAATTAGACCTGTCTTTCCTCTCTGTTATAGCGTTATCGATACATTGAGGCATATCAAGTTGATCGCAAGCTTCAAATTTTGGAGCAGGACTTCATTTCTAAGAATTCTGTCAGTGAAGATATCTTATCCAAGATGAGGCTGACGGGTCAGTGGAGAGCAGGATTGGTTGTAAGTAATTCTACTTTTTGACAAACTTATATTTTTGGTAAACAAAATAATGCAATCCCGGTACATAAAAATTAAAACATTTGCTGCTGGTTGAATAAGAAAGATACTTTTGGGTACTCTTGTTTTGTAGTCATTTGTAGACTATCAGGCAGTGGTCGACTGAAATAGACTATATGAGGAAATTTCAGTTGAATAACCACTATTTTTACTTACTGTATCGAAGTTAAAGAGTTGATTGTATATATATACAAGTATACATATATCCATTCAAGCTTACACATACACAAATGGAAACACATTTAATTAAGTTGGTAGCACTAGATAACTGAATTTGACATTTATAACAGGACGATGATTCTGAAGAATATGGCAGCCCTGTTGTTTTAGCATCAGCTATTGCAGGCATTATAAAGTCAACCTCAGAGACACTTTTGAAGAAGACTAAAACTGCAGTTTCTTCTAAGCCAATTGTGATTAGAGCTGAATATACCCATTGTCCCAACCTCACAATCATTGATACTCCAGGTTTTGTACTCAAGGAAATTTTCTGAGAATGTAGATGTTATTTATTTCTTTAACTCAAAGATTTTTGTACTTAATGGTTTGAAATTCATTGCTGGCGAAGAAAGGTGAGCCAAGTGTCTCAACAATGTTGATAAATTTTGAAAATAAGTTTGATCCTTATTGTTCAATGAGTGTACCTCTTTATCAAACTGCCACGTTCAAGCAGGTAACTTTCGAGTCCTGTTTGGTTTTGATGATTATGATGTGTTTTAAATGTAAGAGTATTTGTTTGTTATTTTATCATTAGGTTGCAATTGTGAGGTTTAAGTATATATAACAAACAAATAATTGTTGATTATTCTTCTACTTTGCAAGTCTCAGATCTATATGGAATTGTTGATTCTTTGTTTTTGCAGCATATTGTGTGGTTGCAGATGAATCAGCTGGCAGACAGGTTCCTGTGGCATTTCTAGAGCGTGTCAAGGATGATTTTGTGGCAAAATATGGTGGTGGAAAGGGTGCTACAGCTCCTGCTAACAGCCTCAACAAAGAATTTGGGTATTCTAGCTGTAGAACTTTCTGTAAAAATTCTAATTTTTATGTGAACAGTTAATATTTAATGAAATATCAACGTCATGCCTTATTATTTCTTGTCAATAATGGATCATCAATCAACTTGAAAACTGTGCAAGTGCCTCTTATCTTAAACCGTTAGTCAATAATTAAGCAAATTATATAACAGTTAAGAACAATGATAATATAATCCGAACTCAACACTTGAACAAAATAAAGTAATGCATACTTATCGTTACCGAAGTGTGAGATCGGTCATGTGTGAAGTGAATTTGACTGATCCTCCTTGCACCATCAAAATCTTGCTTACCACTCGAGGTAGAACAAGTATATAAGGACATTTGTTTACCACTCGGAGTGAAACAATTATACAAGGACCAAGATATAAGAACCAAGAAATAAGGACCAAGATATAAGGATCAAGATATAAGGATCACGATATAAGGACCAAGATATAAGGATCAAGATATAAGGATCAAGATATAAGGATCAAGATATAAGGACCAATTGTGACCATTGATTTACCACCCTGATAAAATCAATATAGGATCCTTTGTCTACCACTCGGGGTAGAACAACAAATGGGCTGCCATCGAATGGCCAGCGAGTCCTACCATACCTCCTTACACCATAGTGACCATACGACAAATAGGACCAGGACCAATAGTGACCATTGATTTACCACCCTGGTAAAATCAATATAGGATCCTTTGTCTACCACTCGGGGTAGAACAACAAATGGGTTGCCATCGAATGGCCAGCGAGTCCTACCATACCTCCTTACACCATAGTGACCATAGGACAAATAGGACCAGGACCAATAGTGACCATTGATTTACCACCCTGATAAAATCAATATAGGATCCTTTGTCTACCACTCGGGGTAGAACAACAAATGGGCTGCCATCGAATGGCCAGCGAGTCCTACCATACCTCCTTACACCATAGTGACCATAGGACAAATAGGACCAGGACCAATAGTGACCATTGATTTACCACCCTGATAAAATCAATATAGGATCCTTTGTCTACCACTCGGGGTAGAACAACAAATGGGCTGCCATCGAATGGCCAGCGAGTCCTACCATACCTCCTTACACCATAGTGACCATAGGACAAATAGGACCAGGACCAATAGTGAAAAAGTGAATGTGGATGAGCCACCGAAGTCTTTCTATGCTGAATCCCCAGTTCTTTCAAGAATATCGCTGCCGAAGTGCTTTGTAGGTCAACAACTTCGGACCAATTAATCGCCACAAATGTCTTTGTGAACTTTCCGAAGAACATACTCTGCTTCGGATGGAGCCAAATGCCTGAGCAATGATGACGAAAAAGGTCTTTCGATAAAGATTCTCATCAATGAGAGCAAAATTGACACTCTTGTATTTGGACTACTTTGCCAGCATCTGATCCGAGGAAATGACACCATCTGTCGTCAAAGTTATAAGCATCTGTAGTGGCTAGCTTCGATAATGCATCAGCAATGGAATTGTTATTGTGATCGACCCCTTGATAGTCTGCTGTACTGATGTCCGAAACGGAATATCCATCTGCATGCAATGTCCACGAGCTCTGCTTCTGCTGAAGTACTGCAACGGCTTTGTCGGACTCCTCAGCTGCTTTCCATATGGAGGTGTAACTTTAGATGGATTTCCCCGAAGACAAGTGCCCACAGGGCGGGGTGCCCTTAATGGACTCTCAGGAGTGTGATTTCTAGATCTACTTCAGTGAAACTTTCTGTCACTGTGGTGAGGATACTCAAGGCAGAATGCCTTATTTGTATTCTGAGGTGCATGCTCCCTGGATCAGTTTCTTCGTCTGCTGCGACCATAATCCCAGAAGACCAATAGGGCGGAGTACCCTTCTCGGTCAATCAATCAGGAAAATGGCTGTTGGGTCTTCGTCTACTCTGCTTCGACCATAATCCCGAAGACCAATAGGGCAGAATACCCTTCTCGGTCAATCAATCAGGAAAATGGCTGTTTGGTCTTCTTTGGTCATGAGAATCACCTTGAGACATGTCTTCAAAGTGTATAGACTGCTTTCCAACTCACGGTTGTCCATCTTTAGGCGTACCACATCTTTCAGACTGGACATAATTGAATATTTTGTCCCTCAGCTTGGCAATCCGAAGAATCCGCACAACTCTAACCTTGCTCTGCTCAGCTACATCCTTACTCCGCTCCAAGAGAACCTCCAAAGCTCTGTCTGCTTCGTCCACCATCTTCATTAGCCTGATCACTTCGGTGCTGAGTTCTAGGCGGGATGCCTTTTACTTGCCTTCGGCCATGATCATGCTCTTTGTCAGCAGCAAAGACCAACTACCTTCGGGCTTCGCCGGGGGATCTCGAACGAGAACCCCCTGATTTGTGCTATAACTTTCGATGTAAAACAACTGAAAATATTGTGATTGATAACTCAAGAACACTAGAAAAAGCCCTCCTTCTAGCGCCAATGTTAACGCCAGGATTTTCTGCCACGTCCCAATCACGTAAGACGTCCTGATCCTGCACAGTAAACACGATAAACACCACAAGCTTGACGGCTGTTCCGTCGGGGGATAGCTCAGGCGTGAGAATTAGTATGTGTTCACAAGGTTAACTCAAGAGGATGATAATATCTAGTGTAATGAGAGAGATAATAATTCTCAATTGTGTGTGTATATATGAATGTAAAACGTACCTGTTTTACGAAGACTTCCTTGCTATAATACAAGACTCGGTTCCTTGTGCCACTGACCCCCCCTGACCCTACCCACTGCAGGTAGCTTATCCATTGCTTTTGGCTACTGTTCACACCGCTGGCCGGCTATAATTCAATCCACATTAATACATGACAGGTACCTTGGTCAACTGTCATACTATATCATCATTACAAGTCAAAGATGGAGATATTTAAACATCTGTTGAGTTAGCCCACTGATCCGGCCCAACAAAGAGGACCCAACTGATCGAGCCCAACTGAAATGACCCGGTAGATTAACCAAGTAATTCGGCTCAAACTCTTTGGCCCAATATCTAAAATATCATGCCCCAACAATAAATATTTTTTTTTATATCTTTCGACGTGGGATTAATTCCAAATTGAAACTCGAAACTTGAAGAAATATAATTTTAAAAAAAAATACAAAAACAAACCGATTTGAATGGTTCTTTAACACAAGTAACAAAAAAGAATGTTGTCAGTAATATATTTTTTTGGCAGTCTTTCTTCGGACTGATTTGCTTACCTTCAATTGGGCCTTAAATAGTTAAGCTAGTATACTTCCACAACTATACGGGGTGCTGCAAGCCCTAATTATGAAGGCCTTGAATTTCTTGTTTTCCAGTTTTTGTTCCCTAAAGATTATGAAAACAGTAAGACTTGTTTGTTAACCTTTTTAAAACAGCTTTTATATTGTATATTAAGAACTGAGAGAAACGAAAGAAGAAGGAAATGAAATCTGAAATTTAGTAGAGCCTTTTTAACCGGAAATTGTTAAATTCACATCATTTTTTGTTATTTCCATAACAAAAGTGTCGTTATAGATGTATAGTGACGGTGAAAAGCATCACTATAAAATCTATAGCGACACTTTTGTTGTGGAAATAACAAAAAGTGATGTGGATTTAACAATTTTTTTTTTAACCTTCTAGTACACTATATTTAACACTAGATGTGTCATGTGCCTCCGGCACTGTATGGACGTTGAAATTTATCTCAAACTTTGGACGGCCCAGATGATTTATTGAGTGAGCGGAAAATTCAAAATCATTTGTATTTTATTAGATAGATGGATGATGAGATTTATCCCAAATTTTGGACGACTCAGATGATTTATTAAGTGAGCGAAAAATTCAAAATTATTTATATTTTATTAGATATATTGTTCTTGAGTTTAGATTATTTACAAGTATACATAATTAGAGTTATGTTAGTTGATATTTTTTTTTGGGTAGGCACCAACTTCTGTACATGGTCTTACATACCTGTATTTTAGGTAAACATCCACCCAAGCCTGGTCACTGCGACTTTTATTACAATATATAGGATTTTGAAATTAGCTACTCCCTATATTCCAAATTATAAGACCATTATTCATTTTTAAAAATCAATTTTAGACATTTTTTAACTTAAAATTGAGATCATTCATTAAAAAATATAAAACAATAAGTCTTGCAATGAATAATATTTTTTAAATAGTTGATAATATTTATCACTGTATTGATTAAAAATTACAGTAATTTCATGTCAGTTTGGAGTTTAAAGTTAATTTTAAAAAGTTAATAATAATTTTATATTTTGAAATAGAGAGAGTATTTCTCAAGATTTTAGAATCCAAGCCAACAAAAATAAAATAAAATTTGGGGATGTTTCCTAATGCAGGTACTTTTGCTATTTTTGGGAACCAAAATAAGAATTTCATTCAACAAGTGATGGATTATAATATCACACCATGCATGTACCAAAGGAAATTAACAAGTCATCATGAACAAGGCTTTGTACAACAAAAGGGTTTCATCTTGTTTTACTTCTGGACGTACTTTCTAGTGACAATATTTTTTTACCCATAATATATATATATATATATATATATATATATATATATATATATATATATATATATATATATATATATAGAGTCCGGATCAGGTCCGGACTCCCGAATTTTAACAAAATTCGGACCTTTTTTTTTTTTTTGCTTTTTTTTAAAACAACTAAAAAAAAAATTATGGAACTTGAATTTTTACATAATACAGTGTTTTGGTTGTGATTTGGATACGTATAACAAAATATGTCTGTACAGTCTGGGCAGACTGTACATACATTGGTTGGTGTAGGTATTAAAAACACACCCAAAACACTGTATTATGGAAAAATTTTAGTTCCATAATTTTTTAATTTTTTTAAGTTGTTCTAAAAAAAAAAAAATTGGGTCCGGATTTTGGATCAGGTCCGGACTCCCGAACCTGATCCGTGTTCTATATATATATATATATATATATATATATATATATATATACACACACACGGTCCGTCTCTAAAGCGAACTTTAAAGAGCGAACCAAAGACGAACCGTCGTCTTTAGTGTCTATGGCGACAGTTCGATCCGTCGCCATAGCCATGCAGTCTTTGGCGACGGGTCGAACCGTCGCCATAGCACCAAAGACGACGGTTCGTCTTTGATTCGCTTTTTAAGGTTCGCTTTAGAGCCTCTCCGTATATATATATATATATATATATTGTGGGCCCAAGTATAAAATTAGGGTTCACATGACCTAATTGAATTAAATGCACAATTAGGGTTCCACGGCCTCATTAAATGTGCAAATTAGGGTTCGCATAACCTAATGAAATGAAGACGAAGAAATCAGAAATAAATGTGTTAGGCCAAGGAGAAGCCTCCACGTGTCCCGAGGCAGAAGACTCGTGGAGGCGGCTCGATTTGGGAATTGATTGAGGGATTGGATTGGTGGCTAGAAGGACAGGGCAATATGGGCATTATTCTAAGGACAAAAGGGTATTTCTGGAATTTTCCTTAAAGCATGTGTCTTGCACATGACTACTCTCCAGAAAATCCTATAAATACCCCTTCCATTCCATTTGGAAGGGGATTTCTCTCCAGACTAAAGACTTGGACTCTCAAGAAGATCAAAGAGACCCTTTTAGTGACTTAAAGGCTCGGAAATTCCACCTAAAAGCACTGAAAGGGTTTAGACATTCTCTCAACTTGAAGGACTCAAGAAGGCTCTTGGAATCCTCGTTACCCTAACACGGTTCCTGGATTCTAGGGGTTCTGCCACGCGTCGTTGGAGTAATCGCCCACCTGTCGTTCTCCCCTCTTCAATCAACCAATCAATTCCGTGCTCTTTGTGGATTTCTCTCCTCCTCAGCCAACACGAAACCCTGACTCTGGCAAGGTACGATTTCCTTGCCCACATTTATTTGGCGACTCTGCTGGGGAGGTGTAGAATTCGTGAAGGGTATGCCCACAACTCGAAGTGGGAGAACTACAGGAAGAGCTGCTTCATCAACAAATAGCATTACCTCGCCAGATCCAGTTTCAAGGCAAACCACTCAAGCTTTCCAAGGCGAAAACCTGGATTTTGACCAACCAATTATTGAAGACGCTTCAGAAGGGAGTTCAATATCACCACATATGGCCAATCAACAACACACAAACGCAGGAAAGCAAGGCGCCGAGGATGCAAGCGGAGAGCAGACCAATGTTGTGCAACTGGAGATGCTCAAGGCATTAAAGGAAGCACGGGAAGGACAAGAGATGATGATGACCATGATGTTGGAGATGCAGAGGAAGCAAGAGGAGATGGGGAACTTTCGCCAGCAATTGATGCAAATCTCTACCTTCAAGGCCATGTTCCCAGGCAATTCGCATGGAGAACAAGTAGGAGTGGAGGACAACAACAATGGCAACAACAACAAAGAGAACCAGATTGTACCTCCATTGACTGAAAGTCAATCAGTTCCAATAATCAACTTGGAGCTTCAGAACAGTGGTGACGGGCCACAACTTAGGTTGGAAGCAATCCAACCTCAAACGAACATCATCCCAACTTCTCTTCAAGCATTTTCACAGGTGCAGATGTCAACCGTCCCAAGCCATGTCCAGCGAGTGAGCCAGCAAAGGCCACCAGTGCCAGCTTTGCATGATGCAAGTGTACATCAACCAATCTCTTCACCATACACACCGCCAATACAACAGTATATTACAACACCCCAGAGAGTTCACGCCACAAGCCAGTACGTGACGAAGGATGATATGATCGATGTGATCAATCAACTTCACAGGCAGACATCCCGATCCTCGGAGTTAGATTTTACTCCACCTTACCCTGCACACATTCGGAGGCAACCTTATCCTACGGGGTATATTGAGCATCCCCCACAGTTTCCAAAATACAATGGGGAGAAAGGAAATGCCAGGGAACACATTGCCAGGTTCGTAGAGTCGATGTCTCCATGGCTAGGATATGATGAAGTAAACAACCACAACTTGTTGATGAGGGAATTCAACAAGACTTTGACGGATAGTGCTTTCAGTTGGTACTATAATTTGGAGAAGGGATCAGTCCATGATTGGGATGATCTAAAATTGCAATTTTTTAAGAAATTTTTCTATATGCAGAAACAGGTAACCATCGTAGAGCTCATGCGATTCAAGCAGAATCCAAACGAGGAGTTGTCAGATTACGTGGAAAGGTTCAGGGCCCAAGCACAGAAGTGTGTAGAGCCAATTGAAGAAAAGAACTTGGTTAGCGTATGCAACAATGGTGCTTTAGACGCCTTCAAGCCCCACCTCATTACCAAAGCTTGTGATTCATTTGCGACCCTCTCATCTTTTGCACAAGACTTGGGAGGAATCATGACATTTCCCACCAGCCATGCGATGGTTACATGGAAGGGCAAGAGGACAGCAACTGTGGCTTTGGCGGATTCTCAGTCAAAACCACAAGGGGGCAAGAGGGAAAAGAATGAGAAATTTGAGCGAAGCAGAGAAAGGCATGGGGATAAGTATACCAGGATGCCAGTTCCGGAGGCTATTACATGTAGCGAGAAGGCATTCAGGAACCTGTATGAACAATGGGTTGAATATGGAGTGGTGAAGCCTCCAAGGCCCCGGTTGGTTGTAACGGAAGAGATGAAAAGAAGACCGGACTTCTGTGTATACCACCAATACGCAGGACATTCCACTATGGACTGTTACAGTCTGCGGAGAATATACCATGAGAAGCTGGCGGCCGGGAAGATTGAACTAGGAGAAGAAACGTGCAACACAATCACCCATAGTGCAGCCCCGGAAGTCAAGAACTCATATACTGGCTCTACGTACCATCAAACAAACTATGAACTACAGATGAATTAAATATCCACCCAAGATGGTGGTCCACCAAAAATGGTGGTTTAAGTCCTCAAGAATATTCCTTGCCAAGTAAATTGGATGACCAAGGGAGGAGGCACAAGAATTGAAGACTAAAAAAAAAAAAAAAAAAAAAAAAAAAAAAAAAAAAACCACCCAAGATGGTGGTCCACTCTAAACGGTGGTCAAGTCCTCGTAGACTGCACTTGCCAAGAAATTGGACGACCCAAGTGACGAGGCACCCAATTTCAAGTCCTCGTAGACTGCACTTGCCAAGATATTGGACGACCCAAGTGACGAGGCACCCAATTTCAAGTCCTCGTAGACTGCACTTGCCAAAATATTGGACGACCCAAGTGACGAGGCACCCATTTTCAAGTCCTCGTAGACTGCACTTGCCAAGAAATTGGACGACCCAAGTGACGAGGCACCCGAGTGTTACACTTTATAATTAAAAGTGAATGAGGCACCCGAGTATAAGCCCTCAACCCCGAAAAAGTTACACTTTATCTCTAAAAGTGGTGAACGTTATGCTTTCACCGACAAAAGCAAGATTTATTATATGAAACGTTATGCTTTTCGTTAAAAGTAATTTTATTATCAATAAATTAACAAACTTTCACTTATACCTGAACATTTTTCTTAAATTTCTTTAAAAAAAAAAAAGAAAAAAAAGAAAAAAAAAGTATAGATTCAAGTGTTAGTTTGTATGAGATAAAAGTACATGATTTTCTGATACAGGAAATGGAAAAAACTATGAAAGCTCATGATCTAAAGGCTATGATATGTCAAACTAAAGAGAGGGGAATAGCTAAAGCCTTCAAGTCGACAATGGTGTGGTACCCTGAGCCTTCGTATTGGAGGTTATCGACCCTTCAAGGTCTTGGGTAGCTGACTCAATTTTTCAAAAGCTTGGTCTTCAATTATCTATGGCATCTTGAAGTTCCTAAAGTTTACATAAAGTAAGTCATTTTCATGGAGACGTGAAGTGACTTCCGAACAAAGTGCAACAACATGATAATTGAAAATAAAGAGATCCAACCTAGCATGGAAGGGAGACATGTCCAAGGAAAGCTAGGAGATACCTATATACCCTTGAAGAGCTCCTCTAGGGCTTTCCCTCCTAGGGTTTGCTCCTTTAGAGATTCACTCTCCAATGACTTTCGTTTTCAAGGCTTGTAAAACATCAAGCTTCAAGAAGTGAAGACTTCAACACTTAAAAAATATTTTGCGCGATCATCTCACCAAAGGCGTGACTCACGCGCAGGGGGCAAATGCTTACTGGTAGATGACATATACATCCTCCAGAGTAAAGGTGCATTCCCCCCAAGTAGTGACGAATATGCATGTGGAGGAGCACCACATGTTCTGTTGAATACGAGTGTTCCTGCATAGCTGGATGCAACGAAAAATGTCAGCTTTTTCCTTTATTACATCCACACAATCAACATTCTCAAGTACCTCGTTGATCCAATGCTGCCATTCTTGAAGGTGGTTAAATGAATTAGACAAAATGTGAAGGAGGAGGCCATTAGGTTGGTTCCCCTAGGGGTTAGCCCGTAGGGGTTAGCCACCTAAGGAGCTCTCCCCTCTTACATTTAACTTCTCCTTACTCGTTGAATCAACTGATTGGAATAAATGCTACTTCACCAAAATATCCGAGCCAAGGACCTTATTAAGGAGAAATGGCTCGGAATAAATTCTTCCTCCTTGCGGTGTGGTCTTTTCTTTCAAAATATCCGAGCCAATGACCTTGTTAAGGTGAAATGGCTCGGAATGGATGTTTCCTTGCTATGGTGTTATTTCTTTCTTTGACAATATCCAAGCCAAGATCCCTGTTAAGGTGAAATGGCTTGAAATAGATGCCTCCTCCTTGCGGTGTTGCTTTCCCTTTGAGACTATCCGAGCCAAGATCCTTGTTAAGGTGAAATGGCTCGGAATGGATGCTTCCTTGCTATGGTGTTAATTTTTTCTTTGAGAATATCCGAGCCAAGATCCTTATTAAGGTGAAATGATCCGGAATGAATGCTTCCTCGTTGTGGTGTTGCCTTTCCTTTGAGACTATTCCGAGCCAAGATCCTTGTTAAGGTGAAATGGCCCGGAATAGGTGTTTCCTCGTGGTGTTGTGGTTCAAAAAAGAAATACTACAGTTACCTGAACAAGTCGATAAAACAATCACAAAAAATAAAAATAAAAAAAAAATTAACCACACGAAAAATCAACACGACTAGAGATGATATACTGATAAAATGCATGTGAATGGCATTAGGAGTCGAGCACCCCCTCCACTAAGTGGTAAAAAAAAACGATGAGTTGAAGAAGAAACATGCAGAATTACGTGTTCCGGAATTCATATGGCGGAGCTGCCAAAAATGCCAGCTTAAAATGGTGGTTGATCGTGCTTCAGAATTTCAACTAAATGGAATGGATGAATCGATCAATTCAAATGGGGATACGGGTGATTCATTCAAGGTAAAACAAAATTCTTAAGATGATCTCGGATCTGCTATGGACATGGAAGAAACATGAAACTCATTTGAACATGACTTCAATTTGATTGTACCACCTGCACTGGCGATCAATTCAATTTGCATAGACCTTGGAGCTGTCATGGACAAGGAAGAGGCAGGTAACTCATGTGAACATGACTTCTCACTGAGGTAACATTTTTGCGGAGCTAATTTGCATTTTGGTATTTGTTTTAAGATTCTAGGTAAATCTTCTTTCTCTAAAATACTTGTCCAGTAAAATCAATTGCTATACTTACTTGTCTAGTAGGATCAATTTCTTTCAATCACCGTGAGTGAATACCACGCGGTATGATCACCAATTAAGAAGAAAAAAATATCTTGCGTTAAAAAAAAAATAAATTAATTAATAATAATAAATAAATAAATATAATAATAATAATATTAAATTATTGCTATTTAAAAAAAAATATTTCTCAACTTCCAGAAAATATTATTCAAATTCCTAATTTTATAAATAGAAATTATTTGATTTTTTATGAATGATTTGATTTTATATAAAGAAAGATTTTATTTTATTTTCCAAAATAAAATAAGATTTTATTTACTTAGTAATGATGTACTGGATTTGAAAAAAAAAAAAAAAAAAACTCTAGTGTTCGGCCCTCCATAGGGTTCGGCCACCTAGGGGGTTGTCTCCTCTATTCCTTTTAGATTTTATTGCTCCACAAATCAACTGTTTGGAACGAGTACTCCTTCGTCGCGAAAATTATAGCTTTTCTTTGATGAATTCCGAGGGAAAAAACCAAGATATGATCAAGGTAATGGGGCTCGGAAAACAAAAGAAAGACTAGAGTTACCTGAATAAAAAAGAAGCAAGAAAAAGAGTACAAACAAAAAAAAATCCATATTTTTATTATATATGTAACATGTTGGTTTGAGCGAGGAGCTATGTACCCGTGTTATGTAAGAGGAAGACCTTATTTCAGATGAGTCACTTCAAATAACTCGATTCTGGGTATGGGAGTATTGGCAGCCCTCTGTTTCTTGTCTTGCTTCAAAGATTATTACTACAACTGACCTTTAATGGCGAAGTGAACATTAATGACGAAGTGAACAAGGGTTGTTCTTGGATGCAAGTTACCTTCACCGATCGAAACAAGTTATGAATTAGAGTATGATTATAATCAAATTCTTTTGGTCTTATCGCAGAACTCTAAAAGATTATATGATGAAAGAATTATAATTGAACATGTACCTTCGAGAAAAAATAAAAATAAAGAGAGGACTGGGTGTATTGGACCAGGTCCCTCTCTACTCTGTACGTTTTGAATTGAATAGAGAAAGGTCTGTAATTGCGGAATTAGGAGCCACAGTCTAGCAAGATAATGATCCGGCGAGTAGTATGCTCAGGCGCCTTTTTAATCGCCTCCGCAATCGTCTTGCACGTGCCGTTACCGTCTTTCGACACCACTATATCCGCTTGTATCGCCGCCACCGGCATGTCCAACAGCCTCCTCTCTCTCCTCGACAACCACCTGGGAAACTCGTGCCGTTCGTCGGATTCTAGCAGCCTCCGGGGGTTTTGTATCGGCACCCCGTTAAAATCGTCGCTATTAGTCGCCGCGAATATTGTCCAAACAATTACTCACCAATTCCGATAAGTCTTTCAGTCTGTTTACCATCTGATCCTTCACGTACCCCCTCACATCGGAGAACCCTTCCGCGAACGTGTCCTGGTTCGTGAGTTCCGCGCTGAGCCATGTCAGCACGTCGCTGGTGGACCCCACCGGCTGCACGGTCTTTTCAGGCGGCGGCGAGACGGAGGTGAGGGAGCGCGAGAGCTGGTCAACGGAGTCATCCAGGAACTCGAGGCAGTCCTCGCAGGCGGCGCGTACGCGCGTGTTCATCTGCAGGTTGCTGATCTCCGCGGAGGTGTAGAGTGCGCGGCCGAAGTGCTGGAGCGTCGTGTTGACGGAAATGTGGACGAGGTCAATGTCGGTGGCGGTGGTGGAGCCGGAAAAGTCAAGGAGCGAGTTGACACAGAGAGTCGGGTACCGAGTCTTGCTGCAGGTTCGGGACATGGCTTGGCTTGGTTTTCGATGGGATGGCGGCTCTGATTCTCCCGAGGCTCTGGTCTGGAGTCCGACGATAAATGCCACGGAGACACCCGAGGCCACAATGAGGGTAGTTGCAAATATTAGGAGGAACTTGATCTTAGACCTTTTGTGGGTGGTGGAGCTTGAGGTGGCATTGTCCTGTGCAGTCTCACGTTTAGAAGATCCTGGCTCGGATGATCCGAGCCTCTGTAACCCATTTTCAGATATAGAAATGTGTTGTAGCAGATTGAATTTTTTAAGGAGAATATGAGGGATAATACATGGATATAGACCGAGATACAGAGTGTGTGCTATGTGCTATATATATATATATATATTGAAGATGTATATAGAGAGAGATAGACAGATGAGAGAAAGCTGGGTGGTTGTGAAGTCTCTGTCTCGAGTGTTAGCTGTATTCTATTTCCAGTATTGCCCACTGGGCAACTAGACTCTTGAATTTGGATCAGAAGAAACTACTGGGTTTTTTTTCTTTTCAAAAAAAAAAAAAAAAAAAAAGTTAGATTCTTGGTTGGTTGATATAAACCCAATAGCCAAAAAGGAGTTTGTTTATTACCATTTCCTTGAATATGAGAAAATTGAGGAAAGATGGACGCAACAGATTTTGGCGTGAATAGAAAGGGACTATATGGCTATCATGCATATGATTATGATTTTATTTTATTTTATATGATTTAATGTTTTTGATTTGATTTATAAAAAAAAAATCTCTCTCTTTTCAAATTAAGAAAGATTTGATTTGATTTTCAAAATAAAATCAAATTTTATAAAATTAAGATTTGATTTTATAAAATTAAGATTTTGATTTTATTTTGAAAAAAAAAAAAATCAAGATTTGATTTTATTTTGGAAATAAAAATTAATGTTTTGATTTTATTTCCAAAATCTTTGAAAGGATTTGATTTTCAAAAATAAAATAAGATTTTAATTATTAATATATAATTTAATTTGTTTCCAGGAAACAAATATTGGGCAAGATACAGAAAAGTTTCAGAAGATTTTTTAATATGTTCAAAGGAAGAGCCTCGCTAGGTCTTGTCTTCCTAGGGTTTAACTCTAAGAGTTTGGCTCCCTAGGAGTTCCCTCTTCTAGGATCATTGTCTTCAAGACCTGTAGAGTGAAGTCCCGCAAAATCGTTCAAAAACTTGCAGTTTTCTTGCACGATCGTCTATTTGGGAATGCGACTCTCGCGCAGGGGGCAAATGTGGGCCCAAGTATAAAATTAGGGTTCACATGACCTAATTGAATTAAATGCACAATTAGGGTTCCACGGCCTCATTAAATGTGCAAATTAGGGTTCGCATAACCTAATGAAATGAAGACGAAGAAATCAGAAATAAATGTGTTAGGCCAAGGAGAAGCCTCCACGTGTCCCGAGGCAGAAGACTCGTGGAGGCGGCTCGATTTGGGAATTGATTGAGGGATTGGATTGGTGGCTAGAAGGACAGGGCAATATGGGCATTATTCTAAGGACAAAAGGGTATTTCTGGAATTTTCCTTAAAGCATGTGTCTTGCACATGACTACTCTCCAGAAAATCCTATAAATACCCCTTCCATTCCATTTGGAAGGGGACTTCTCTCCAGACTAAAGACTTGGACTCTCAAGAAGATCAAAGAGACCCTTTTAGTGACTTAAAGGCTCGGAAATTCCACCTAAAAGCACTGAAAGGGTTTAGACATTCTCTCAACTTGAAGGACTCAAGAAGGCTCTTGGAATCCTCGTTACCCTAACACGGTTCCTGGATTCTAGGGGTTCTGCCACGCGTCGTTGGAGTAATCGCCCACCTGTCGTTCTCCCCTCTTCAATCAACCAATCAATTCCGTGCTCTTTGTGGATTTCTCTCCTCCTCAGCCAACACGAAACCCTGACTCTGGCAAGGTACGATTTCCTTGCCCACATATATATATATATATATTAAGGTCACACTTGTACTGTTAAATATTATTAAAAAATTTGATAATTTTTTAATATTAAAATTTATTATTTGAAAACAATATATGACATGAGTAAGACATGTCATACAAACTTATCCTTTTTAAAATTTATAAATTTTACTAATATATTTTTGTTACATGTTCACATCTAGATTTATTAAATGTTTGATTTAATAGTATATATAATAACTTGATAATAAAATTATGATGATAAATATGAGTCTAGAAATTTATTTTTTTCTTTTTCACTCCACCATTTTGTACCAATTTAAATATTAATTTATTTATTAAATGTTTGATTTATTTTTTTCACTCTACCATTTTGTACCAATTTATCCCTCACGTTTGCTTTTCAATTTTTTTTTACTAAATTTCTTCCCATCTTCAAATAAATATTAAAGTGAATGTGGACAATTCTCTTGGCTCATCCCTTCTCTCCAAATACTCTTGTAGATAACAATTGAGAGTAGCAAATTTGTCTTCAATTCACCTAAAATTTGTCCTCTACGTCTACAGTCTCATCTCTAATATGTTCTCACTCCACCAAACTTCCTTTAATATTTTCCACTTTTGTGATGTCACTGTGACTACCCTAAAATAGATATACAACATCCATTCTAAGTCGTCAAAATATATGGTACAGAAACAATTACAACTTTATTAATACAACATAAAAACTGTGAGTTTAAAAATAAATATTGTCATCTAGACAATATCCACACTCAAATAAGTCCTCGGTACAATTATTGATACATTATTTTATAAAAATTGTGAGGACTACTAAAACGACTTCTAGAACCATCATTCCACACTCCGATTAATACTCATATGAGTATATGAGGAGGAAGAGTATTTTTATTGTAAAAGTTGTTTAACACATGTTTTGTGTGTCGGTGGACCTCATTTCTTGACTGAAATTTGATTATAGCTTGTAAAATCGTCCGTATGTGGATTTCGGTCAATTTCTGTTTGAAATTTGGAAAAACTTTCTTCTGCAAAGTTGTAGAGAATTGAATTTCCTATAAAAATTCGCGAGATTTGAATTTTTTGATAAAAGGGCTATTTATTATGAATTATTAAAGTTCTGAAGTTCCGAAATAATTAATTTTTGGAAGTTTTAATTTTTTTTATTAAGAAAAACGTTTTTATTGTTTTGGTTGGCCCCTCATGTGTTGTAAACATGCTAATTTCAGTTGGTCTTAAGTGGGCGTGAAATTTTTTTATTTATATTATTATTATATTAAATTTTCTGCTTTGATGTTCTAAGCATTTTCCTATAAATATGGTGCTTAGGTTAGAATTGAAAATCACACAAAAAACTAAAGATTTCTCTCTCTTTCTCTCTCTATAATATCGAGCGTATTTGTGAGTATTTTAGTACTTTGAGTATTGCTATATGGTGCAAGTTTTTTCAGCACTATATCCAGTATTCCAGTCAGAAGTGCTATTCTTTCTGAGGTAATGGATGTTATTTTATTCGAAAATGATATTATTTCTTCAATATCATTATGCCGAAATATTTGTTGGAATTTTTTTATTAAATTTGAAACTTTTTCATGTCGGAATTACTATTCATGAGTTACTATTCACGAGTTACTATTCATGAGTACTATTCATGAAGCATGATGATGTTTTTTGTGAAATTTCTATTTTTTGGTGTCGGAGTTACTATTCACGTATACGGCACTATTCACGAATACGGCACTATTTACCAAAAAATAAAATTTCTTTTTTTCGTCCAAAAATATCTATTCTGGACACTAGCTTTGATTGTATCCATGTTTTGATCATTTTTGAATTTTACCCCACTCTGATTATTTATGAAGTATTTTTGAATGAGAATTGTTTAAAGTACGAATCCTTAATATTTATTCTTTTGCTTCACTGAATTCGTTTTTTTAAAATATTTTTCATCATCCTCAGTCCTAAATGATGATATTACTGAATATCTTTGGCCTGTAGTGCAAAGATGAATGATTTCTTGATGAATATCTTTGGCCCGTAGTGCAAAGATGAACAGGTGTTGAGATGAATATGACCGACTGATTAATATCTTTGGCCCGTAGTGCAAAGATGAACATGTGTTTAGATGAACATGACCAACTGATGAATATCTTTGGCCTGTAGTGCAATGATGAATATTTGATTCCAGATATATATTGATTGATGTTACAGGGATAAAATATCGACGATGAACTTTTAAATTCATATATAGAAGATAGTAGTTTGCATTCTCTACTTAACTCTTCTAATGAATTGTTGTTTCCACTGCTGTTGTTGATCTAAAACTTGTTGTCTATTGTATTCTATCAGATTTCTCCCTGTTGAAGACTAATGATAATTTGTTTTATATTATCTTAGTCATAATGTTCTTTACTAAACTACCATTGAGCGTCTTGCTAGAGTCAAACAATTTCAACTAGACTTAACTGTATTAACGAGATCGATCTTTATCGGCAAACAAACATGTGTCGATTTCACATCTAAACTCATCCATATACGCAAAGGTAAACCTTAAAAGGGAATTACATCCAATCGTACAGAGAGTATTTAGCTTAAGCAGTCCTCTACGTCTCTTGCTATGTAAGTTTATATAACCCCCCGGCCCTCTCTCTATATTAGCAACAACACAAGTTCAGGTCGATAAGCTCATTTAAGTCATCCATATTACCCAAAGAATGTCAACCATTATACCACATATTTACACTCAAGTCCATATTTAGAAAACTAAAAGTCTATGGATTCGCCGACCGGTCAATATAATTTTGTTTTTTACATGTATCAAAATGACACTTAAATCACTAAATTTTATAAAAATTATAAATTATTTAAGAGTCATAAAAAAGGAAAAAAAAATTAGTTGATCGCTAGACCGGTCGACGAATCTCAAGTCCCCCAAAAGGACTGAAAAAGTAGACCCTGAATACCAATGATTACAACCTCAATAAAGGTTTACTAGAGTCGAATAATCTAATAGTCCTTCTGTGGCGACAGTGGTTTGGTGACAGGGGCAACGACCGATTTTTTTTTTTTATGATTCCCAAATAATTTATAAGATTTATTAGAACTGAAATTTTTATAAAATTCAATAATCTGGATGTTATTTGAATACATGTAAAAAATAGTGTTACACCTGCCACCAAAACCACGGTCCCCTAGCATTTTTCATAATCTAAATGGCCTTAGGGAAAGACTATGTCACAATTTTAGATATATATATATATATATATATATATATATATATATATATATATATATATATATATATATATATATATATATAGAACACGGATCAGGTCCGGGAGTTCGGACCTGATCCAAAATCCGGACCCTATTTTTTTTTTGGTAGAACAACTAAAAAAATAAAAATAAAAATTATGGAACTAAATTTTTTTCATAATACATTGTTTTGGGTGTGTTTTTAATACCTACACCAACCAATTTTTGTACAGTCTGCCCAGACTGTACAGATATAATTTGTTATACGTATCCAAATCACACCCAAAACACTGTATTATGTAAAAATTCAAGTTCCATAATTTTTTTTAGTTGTTTTTAAAAAAAAGCAAAAAAAAAAAGTTCAAATTTTGTTAAAATTCTGGAGTCCGGACCTGATCCGGAGTATATATATATATAATGGATCAGGTCCGGGAGTCCGAACCTGATCAAAAATGGATCAATTTGTTTTTGCTTTTTTTTAAAACAACTAAAAAAATATTAATATTTTATGGAACTGAAATTTTTCCATAATACAATATTTTGGGTGTGATTCAAATACCTATACCATATAATGGTGGTACAGTCTGCACAGACTGTACATACATATTTTGTTATACGTACCCAAATCACACCCAAAATACTGTATTATGAAAAAATTTCAATTCCATAAATTTTTATTTATTTATTTTTAGTTGTTTTAAAAAAAAAGTAAAAAAAAAAAGTCCGGACATTAGATCCGTCTGGACGTCCGGACCGAATCTTGTCCCATATATATAGAGCAAGGATCAAGTGCATACCCCTTATCTTACTCACCCACGCTCACCCCCCTTTAGGCGACGGTTTCGGTCATACAACCGTCGTCTATACTTTTAGCGACGCTATATGTTGTCCGTCGCTAAAAGTATAAACGACGGTTGTATGATCGAAACCGTCGCCTAAAGGGGAGTGAACACGGATGAGTAAGATAAGAGGTATGCACTTGATCCGGACCGTGTATATATATATATATATATATATATATATATATATATATATATATATATATATATATATATATAGGGTCTCCATCCACAGCAATCGGTTGTTGGGGAGTAACCCATTTTGGTCAGCCGGTAGAGCTTGTACTGGCTTATAAAAAAAAATTCTCTAAGGCCGGTACAACCTCTACCGGCTGGCTAAAAATGAGTTGTTCCCCAACAACCGGTTGCTATGGATGGAGACCCATATATATATATATATATATATATATATATATATATATATATATATATATATATATATATATATATATATATACACCCATAACCTAAATCTATATTTGGAAAGGTGAACCTTAAATCGAGTCTTTCTAAATTAAGTTGAACCATTATGGAGTAGCACCTATTGGGAAACGTGTCACAATTTTGGAGAATCGCGACAAAATCATTTAGATGTTGTAACGTGTCAAGACTCGTTATGCCATAATTGATCGCGTCAAGGTGGTTAATTTGAACAATGGTATGGTATGGTCAATTGGAAGGGCGACCGGTGCTTATTGACCGGTACTAACGTCCGGTCTCTTTGTTTTTTGTTTTATTTTTTTTTAAAACTACAATTATAAGAATAAAATTTAATAAATAATAGAACAAATTTTAACAAAAAATTATAAAAAAAGTATATTTTTTATTGAAAAAACACGGTAAACTGTTTACAGTATTTTTCAATAAAAAATATACTTTCTTTTATAATTTTTTGTTAAAACTTGTTCTATTATTTTTTATTTTTTATTCTTATAATTGTCGTTAAAAAAAACTCAAAAAAAAAAAAAACCAAAACAAAGGAACCGGACGTTAGTACCGGTCAATAACACCGGACGCCACTCAACCCATGGTATGGTATGGTAAAAAGTCTTCTACTGTGTAAGTAATTTTAGGGTTTATGGTATGTTTCCTCCTTACGACGTATTACCGGCGGCTACTGTTTCCATAAAAGGATAAGTAATTTTAGGGTTTATGGTATGTTTCCTTCTTACGAGCATTATGTCATCTATTGTTTTATAATACCCGACTACTACAACATGCTTTTTGTTTGATAGACAGGAGTCAGAAAAATTATATATTATGAATATTTATGTCCACGTAAATAAATATTAATGATAACGCTTCTATAATTTTTATTAATTTATATATTAATAAATTTTATAATTGTAATTTAGTACTCCCTCCGTCCCAAATTAACTGCTCAGTTTTGACTTTTTTAAGTCAAATTGACTATTTTTAAAATTAATAATTAAGCATATATAAATATATTTCTAAAATTATAAAAATTAGGATTAGTAATAAATTGTATATACTTTCTTTTGGTTATAATCTCTTCACCTATATTTTAGCAAAAATAGTAAAAAGATTAGTTTTAAAAATGATCAATTTGACTTTAAAAAGTCAAAGCTGAGCAATTAATTTGGGACGGAGGGAGTATAAATTAACTGCAACACATAACATGACTTATTTAATATATATATATATATATATATATATATATATATATAATGATTATTTAAATTCATTTTCTAGTAATTATAAAGTTAGTTCTTCAATCTTATATAGCATATTTGATTTCTTATGTTTGTAAGTTAACTTAATATAGAGGTCTGGGAGTTGTTATTGACACTCCAAAATTAATACTTTACTTCTACTCTTTTAACAAAAGATTTAGTATAGTAACAAGTAAGGATTGATTCCACAGGGAGTTAATTGTTTTAGATTTATCCTAATGTTTCTAATAAAAAGGGGTTTTGAGTTGATTAACTAAACTAGCAAAAGTAAACTGAATAAACAATTAGTTAAAAGCTTCAGTTTTTAGCACAGTTTCATCTTTTCACAATTATGGAATAATCTAGTTATACATTATTTATGTAATAACCCTAGATAACCGCAATCGCTCAATTATCTGAAATTCTCCTTAAATTTTAACTCTAATGTGACAAACGCCCCCAATAGACCCTAACTATCTTACAACCCAGAACTATCAGTCTACATTTAAAATAACAGCAATATGAAGAATTAGAGAATTACGTTATTCCAAGCAACAATCATACTATCAATGATTATTTATATTTGTTCTCATGAAAATATTTTAGAACTTAATTATCTAACACTAAATAAACTTTTATGATGTGAGAGCATCCTAGAAGTTCACACTAGCAGGTGTAGGACTTAGGTAAGACATTAATTGAATTCTTCAATTGGATTTTGGCATCATATCCTAATAATGACTAAAGTAACGTACTTAATCATACTTAATACCCAAAATAAATATTTTCCTGCATACCCAAAACAAATCTATTCATATTTAATACCCAAAACAAATCTTTTCCTGCACGATTCATGATTCATACTAAATACCCAGTAAATATTTTCCAGCAAGTTCATGCAACGCCGTGATACATAGAGTACTTCACGGCTAGTACTATTTGGGGCTGTACTCGTGAATGATGTTGTGTTATGTTGTTGCGTGTTGCTGTATTACGCATGAAGGAATTCTACAGGATGAGGAGGGCTCTAAGCTGGGTAGAGAGAGAAGCTCCTTCTTCTCACTAGGAAACCCACCCTTCTTTCCCCGCCTCCCCACCTCATCCTTCGGTCTGCTGTCCATTCTCATCCCTTGCTCCCAGCTCACCCCCTCTTGCGGCCCACCCGTTCTCTGTATGGAGCTTCGGATCTAATCTGGTTGGTTTGGATTTATTTGGGTTTGTTGTGAAGATCGAGATGGCTGTTTTTTTTGGCTGATCTGTGGAGGTTCTACCAATTTTCATTCCTACCTCAGATTTCCTTCTGGCCCACCCGCCTCCTCCTTCCTGGTTCCTCCTTCCTCCTTCCTCCCTCCTCCCTCCTCCCTTCGGCCCACCATCCCTTCCTCTTCCTGATCGGATTGCCGGTCTATGGCCGGACGGTATTTATTTCCACTACTTCTAGAAGGCTCTGACCTTGCTTATTGTATGGAGGTTTGTAAGCAGTGGCGAGACATAGCACAAGATGATTACTTCTGAAAGTCCCTTTGTGCCAAGAGATGGCCTTCAACCTGCAAGCAGTCATCCCCCAACTGTAACTTACTACAAGCTATTCCAAACCTTCTATAAGCACTTCCATTGTGCCAAGAGATGGCCTTCAACCTGCAAGCAACCAATATCCCCCCAACTGTATCTTACTACAAGCTATTCCAAACCTTCTATAAGCGTCAGCACCGAAAAACTCTGCTTCCCACAAGACTCTGCACCGAAAGACTGATAAGTGGGGAAAGTGGGGGCATAAGCGTCAGAAATTTCAATTACTACGTCCGCTAGTAAGTGTAGCGGACAGCGAATCAAATCTCAGCCATTTATTTAACAAACGAATGATTAAGATGCTATATGCCATTTTTTGATCAATAGCAAATAGATGCTATAGATTATTTCCATATATATATAGGATTTTGAACATTTGATTGAAAACTGTCTCTTGGAATACTAGAATAAGTATCTTTTAATGAATGTATTTCCATATATTTTGTTGTAGTGGAACCGTTTAGTCGAACTTCTCATATACTTTGTTGTAGTTCAAGTTATCATATATTTTTCTGTAGTTGAACTATTATCATGTTTTAAGCTCCGGAAAGGTACTTTTTTGAATATAGCTTGTACTTTTTATTTATCTATTTTTATCTTTTTTTTAGATGAAGACTATGTTTCGAAAAAGGGTCTCGTTTTCATCTTTCACCTTAAGCCACCAAAATCTCAAGAATGGCACTGTCTAGGAGTATTGTCTGATTTATTGATTAAAATAAGATCTTTTTTTGTTGATATGCACCATTTGTAGTATACAAAGTAGAGCGAAGAGAAATGATAAAATTTGATATTCATATAATGATAACTTAAAAAATGAGGAGCCAAAAATTTATGAATGTGCCTATATATATTACACATTAACTTGCATTAAATAAAATTGACTCTTATATTTGAAATAGAAGTACATTCTTATTATTTTTGAAAAAAGTGTCAAAATATATTTCTATTTATTTATAAATTTGGGGGGCCTAAACTAAAAATATCAAAATTTCATAGGCTTAAAAAAATTAGAAATCTGATGGTAGCTAGCCCGAGCCCTCCCGGGTGTTATGCTCCCTTCGTCCCTAGTTGGATACCCTGGTATTTTCAGAATTTTTATTTTAAACCCCATGTGAATTTTGTTCTAGAAACCTCAAAGATAGCAGGTGCATCTCACTTGACATTATGTGGGTCCACTGTTGAAAAAGCTGTAAAAATTGACGGAATGGTCTCTAGTATTTATTCTCTTCTCGTAATGACATACAAGACAACAAGACCGAGTCTCTCTTCCTCTTAATCTTGCTGACGCTCTCACTCTTATTTTTTGGCTTAAAAATGAAGAAGTTATATAGACACTGAAAGGCTCTCTTAGAGAATCTTCATCCTCTTCCATTGATAACCTAAAAAATTCTACGAAATTATCTTCTAGGGTTCCGTTACAGTTAATGGAAGATAAGTTGCCGGAGAAGATCATCAGCTCAAGGCCTGTTTCCGGCGTCAGACCTTACGTCCGATCAAAAATGCCTCGACTTAAATGGACTCGTGATCTTCACCAATCCTTCGTGCATGCAATTGAGTACCTTGGTGGAGAAGAGAGTAAGTTCTTTTATTTTAAATTTCTCTCCATATATATATATATATATATATATATATTCTCGACAAGTTCATAAATCATATATAAGAATATATATTTAACAAGATTTCATTTTGTTGATTAATTTTATTTATAGGTGCGACCCCAAAGATGATTTTACAATTAATGAGTGTGAAGGGACTAACTATATCTCACGTAAAGAGTCATCTCCAGGTCCTTTTTAATCTTTTCCCTTATATATATATTGTTAATGATCCCATGGATCAAATTTTGCAAGTTTTTAAGATTTCCATAGTTTTTCTTAAAATAATCATATATATATATATATATATATATATATATATATATATATATATATATGTATATATATATATATGCGTGTGTGTGTACAGATGTATCGTAGTATGAAGCAGGAGGAGATGATTCACGGTACGCATATACATCCATAACTTAATAGATGACCTCATTATCCAAATTATATTCCTCCTATTCTCTTTTTGTACGGGCACAAATATATATATATATATATAGATATATATATATATATATATATATATATATATATATATAGGCAGGATTTAAAGCGGACCAAAAAAAACGGACCAAGACAAAAACACGTGGATTTCAGGGTCTGGGTAGGAAAAACAACGCGGGTTGATCCTGAAACCCGCGTGTTTTTGCCTTGGTCCGCTCTTTGATGCGTTTTTTTTGGTCCGCTTTAGATCCTGCCTGATATATATATATATATATATATATATATATATATATATATATATATATAAATTTTATCTAGTCATGATATACTATCGTACTTAATTTCACCATGTTATAAGAATAATAAAAGAGCGAGAAATACGCCACTAAAATTTAATTTTTGCAATGAAGAGTAACTTTTTTTGAAAATAATAATTACATTTCCCATTTGAGGAGTGAAATTTTTTATTATTGAATAAATTATAGTGAAAAGTTGTTGTTCTTGAAACTTTAATTCTATGTGCTAAAAAAAAGGTAATGGGTTTTTTATTTTTTATTTGTTTTAAAAAAAAAATTGATGTCAGGTATCTATAAACAATATATACGTGTCCTATTATGATTCTGAATGCATCACACGTGTCTGAATTTGTTTTGCATGCACTAATTGTAACCGAAATCTGACTTTTTTATTTCTGACTCAACGAATAAATTAATGATATTGTTACAAGTAGTTATGAATATCTTTCTAAATCCGATTTTAATTATTATCTATAGTCTTAGGCATTTAGGATTTTTTTTTTTTTTTGATAAAAATGAATGAAATAATTTTGAATATTTAAATAATTTGAATGAAGTAGAATTCTGAATATTGAATGAAAAATGTTGTTTGATATTTGATATGTTTAAAACATCTGAATAACAGATTTTTATTATTTTACCCCTCTGAAAAAATTTAATATTGTTGTAAATTTATTTAATATTACTTCATATAATAGTTAATGTTGTAATATATACATATATATATATATACATATATATATATATATATATATATATATATATATATATATATATATATATATATATATATATTAGACTGATTCATTCAGACGATTTTTATTCAAAACAAACGTATTGAATGACTTATTGATTTAGTCATTTAGTCATTGAACTCTAAACAAACACCCTCTTAGTGAACCCACTTTTTGATTCTATAGGAAAATTACAAGGAATTAATTTGGATTTAGTCTGGAACCCAGATTTAGATTAATTTCATGCGGTTTGTTTTGAACAGTCCATTTCAACACTCCTAATTAAATTGGTATAACTATATATAGAGAATTGAATTTTTGTGGCATTTATTATATAAGTTTTATATATTTACAACTTTTTAATTATATAAATACAATTCATTCCTATAAAATTATCAAAAACGAAGTCATTCCTTAGTAATAAATCAAGAAGGAAACAAATCTGCTATATTAATTCTAGATAGCAAAAAGGGAAAAAAAAAGATTTAAAAAAAGAAGAAGCAATCTCTAAATTGAAAATCACAAAATATCTTGCTTTTATTATCTTTAATATTATTGAACTAATTAATAATAAGTTGAAGTTTGACTTTTTAAAATTTATATTAGATATTTTTATTTTTAAAATTAATGTGATTCATTTATGCATTAATTAATGATATGTTAAATTAAAAATATTTATGACTAGATCAAATTAATTTTAATTCAATTTCAATATAATCATTTGTTTTTGTAATAGCTGCTGAATTAGAAGCCAGGGAGAATCAGATGATGAATGACATTCCAAGACAAAACTATTTCCTGAGCTCTGACTCCACATATCATCACTCAACGAGTGTTTTTACACCACCAGCAACTAATTGGTTAGTAAATAAGAATTTCATTATTATTATATATAATAAAACCCCAATAATTAATTAAGATATCAAGAAACTAAATAAACCAAACTGAAATACAAAATAATTAATTATTTATATATAAACTTTGGTTTATATATATTAATTGCAGGAATGCAGTGCATGAGAGCAAGAGTGGGAGTGAGTCATCATCCTACAAGGAGTTCTTATTCAAGGACTTTCTCAATGGCTGCACTGCTCAAGTACTCTTCACCCTCCTCCCCCAATTAAATTACCTTTGAAATCAATAATCTTTTAATTAATATTCTATGATCAGTTTTAAAATTAAAGATACATAGTTTTTTTAAACTATAAATGACATGAAATTCCTAGACCTGCATGTCATTACTGTTATTCTTAGTTTTGATTGATTAATATCATATCTCTACTACATTTCTAATTTAATTTTGGGAATAACTTTAAAAAAATAACTTCTTTTTTTTCTAAAAAATCATCATTTTGCAAAAAGAGATACTAATTTTTTATTTTTCTTTCAGGATATCAATGGGAAAGAGAAAATGATACCTGCAAATGCTGCTGCTCAAGCTTTCTTTACAAAGCCTGCTAGTGCTAGTGCTAGTACTAGTGGTGCGTCGTCAAATTCATCATCGTCAAGAGCTTCAGAGCCATCTGCAAACACCACTGATGTGAACAACAACATCTCTCTTGAGCTCACTCTTGGTTTTTAAACTTTATAAGTTTTCATAAAATGATATATATATATATATATATATATATATAGAGAGAGAGAGAGAGAGAGAGAGAGAGAGAGAGCTAGCTAGATGGAAAAAAAATTACTTGACCTGAACTTAATTGCAACAACTTAATTTCTCAATATGGCTAGCTAGCTTTGTCATATTGAATGGTAGTAGTACAGTAGCTAGCTAGATCAATTAGAATATATATTTGGGACAGTGGGCGTTTAGTATTTTACTTGTAGTGTATTGTACTAAGCTGGTGGGGTTTGAATATGCTACAAGTAACCTGAAGACTATATATGTGGAGTAATATATGTATGGTTTAACTCAATAAAACTGACCGCCAGGCATCCTCAGAAGAGCATGCATGGTTTTGTTAATGTTTCATGTTAATTTTCTCGTTTGCATGCCAATGGATAGATAGATCATATATAGATGTACAATAAATAAAAATAGGGAATTGTTATACGGGAGCTAATTCATAGTAAATAATGACTATAGATCAGTTCATGATCACCACATCTAAACTCTCTATTTTGAAATCAAATGCCCACGATTTTAAAAAAATTAACCTACCGAAACAATGTGTTGTGTTAAGGGAGTTGTATTTTTAAATTATTCACTACAAGAAAATGGGGATGTAGTGAAGAAAAAATTGTGAAAGAATTAATTCCTTTACATGAAGAACTTTTTAGTGAGGAAATAGTGAAGGAAAAAATCAATGACAATATAATTCTTAGTGATAGAAACATCGGTGACAATTTATTTTTATTTAATTTTTAATTTTTTTACAAAATTGAAGAGGTAGAAGAGTAATTGGCGCCATTTTTAGAGTGAAAATTTGTGAAGAAATAATATTTTTGATGAAAGAATTAGTAGGGATAATTTTGTCACTGGCTTGCTAGATGTAACTTTTTTTAATTAGGATTGCAGAATATTTCCTTCAAAAATTTAAAGTTAGTTAATTATTTTAAATAAAAATTTTATTCTTAACAAAAAATTTAGAATTTCACAAATTTACAAATTTTAAAAAAAATCAAAGAAGATTTTTTTTTTGAACAACTCACAAATGCAAAAATATTACTCCTCCGTCAAACAAAAAGAGATTATTTATTTATGAAATTCTAAAAATTATTTATATTTAAATTTATTTAATTTTTTTGAGTAATAGTTTTTTTTAGTAATACTTGTAGATACTCAATTTCGTTTTCATTTGACTAACCTTACAAGAGGGTAAAAACATAAATTTATCTCAAATAGAACCCGAGGGAAGGCAAAGATATAAATTCACTCCAAAGACAACGTCACTACAAGAAAAAGCTTTATTTCCGACGGAATTAAGGTCGACAAAATGTATTCAGTCGACTTTAATCCAAAACCGACTGAATATTCGGTCGACATTAAGTCAATTGGTGTTAATTTATCCTCGACGAACATCAGTCGAATTTAAGCCCTCCTCCTTGGCGCGAAGGTTTCCCGCCAGCGCGAATATAAAGTTGACGGAATATGTGTTATCCTCGACGAAACCTTTAGTCGGAAGTATGTTAAGGTCGACTGAACTAAACTCGACGAAATTCCGTCGAGAATAAGTTTTAAAACCTAATTAGTTGCGTCTTCTTCAGCCCCTCCCTCATTTCATTTCTCTCTTTCTCTTTCCTCACTCCCTCACTTTCTCTTTGCACTCCCTCTGCTCCGGCAACCACCACTCCCCCCTCCGGCGAAGACCCCTCCTCTCTCCGGCGACCACCCCTCCTCCCCCCCGCTCCAACCTTCTCCTCCCCTCCGGCAGCCTTCTCCTCCTCTCCGACAGCCTTCTCCTCCCCTCCGACAGTGGTTAGCAGTTTCTCAACAGAGATAATTTAGGGGGTATTTTGTTATTTGGGATATATATATATATATATATATATATATGGATCGGATCTAACACGGACCAAAAAGACGAACCAAACTGACAGACCAAAGCCAAAAAAAGACACGCACAAGCAGAAAGGGAAAAAACACTGCCGATTCGAACCAATTTGAAATCCTTTATGCCATTCGCGAATCTATATTGCCGATTATCTCTCAAAGCCCCTTTCCCCGATTCTCATTCAAAGCGCAAAATAGGTATTCATCACCCATCTTGAGTCGCCAAATACATGGTACATAAATCAAATACAACTCAATTATACAACTGTCGTGTAAAATACGAAAAAATATAAACTGAGAGTTTAAACAAGAATATTGCCTTCTAGACAATATCCACTCTCAATGGAGTCCTCATATACAGTATACAAACCCAAATTCAGTCCTCATTACATTTATTATCACACTATTTAACAGAATAGTGCGGACTACTAATATTATCATCCGGTCCATCACTCTGTTCCCTGATTCGTCCCAGCAATATTCTCATTTCCTGAAGAGAACAATGAAAGCAAAAGGGTGAGCTCAACTAGCCAGTAAGAAATACTATAACTAAGATAATGAAGGATAAATTATCATTAGCCTTCAACAATGTTAAACTGATAAAATACAATAGACATCAAGTTTAACAGTAGCGGAACAAGCAATCCATTAAAAGAGTTAGGTAGAGAATAAAATCTACTATCTTCTATGATTTAAAAAAAAGTTTTTCATCAACTTAATCGCTGAGACTCAGCTTAATAAATAAACCACATCATCGAATCATCCTTGCACTACAGGCCACAGATATTCATTAAATCATCAATGGTCATGACTATACCGAATAATCCTTGGACATAATCATACCAATTCCATATCTGCACATAAGCCAAAGATATATAATTCAATAAACAATAGTCCATCTTCGTACGTAATCCAAAAATAACTTTCATCACCAATGATCAAATCCCTCATAAAAAATATGCATATACCTTATATAGGATTTCCAAGCCATAAAATCCTATTTTCCAACTTTGTTACTTCACATAACATATTTAACTCATATATTCGTAACTAAACTATTTTCATAAAAAATAACAAATCAGTCCCAAAAATATTTCTTTTCTGGAATTTAGCAGTATATAGTCCCATAATGAACATACATTTTTATCGAAATTTTTAAAATTTATTTACTATTTTTCAAAAATCAATATCTAATTAATTCCTTAAGAAATTAGCTACCTCAAGTTTAACTCCAAAAAATTTCAGATTTTGGCAGAATCTTACACATGTTAATGCGAACTTCAAGTTTAAATTTCATGGTCATCGGAGTTATAGAACTCCAGTTATAATATTTTTTGTCGGAAAAATCTAAATATTGAAATGGTCATAACTTGTTCATTTTAAGTCGGAATGAGCTCATTTTTGGACAGGATGTTCTTTATACAATATAATTTCATGTCCCAAAAGGCCGGAATTTTTCTCATAAATTAAGTGACCAAAACTGTCCTTTTAAAAATCTGAGCAGTAGCATTTTCGGTATTTGCAGCTTTTGACTCCTTTGCTAAAATTAGTCCACACGAAAATCTACAACACCTTTTACAGTGATTCCATTTGGAGATGCTTCAAAACTCATAGATCTAACTTTAGAACTTGACCACACTCAAAAATTCGAAATATAATAGGAGATATGGTCAATTGAATTTCATGTTCCGTTTTCACCAAAATCTGATTTTTCAACCCTTCATGATTTTTAATAAACTTTCATGTTTTCACATAATAACCAACATAACTCATCATAACACTTACTAATACTTCATATACCCATGATTTTCATCAATCCAAAGTTTTTATTACGATTCTCATCATAATCAACATAAACAGATCTTTTCCACAATTTAATAAGGAACCAATACAAAGAATCATTCACCATGCATATGGTAATTCACATAGACATGTTATTCCAACAGAATAATAAATAATGGAATAACAGAAGGATTCACCATGCATGCGATAGAGACCTCACAGACAGGTTATTCCCAACAGAATAATAAAGAATGGAACTAGGTCAGGCGTGATACGCACCGACATGATATTCCAATATAATAATAAATAATGGAACCAGGTCCGGTGTAAATGCACAGACAAGATATTCCGACTGAATAATAAATAATGGAACCAGGTCCGGCGTAAAACGCACAGACAGGATATTCTGACTGATCGAATAGTAAAGAATTGAATAATAGAAGAATGTCACCATGTATTCAGTACTTTGCATATACAGGTTATTCCAACATAATAATAAAGAATGGACTAACAGAAGTTCTCTTCATGAATAAGAAAAAAATAATACCACTTACAGCTACAACAAATAATATCCCTTACCTTAGAATAAAGCTGGATACTGGAATAAAAATGTAGCTGATTTTTTTTCTTCTTTCTCTCTATAGATTTTCTTTCCATAGCTTCTCTCTATAATTTCGCTCTATAATAATTGCTCTATAGCTTTGGTGAATTGGTGAGAAATGAAAGAAGAATGAGCTTCTATTTATAGAAAAATATAGTTTCGATAATTGCACGTTTTGGGGCTCGAAAAATTTCAGTACAATACCTCCAACTTTTCCTTTATTTTTAATTTAGTCATGGAAGTATTATCAAACTTACACCACCTCCTCTAATAGTAAATAATGTGATTCAATAGTAAATTATGTGAATCAATAGTTCTAGACATGTAAAAATATGAATTACAGTATAGTACCTCCATTTATATCTCCATTTTTAACTTATTCATGCAGGTATTATCAATCTTGAACCAACTCCCCTAATAGTAACAAGAATGTGAAACAATATTATACACATGTGAACAAATAGTTATAATCATGTGAAATAATAGCAATCAATTGCTTATTTATCCGATTAAATACCCGATTGATCAATATAACCTTCAGACATTAATTATTATCGAAATAATTATCGATTTTTACTAACACAAATAATTCTACCACAATGAAACTATTTTTATCAAAAATATAAATTTTGAAATTTTGAAGTTTGACTTTTTTTTAAAAAGTCAACTGTTGACTTTTTGACCAAATAGTAAAACTCGAAAAATTTTGTGTTTATAGTCTATTTTTACTAATTTCATCGTTCCGGGCTCAAATATCACGTCCGCGTCTCCAAATTCAACTCCGAACACAACTTTGATTTTAAATAACATTCATCATTAATATTATAACTCATAATATTTATCAACCAGGTCGATCCCAGGAAAGAGGGGGCTTTCCAATAAGGATTTCTCCATATTGGCGCGCAATTAGGTGACCAAAACTCTCCTTGGCAGAACTTTTAGACATTGTAAATATTGCAATTCAATAATATGAATAACTTTGTCGTCTTAATTATTGATTTAATAATATAACATATTATGAAGATGATACTATGACAATAATCGAATCAATAATATGAGAGATATGATGCAGCAATTACTATAGCAATAATTGAGTATAACTGAGTGACTTCTCACGTAAGCATCAATAACCATTACCGTGTGTTACTATGCAACCACGCGTATTACTGTACTTTTACTATCGGTTAGTTCTACTATTTTAAACGGTAAAACTTCCACCGTTATTTTCATAAAAATATTTTTTTGTCGTTTTCTCAATCCGATAATAATTTCGTTGTGGTTTCCACCAATGATTGTGTCGTTGTATGAATATTCCCTGTTAAAACGAATATTCCCCGACCAATCGAATATTATATAACAACTTGCGTACTTTGTAAAATTTATAAATATTACCCACAACTATAATGTTATCTCAAATCCACACCAAAATTTTGAAAAAATATTTTGAGAAAATTAAATCTTTATTTGTAAAATCTGGGGTCTCACATTTATACTTCAATATCCATAAAAATCTTAACTTATGTATGTTAGGTGTTTGTAAAAATGTCTCAATAAGGTTATTTTGATTAAAACATGAAAAATTAGTTTATTTTCTCTGTAAAATTGTTGAGGAGATAATGAGTTATAGATTAACTCAGTTGAGTTACTCATTTTCATAGTTTCCTACTATTGTGCTAATAATGCAGGTGATATCTGAAATACTTCATATGATTGAATTATCTATTTATAAAGATTTCATAATTTTATAAGCTTATATAGATGATTATTCCTTATATGTTTAAGTAATTTAGCAGTTCTATATCACAGAAAAGACAATAAATAAGTTTACACATACATTAAGTGACCAACTTTGTACCCACAACCATGTTAAATAGATAAGATTCAAAAAATATGATTATTCTGTATGAATGAAGTTAGAACTGCTATGTAAAAATCATATGGCATTGATCATAATATAATTTAGGTGTTAAAATTTTAAAATCTTATTAAAAATGCTTCCTCACTGATGTGCATATTCAAATACTTACCTTGTTATAAATCTCTGTTGAAAGAAAAAAAATTTGTTTTTTGTTTTGCAATTTAATTAATTATTTAAACAACATGTTTACAGACTAAGGTGGCTCTTAGAATACCCGTACATTGCATTTGATGATCTCTTATTCGCATCAGATTGTCTTGACCAAGGAAGCTGCATCAAGAGTATACTTGTCTCTGAGTCTGCAGCTCTAGAGCGGAATTTAAAGTCTCCTTTGAATGAACTTCCACATTTTGAGAGTGATTTTGGATGCACCTCTGTTGTTTCAAGCTCTGATTTATTGAAGAAAGTTGGCTGTGATGTCAAGTTCGAAACATTAAATCGGTTGCAATTTTGATAATTTTTATTATTTAACCAGCACGTTATGTATGAGATTGGTGGATCTATGGTATGAAAATTACTATGTTCTAAATCTGGATTCTAAATCGGTTGTAATTTCTTGTGTGTTTGATACTTATAATTTATAAAGATTGTGCTTCAATCTTTTAGGAACAAGAATTATATGAGATTGGTAGTTGTTTTCCCAATTCTTAGAGGCCTCAGCTAAATTATTGAAAATGCCTACGCTTCATGCAGAATACTGCATCAAATTGCAGTACTAAGTAAGGCTAAAGTAATTGTTGTCATTATTTGGGTTGGAAAGTGAGTTAAAGAGCAAAGAGTTCAATTTCATACACAACCGAAAATCCTAATATTGCTCTTATACATAAGAAAACACACACTTGATTTTATATTATCTTAATGTCAGTACTCCAAAATAACAGACATCCTATGAGTTATCAATACATAAGATGCTTACAAACTGAAAGCATAAAAATGCTCAGTCTTTAAACATGCACAAGGCATCAAATTAAATTATACAACAACTCCACACTAGTGACTTGAAATGCTTTCATTACTACACAAAATAATTAATTTTTGCAAAGCCAGACTCTGTAGTCCATTCTAAATTCGCAGCAGCCCAGCAATAGCAACAACATCATGATTGCTTCCAAAATCTCAGCATTGTTTCAAATTAAATTATACAGCAACTCCACACTAGTGACTTGAAATGCTTTCATTACTACACAAAATAATTAATTCTGGAAAGCCAGACTCTGCAGTCCATTCCAAGATGCAGTCCATTCCAAAATCTCAGCATTGCTTCCATTTAAATCTTCTAGTTTATCAGAACTGCCAAAAAAATGATAGTAATAATGCCAAAAATGATTACAGATAACAAATTAATATCAGCAAACAAAATATGAGAGAGTAGAAACACAACATCAGGTTTATACTTTGCAACATAGTTAGAGGCACTGTGAAGAGCATCAGGTTTAGCACCACAAAATCTCATCTTGAAATGAAAAACAAAATGTTAGTTGAAAACTCTATAATAAAAATATCCTTTATAAAAGGATATAAAATAGTAAAATATAAATAGTAACACTTATAAGCTTATAAAAAGATAAGAAAAATAGAGAATTAAATGTATGGGCCAGTGCGTTATATTCCTAATTACCTTTCAAGTCTATCTCAATGGTTGCAAATCTGTCACAGATAATATAAACTGATATTCCACAACCATAAATTAGGCTTTTAGAAGCAAAAGCATAAAAGAATTACCTATTATATATTCTTGTACGAACCTTATTCATTGAGAAGGTTTTGTAAAGACATTAATAAGCTCATAACCTACGCATATTCTGATTTCCAAAGTTGATAAACAATTTGCTTAGAATTTGATAAAGAATTTATAATGTACTCCCTCTGTTCCGAAACAACATAGGACTCTCATTGTGGGATGTACTGGTAGTTTGCATAGCAATTAAAATTAACATCCATCAATTGGGAAGCATCTATGGCCCGCAAATTAACAGTCCATCATCAATCCAACATTACTCCACTACTAAAAATTACAGAGCAAAATCTAAAGACCATCTTGCTTATTCCCCCTTTCAGGTATACTCTGCCATAAGTTATAGTGTTATGACTATAACTTATTCCCCCATTATACAACTCTTATATCAAACCGGAAAGTCGTACTGTTCTACAAGGCACTGTGAATTGATGATGGTATGATAATTTCTATATAGTATTTATGAATGGGAGGAAAACAAAAATACAGATTTTTTACGATACCTCAAGGTAGTAGTCCTTAGCGTAAAGCAAAGAAGCAAAGTAATACTTGCATGTCGAGGGAGACAAAGGCTTCTTCAGAACTTCCGACACTACGTCTCTCTGGATCAAACTTTTAATATCTTCCGGAATTATATAAAGAGGGTTTTGCGAAAGGGTCTTTCATATAGATGGGTTTGAGAGAATCAGAATCTAGTGAGAATCGCCCCTTTGCTTCAGCTCTCTGAATTCGCAAAATGGCCGGGTTTGAGGTGTGAGGGAGTATGAGATCTCTTTGTTTCAGCTCTGCCAAATTCGCGACATAGATGTAATTGAGAGAATCGCAGCTCTGTGAAATTCGTTTGTATTTGATCTGTGAAATTCATTTGTATCTGCCAATTATCGAGTTTTTCATTTGGAAATGGTCTCTTTGAATCGACCCGGATCTCAGCGAATTTGACCCGCGTGTTTCCTTTAGTCCGTTAAATGGTCCGCTTAAATGGTTCGTCTAAGATCTTATCCGTATATATATATATATATATATATATATATATATATATATATATATATATGAAACTGATGTTGAGGCTGATTATAATATTGTTCAAATTAGGTTTGGAATGCTGCAATTTTGGTTTCATATATATGTTGCAATTTCACTTTGATACTTACTTTAATTTGGGTTTGATATGCTGCAATTTGGGTTTGATATTTATACTTCAATATCTGGTTTGATGATATTTATACTGCAATTTGGGTTTGATAAAATTTGGATTATGTTTAGGTATAGCTTAGCAGTAGGTATATTTGTTATTTTCGACGGAATTCTCGAGCGAATTTCTTTCAGAACTAATCAATTACAAAATTTGGAGGCACTGTACAGGTGTATATATTCCTTATGTTTCCTAATATTAAAATAATATAAATAGAATGTTAATTACTTCATTTTAATTTAATTAAATTAAATGTTACTTACTTCATTTTAATTAATTTAAATAATTAATATAATTAGTTTCTAATATTAAAATATACTAAGTAACATTTACTTATTTTAAAATAAAATAAAAAATATGATATAATATAATACAAATTAAATTTAATTAATTTAAGATAATAACTTTTAAATAAATTAAATATTATAATTTAATATAATACAAATAAATTTAAATTAAATTAAAATAAAATAAAATAAATAATTTTATTTAAAATAACATAAATTAAAAATATGATTTAATTTAAGATAATACAAATTAAATTCAATTCAATTCAATAAAAATGGACTTAATTTAATTAAAAATAATATAATACAAAATAAATACAATTAAACTGAGTAGCACTTACTTAGTTAAATAAAATCAAAATAAATTTAACTTTAGTCTAAATTCAATAAAAAAAAATGGACTTAATTTAATTAAAAATAATATAATACAAAATAAATACAACCGAATTGAGATGTTAAGTATCTCCGACTGAAAGATCGACGAACTTAATTTCGACTTGCTTATATACGACCGAATTGCCGACCGAATATTTCGTCGGAAATAGGGTTAAAATCGACAGAAAATGCTTATCACCGACAAAATATTCCGTCGGAAATAACCCTTTTTGTTGTAGTGAACTTCATGGAGAAATCAAAGTGCAACGAAGCCCAAACACAATGTGGTCCAAACGAGGTTCAACTAATTAATTAGTAGAAACTGCGAACTACCCAAGACGAGCTGTAAGAACCCGAATTTTTAGAAATTATTAAAATAAGAATTTAGTAAATAAAATTCTTAAGGCATGAGAAGGGTTCAAATAACAATATATATGTGTTGTGAGGTATCTGGAATGGTGTTGCATGGGGTAATATAAACTATGTAATAAGTGATTTATGTGTTTAATAAATATATCATTATTATATATTTATTATGAATTGTAAAGATAAATTAGTAAGAAGATGGATAAAAATTATCTATTGATATTAAATAATTTATGTTAAATTATTTTATAATAGTAAGTTGATGACATTAAATATCTGTGATAATCACCAATTTCTTGAGTATTGGTACGAGTAAGTATCAAGCCTAAGGCAGTGCAACCTTACTCTTTAATGGTGGATGTATAGGAGCTGGGCTAAACAATTCTTTCAGAGAGCGGAGGTATATACGAATTAGTAACCGATCTAACTCACTGTGAAAACAGTGTAGACGAGACAGAAACAAATTTGTTGGTTGTTTGTGGGAAACCACTCAGTGTACTATATTGAATACTATTAAAGACTCGATAAATGCTAAGTTTAGACTTGTATATATGTACGTTGTTGACGAGAGAAGAAAATCGATATACCATAAAAATGGTTAGAGAATTATTGAGTAATTTGATACACGGCGAGAATGGAAGATTAAAGGAATGTATATGTGTTATATATATACCTTGAATTATGTGATTTGGTGGAAGAGAAATAATTATAGTATATTTCTACTAAAGGATATTAAAATAAATTCTATCATTTGATTATTTTAATAAAAGGGGGAATATTATTTTAATATTACCTTATATAGCTTTGTACGATGAAATGTGTGTGATTAAGTAATGTGGTAAATATATTAAAATATATTTGCTATATAAGTTGATGGAAACAATTTATCATAATAGGAAATAAACTTATTTTCTATGTATAGTGTGTACGTGTGTCGTGCATGTAAATATTTTAATAATACAAAGGTATTATATTAAGATTAATATCTTGCAAAAATGAGTAAATCGTGTTATTATGATTAGTTTTTATATTTAGAGAAAACATGATAAAAACATCTTATGTTATGGAGAAGTACATAATTTTGATTATAGTAATGTGTTGGGAAATGAATAAGTAATGAGAATAAGTAATAAGCTTAATGTAAGCTTGTGTGATATGCTTAGTGTGGCAAAGTGATGGAATATGTAAGGCCCCAACTTTTTATAAATGAAGATTTAATTTTCTCTATTTATCATTTTGAAATAGTAAATGTTGATTTGATTAATGTGGTTAGTTATGGGTAAAATGCGTAAATATTTCAAATAAGCAAGTGGTTATAAAATACTCATTGTTGTCGGAGAATATTCGTTTGGTCTTGGAATATTCTTGCTGTCGGGGAATATTCGTACGACGGCGCAGCCTTGTGTGGGCCCCATAACGGAAAGCGATTGGATGAAGAAAAAGACAAGTATAAGTTGTTTATAAATAACGGCACAGTTGTTACCGTTAATACTGTTGGAATACTCGGTGGTTAAAACACAGTAATACGCGTTATTTCACAGTAGCACACGGTATTGCACCAATTATTGATTCTTACGTAAGAAGACACTACTCAATAATTGTTACAGTAATTACTGTTCAGTATTTTATTTTATTGATTCAATAATTGCTGCGTTGATATTTTATATTACTGTTGTTTCAATAATTGTCACTACACAGTATTTTTCATTATCGAAGCAATAATTCATATTATCTGAATAATATTATTAGAAAACATTATTGGCAATGTCTAAAAAGTTCTGTCTAAGGACAAGTTTGGTCACCTAATTGGTGCCAGTAAGGAGAAATTCTTATTGGAAAGCCCCCTCTTTCCTGGGAACGGCCTGGTTGCCAGTACTATGATTCTGTAATATTTTTTATGAATAATTAATTATTGATTTATATGATTAGGAAAATATTAATTTTATCTGGATATAGATGGAGAAAATTTTTAAAGTGACAATTGTTAAAAAATAGATATTTTATCTTTTTTGATAAAATAATATTTTATTATATTATTATAATATAATAATGATGATATTTTTACAATGAATGTGGGATATATGAGTAATGAGGAAGAGGAGTATTTTTGTTGCAATAAATACTAAAAACAAGTTAAACATGTTGGTGGACCCATTTCTTGACTAAAATTTGATTATCGCCTTTAAAATCGCCTATTTGTGGATTTCGGTCAATTTCTGTTTGGAATTTGGAAAACATTTCTTCTGCAAAGTTGTAGAGAATTGAATTTCCTATAAAAAGTCACGAGATTCGAATTTTCTGATAAAAGGGTTATTTATGATGAATTATTGAAGTTCCAAAGTTCCGAAATAATTAATTTTTGGAAGTTTTAATTAATTTAATTAAGAAAAACGTTTTTTTTAAAGTTTGGGGAGGTCGGCACTTGGTGGCTGATCAAATGAGCAGTGCGTAGGAAATTTATAATATATATATTATTATTTTATTAAATTTTCTGCTTTGGTGTTCTAAGTATTTTCCTATAAATAGGGTGCTTATGTTAGAATTGAAAATCACACCAGAAACACAAATTTTCTCTCTCTTTCTCTCTCTATAATATCGAGTGTATTTTATGAGTATTTTAGTACTTTGAGTATTGCTATACGGTGCAAGTTCTTTCAGCACTATATCCAGTATTCCAGTCAGAAGTATTATTCTTTCTAAGGTAAGGGATGTTATTTTATTCGAAAATGATATTATTTCTTCAATATCATTATGCCGAAATATTGGTTGGAAATTTTTATCAAATTTGGAACTTTTTCATGTCGGGTTACTATTCATGAATTACTATTCACGAGTTACTATTCATGAGTTACTATTCACGAGTTACTATTCATGAGTACTATTCACGAAGCGTGATGATATTTTTTTGTGAAATTTCTATCTTTTGAGGTCGGAGTTACTATTCACGTATATAGCACTATTCACGTATACGGCACTATTCACGAATACGACACTATTCACAGAAAAATTAAATTTTCTTTTCTGTGTCCAAGATTGTCTGTTATGATTCCTATCTTTGATTGGATCTATGTTTTGATCTTCATTCTTAAATTTTACTCCAATCTGGTTATTTATGAAGTATTTTTGAACTTGGATTTTTTAAAGTACGAATCCTTAATACTTGTTTTTTTGTTTCACTGGATTCGTTTTCTTTAAAATATTTTTCATCATCCTCAGTCCTAAATGATGATATTACTGAATATCTTTGGCCCGTAGTGCAAAGATGAATGATTTTATAATGAATATATTTGGCCCGTAGTGCAAAGATGAACAGGTGTTTAGATGAACATGACAAACTGATGAATATCTTTGGCCCGTAGTGCAAAGATGAATAGGTGTTTAGATGAACATGACCAACTGGTGAATATCTTTGGCATGTAGTGCAAAGATGAATATTTGATTTATGATATATATTGATTGATGTTACAGGGATAAAATATCGATGGACTTTTAAATTCATAGATGATAGTAGATTTCATTCTCTACTTAACTCTTCTAATGAATTGTTGTTTCCGCTGCAGTTGTTGATCTAAAACTTATTGTCTATTGTATTCTATCAGATTTTTTCCTGTTGAAGACTAATGATAATTTGTTGTACATTATCTTAGTCATAATATTCTTTACTGGGCTAGGTGAGCTCACCCTTTTCTTTTTTGTTCTATTTTTTTTTTCTCAGGAGACGAGAATATAGTGGAAACTAGTCGGGGTGTGGAGTAATGGTTCAAGACAGTTGTTTTAGTAGTCCTCACTATTTTGTAAAATAGTGTATCAATAATTATAATGAGGACTTATTTGAGTGTGGTTATTGTCTAGATGACAATATTTGTATTTAAACTCACAATTTATGTGTTGTCGTATTTTGCACGATAATTGTATTAATGAAGTTGTAGTTGTTTCTGTACAATGTATTTGGTGACTCAGAATAGGTTGGTTGGATTGGACCTATTTTGGGGGCATCACAGTTGGTATTAGAGCTTAGGGATATAATCTCTGGCGGAGATCGGGGAATAGAACTAGGAGGGGAGAGACGAATAAATCTTTTGCTAGTGTGTCCTACCTAAGCTTATTTATTGGTCGGTCATAATATAGGGGTATTATGTGATTTGTTAATTTATTTAATTAACCCTTGTTTTATGGCAGTATTTAAGAATGTCGACTGAGAATGTTAACAGTGGAGTAAATGAGACCGTGGAGACACATTTGCTCACCAACGAGGAGGATATGCAACAGGCTGGCAATGTTCCTCCTGTGAACAACACCACTGAGCAGATGATGAACGATGGTATGTTTAGGAACTTTCTAGAATTCATGCAAAAATAAACGAGAGAGACTACTGTTCAAAATGCTGGTGGAAACACTGACAACTCACGGATGGTCACCGCTAAGCAGTTCAAGGAGTTAGGACCGCCGGAGTTTTTGGGAAAGCCAAAACCACTTACGGTAGAGACGTGGATAAAGCAGATCACTAAGATATTTGATGTCTTGGGATGCTCAGAGGAGCAAAAGGTTCCTTTTGCCACTTTCATTTTACGAGGAGAGGCAAATTATTGGTGGGAATCCATAAAGCGTACTCAGCCTACCGCACTGAAGATATCTTGGGAGAAGTTCCAAGAATTGTTCAACGACAAGTATTTTCCCGAAAGTATTCATCACATGAAGGAAGTAGAGTTCATCAAGCTGGGAGCAAAACAATATGAACGTGTTGCAATACGAAGCTAAGTTTATCGAGTTGTCTCGATTTGCATCACATTTGGTTCATAATGAGGAGAGAATGACGCGAATGTTTCTGCGAGATTTGAAACCCAAAATACGTCAATATCTCATTTCTCACAAACTTTGTTTATATTCAGATGTTGTAAATAGGGCTCAGTTATTGGAGCGCGATAATGAGTCAGCTCAATCGAAGAATAACGACCTACAACTCGATGATAATAGTACCGATGGCAACGGTCATCGGAACAAGGATAACCATCGTGGAGGAAATTATCATGCCAGAAATGGTAACCACTTTGGTGGTAATCATGGCCAAGTTAATAGAAGAAAGAACTCAAGTGAAAATTTCAAAAAGAGAAGATTTAACAATGACGGGAAGACGTCGGCACCAACACCAGCAACGAATTTTAGAGGAGGAGAAAGACCGCCAGTTAGATGCTACAGATGCGGAGAAGAGGGACACATAAGTCCAAACCGTTCACAACCTTCCAAGGTATGTTATAATTATGGAAAAGAAGGTCATATCGCTCGAGATTGTACGGTAGCGAAACCTAGTCCAGCGGGGATGGTGACTCAAAAGGCTGTCCCGGACAAGTCAAAGTCATCGGTTCTTGGAAGAGCATTTTTCGTGACTTCTCAAAAAGCGAGTAACCTGAACGAAGTTAGCACGAGTTAGTTAATTATAAATTCTTACGAAGTTTATACCTTATTAGATACCAGTTCTACCTATTCATTTATCTCTCCTGCTTATACTCAACGTTTAAACTTGACTCTGGAGAAAATTAGACTTTAACTTATTTGTTGAAACTCCGTTATGAGAAACTTTCATCACATCCACTGTTTATAAATCTTGTTTGATCCAAGTTGGCACCATCACATTACCTGTTGACCTTATTTCTTTAAAGATACTTGCTTTTGATGTGATTTTGGGGATTGATTGATTAACTACTCATCATGTCAAAATTGATTGCTTTCGTAAGGTTATTAGTTTTTATATTCCTAAGCAACCTGTTATTCAAATTCAAGCAACCAAAACATTGAAGTCATACTCTTTTATATCAAGCCATAAGTCATTCGTTTATTGAAAAATGGATGTCAAGTTTTCTTAGCCCATGTCATGGACTTGAACAAAAATACGTCAGATTTGAATAATATTTCTGTTGTTAGTAAATTTCCTGACGTATTTCCTAAAGAATTTCTTGGCTTACTCCCAAACTGTGATATTGAATTTTGTATCGATTTTGAACCCGGTATAAAACCCATTTCTAAAATCTCATGGCTCCTATTGAACTTCAGGAGTTAAAAATTCAACTGTAGAAGTTTGTACCCGAGCCTTTATCTGGTGACTTCCTTTGTGGAATGCACCGAAGCTAGACTCTCCGTAGGGGATGCCATATTTGTGTGATAGTAAACGGATAGGTACCATTATGACGTGCTATCCAAGATTGGGATATAAGTCATAGTTGAGAGCAACCTAGGTCAGTAATCAAAATACATAGCTTTCTAGGCTTAGTTGGTTATTATCGGAGATTTGTGGAAAGATTTTCTCGAATCACTACTCCATTAACTCAGCTGACTCGTAGAGATACAAAATTCGAATGGAACGAGGAATATGAAAAGAGATTTCAAGAACTCAACATGCGGCAACGACGTTGGCTCGAGCTGTTGAAAGATTATGACCATACCATTCAATACCATCATGAAAAAAAAAAACGAACATGCTAGCTGACGCGTTGAGTAAAAGATCGTATGCGTTTATGAGTGCGATAATGTTAACACAAAGACCCATTTCGTATGACTTACAGAAGATGGAGATAGAGTTAAAGATTCTAAGAACCTGCATGAAGATAACGAATATACGATTAGAATCGACTTTAATCGATAAATTGCTCAAGCTACAGACTTGGATTTGATGAATATGAAGAAGAAGATGCAAGAAGTCGTTATTCCAAAAGCGAGAATTAGCGATGTGAGCAAATCTCAAACATTCGATTTATTAGTCCATTTGAAATCCTCGATCGAATAGGAACTGTGGTGACTCGTTTTACCGCAAAGTATGATGTGTGTTCATAACGTTTTTCACGTATCGATGTTACGTAAATATGTGGACGACCCAAATCACATTATTGAGTTAGAACCTGACGAGATAGCAGAAGATTTAACGTACGAGGAGGTACCAGTCAAGATCTTGGATGAGAAGGAGCATGTCCTATGCATGTCAATTTCGAGGACGAAATTTCATAAAGAGGGGAGGTTGTAAGGCCCCAACTTTTTATAAATGAAGATTTAATTTTCTCTATTTATCATTTTGAAATAGTAAGGGTTGATTTGATTAATGTGGTTAGTTATGGGTAAAATGCGCAAATATTTTAAATAAGCAAATGATTATAAAAGACTCATTGTTGTCGGAGAATATTCGTTTGGTCGTGAAATATTTTTGCTGTCGGGGAATATTTGTACGACGGCGCAGCCTTGTGTGGGCCCCATAACAGAAAGCAATTGGATGAAGAAAAAGACAAGTATAAGTTGTTTATAAATAACGGCGCAGTTGTTAACGTTAATACTGTTGGAATACCCGGTGGTTAAAACACGGTAATTCGCGTTATTTCACAGTAGCACACGGTATTGCACCAATTATTGATTCTTACGTAAGAATGCACTACTCAATAATTGTTACAGTAATTACTGTTCAGTATTTTATTTTATTGATTCAATAATTGCTGCGTTGATATTTTATATTACTGTTGTTTCAATAATTGTCACTACACAGTATTTTCCATTATCGAAGCAATAATTCATATTAGCTGAATAATATTATTAGAAAACATTATTGACATTGTCTAGAAAGTTCTGTCTAAGGAGAGGTTTGGTCACCTAATTGCGCGCCAGTTAGAAAAATTCTTATTAGAAAGCCCCCTCTTTCCTGGGAACGGCCTGGTTGCCAGTACTGTGATTATGTAATATTATTTGTGAATAATTAATTATTGATTTATATAATGAGGAAAATATTGATTTTATGTGGATATAGATGGAGAAAATTTTTAAAGTGATAATTGTTAAAAAATTAATATTTTATCTTTTCTGATAAAATAATATTTTATTATATTATTATAATATAATAATGATGCTATTTTTATAATGAATGTGGGATATATGAGTAAATGAGGAGGAGTATTTTTGTTGCAATAAATACTAAAAACATGTTAAACATGTTGGTGGACCCATTTCTTGACTGAAATTTGATTATAGCTTGTAAAATCATCCGTTTATGGATTTCGGTCAATTTTTGTTTGGAATTTGGAAACACTTTCTTCTGCAAAGTTGTTGAGAATTGAATTTCCTATAAAAAATCGCGAGATTCGAATTTTCTGATAAAAGGTCTATTTATTATGAATTATTGAAGTTCTAAAGTTCCGAAATAATTTATTTTTGGAAGTTTTAATTAATTTAATTAAGAAAAACGTTTTTTTGAGTTTGGTGAGGTGGGCACTTGGTGGCTGATCAAATGAGGAGTGCGTAGGAAATTTATAATATATATATATATATATATATATATATTATTATTATTATTTTATTAAATTTTTTACTTTGGTGTTCTAAGCATTTTTCTATAAATAGGGTGCTTATGTTAGAATTGAAAATCACACCAGAAACACAAATTTTCTCTCTCTTTCTCTTTCTATAATATCGAACGTATTTTGTGAGTATTTTAGTACTTTGAGTATTGTTATACGGTGCAAGTTCTTTCAGCACTATATCTAGTATTTCAGTCAGAAGTACTATTATTTCTGAGGTAAGGGATGTTATTTTATTCGAAAATGATATTATTTCTTCAATATCATTATGCTGAAATATGGGTTGGAATTTTTTATCAAATTTGAAACTTTTTCATGTCGGGGTTACTATTCATGAGTTACTATTCACGAGTACTATTCACGAAGCGTGATGATGTTTTTTTGTGAAATTTCTATCTTTTGAGGTCGGAGTTACTATTCACGTATACAACACTATTCACGTATACGACATTATTCACAGGAAAATTAAATTTTCTTTTCTGTGTCCAAGATTGTCTGTTATGATTTCTATCTTTGATTAGATCTATGTTTTGATCTTCATTCTTGAATTTTACTCAAATCTGGTTATTTATGAAGTATTTTTGAACTTGTATTATTTAAAGTACGAATCCTTAATACTTTTTCTTTTGTTTCACTGGATTCGTTTTTTTAAAAAATATTTTTCATCATCCTCAGTCCTAAATGATGATATTACTGAATATCTTTGGCCCGTAGTGCAAAGATGAACAGGTGTTTAGATGAACATGACCAACTGATGAATATCTTTGGCCCGTAGTGCAAAGATGAATAGGTGTTTAGATGAACATGACCAACTGGTGAATATCTTTGGCCTGTAGTGCAAAGATGAATATTTGATTTATGATGTATTTTGATTGATGTTACAGGGATAAAATATCGATGATGGACTTTTAAATTCATAGATGATAGTAGATTTCATTCTCTATTTAACTCTTCTAATGAATTGTTGTTTTCGCTGCAGTTGTTGATCTAAAACTTGTTGTCTATTGTATTCTATCAGATTTTTTCCTATTGAAGACTAAGGATAATTTGTTGTACATTATCTTAGTCATAATATTCTTTACTGGGCTAGTTGAGCTCACCCTTTTCTTTTTTGTTCCATTTTTTTTCTCAGGAGACGAGAATATAGCGGAAAATAGTCAGGGTGTGGAGTAATGATTCAAGACATTTATTTTAGTAGTCCTCACTATTTTATAAAATAGTGTATCAATAATTGTAATGAGGACTTATTTAAGTGTGGATATTGTCTAGATGACAATATTTGTATTTAAACTCACAATTTATGTGTTGTCGTATTTTGCACGACAATTATATTAATGAAGTTGTAGATGTTTCTGTACCATGTATTTGGCGACTCAGAATAGGTTGGTTGGATTGGACCTATTTTGGGGCCGTCACAGAATAAGTATTCTTTAAATAATTGAATGAATGAATAATTGAAGGAATGAATTTGTATGTGCAATGATTTTATATTATATAGTAGCTACATCTATATGATATGAATTGAAGTGTGACACTTCAATGGTAACTATATAATATAGGTAGTATTTGAATATATAGGTATAAAGGCTTGTATGTTAGCATTATGTACAAGTGAGATAATAAAATGTAACATCGTGCAATAGATCACTTCCATGACCATGTTATAAGATGTAATATTGAGAATAATATTATTTTGTGAGATTATATTATTATAAGCTTGTGGACTATTAATTACTAAGTTCATATAATTATGTCTTGTGTGGCATAACTAGTGAAGTTAAATTAAAGGGAGATTTAATGGGAATTATTAAGAGAAAATAAATGAGGAGTTAATAAATAATTGATATTAATTATCATTATAATAATTAAATGTATTTGAGATGATAACTTTTATGGAAAATGATGGATTGAGAATATCCAAGTATTTTATAATTAGCCCAATTAAAATATTTATTGGAATAAATCAATGTACATGGAATATATAATTCTATGTGAGTGGGTATATATGTATACACATTTGGGAGAAAAATATCAAATAAACCTAAGTATGCTAGTAGTATTTTTGCAATGCTGAGTTATAAGCTTTTGTCCCAAATAGAGAGTCTCATTTCTCTTATGCACGTGAATAGGCAAATGGCCTACTCCTCTATTGCTTAAGCTCGGCCATGGCTAGATAGGGTGATGATGAAGGGAAGAATGGCTGGGGAAGGAGTTGCTAATCAACTCTTCATCATCCAATGGCTTCTTCTTCCTCCTCTTAGTTTAAATCTTTGGGCAAAGGTATTGTATGGATAATGAATTTTCTATAAATAAATACTCCTCCTTCTCTTTCCCGTTTGTTTTTTTTGCTGAGAATTTGGTTATGGAAGTTAAGAAGTATTGAGATCAAGCAAAGGTTTGGAGTGCTATAGATATCAAATTGAAGCCATTAAGAGGTAATGAATCTAATGTTTATGCTTTTGATTCCTAAGTCTTGAATTCCTTAGAAATAACAAGAAAAAGTCACTTTTGAGTCACAAAATTAATGGCTAAGGATTGTTATAATCCACGAATTTTTGTTAGATATTGTTAATATAATCAAATATGAAATCAACAGAAGTTAAACGAACAAATTTGGTTTAGAAACGAATTCGTAGTGAACGAATTCGCTAATTTGTCAAAATATGAACAATTAGTATGAACATGAGTTTTAAATTCATATTTGGGTTAGTTAATATTTATGTTAGTTGATGGGTATCTAGTATGTTTTAGTTCTATGAATTACAAATCCATAGAATCGAAAACGAACTAATTTGGACATGTATAACTCAAATTATGAAGGTAGAAATGATTTTTGGCTTGTTATTTTGTAGCAGAGCATGAATCCGTGAGTTAACAGTAGTTATTGCCACCCTGACGGGCTATTTATAGGGCAAGACCCCCGCCCTGGTGGGGGTGGTCTGACTGCAACTGCTGAGAAAAATCTGACAGAACATGTTTTGGTAAAACGGCCATAGCATTTTCATACGAACTCCGATTGAGGAAATTCAATATGATCCGAAACGAGGACGAATAGACCTAAAACTTTTGTGCTTTAAGTTTTTTAATTTGAGGTCATTAGGAAGGGTCAAAATAGTTATTTTTGTGACTATTACGTAATCGAAGGCCATCGGAGGGCGTCAAGCGAGCACATACGCAAATATAGTGCTCCCGACGATGGAATATGTTATTCTAAGTGATGTAACATAAAAATGCATGATGATAGACATGACATATAAGATTACCTTACTCATTATAGAATGCTTTAGCATGGCTTAGTATGTGTTTTGAAAAGAAACTTAGAGTTTTGAAAAACTAATATTGACGAACCTTGAGTCTTTGAAGTTATTATATTTTAACACATACATCTTGTTGAGTTATGAGTATACTTAAGAATTAGAAGTGATTTAAAGTTACTTTACTTATTATCAACTTACAATAGCTTAGTTGAAAAGAATTTCTAAAGAAAACTTGAAACTTTAAGAACGAACTTAAAATAATTTGTGTACTTAAAGTTCTAAACATGATAACATATATTCATGGATTAGTTAGCTATGAAATGAGATTAAAAGTTTCACCTAGTTGCTTGACCTTGGCCTATAATAACTTTTAAAAGTGAACTTGAACTCGTTATGTCCCTAGACATGACGATTATGTTCATCTTTTAGCCAAGCATGAATTGGACGTTTCAAGTGTGATTTAAAATACATTTTCAAATAAACTATGCTATATACATGTGAAGCATGCTAGGAGAGGCTTATTAGTTTAAAAGTTTATATCATCGAATCCTTTTAAAGAAAGTTGTTAAGCTTTGTTGATTGAAATAAATCATTACGAAACTAAGTAGTTTGAATATGAACGACGTAGATCACGTATCTATAAACTTTAAAAATGTGTCGAACACATAGCGACTCAAGTGTGTTATAAATGTATATGAATGTTGATGTCAAGTACGGGTGGTTAGGTATACCTATTGTAAGGCCCTGAATTTTTTTTTAATAAAATGGAATTTCCTCTATTTATCATTTTGAAATAGTAAGGGTTGATTTGATTAATGTGGTTAGTTGTGGGTAAAATGCGCAAATATTTTAAATAAGCAGGTGGATATAAAATATTATTAGATAACATTATTGGCAATGTCTAAAAAGTTCTGTCTAAGGAGAGGTTTGGTCACCAAATTGCGCGCCAGTACGGAGAAATCTTTATTGGAAAGACCCCTCTTTCCTAGGAACGGCTTGATTGTTAGTACTGTGATTCTGTAATATTATTTGTGAATAATTAATTATTGATTTATATGATGAGGAAAATATTAATTTTATGTGGATATATATGGAGAAAATTTTTAAAGTGACAATTGTTAAAAAATGATATTTTATCTTTTCTGATAAAATAATTTATTATTATATTTTAATAATATAATAATGGTGATATTTTTACAAATGAATGTGGGATATATGAGTATATGAGTATATGAGGAGGAAGAGTATTTTTGTTGCAAAAGTTGTTTAAAACATGTTAAACATGTTGGTGGACCCATTTCTTTACTGAAATTTGATTATAGCCTGTAAAATCACCCGTTTTTGGATTTCGGTCAATTTCTGTTTGGAATTTGGAAAAACTTTCTTCTGCAAAGTTGTAGAGAATTGAATTTCCTACAAAAAAAAGCGAGATTTGAATTTTCTAATAAAAGGGCTATTTATTATGAATTATTGAAGTTTCGAAGTTCTGAAATAATAGATTTTTGGAAGTTTTAATTATTTTTTATATGAAAAACGTTTTTGTTGTCTTTGGAACATGTGTGGCTGATTTGTTGACCAAAGAAGAGGGTGCGTAGGAAATTTGTTTATATATAATATTATTATATTAAATTTTCTGCTTTGGTGTTCTAAGCAATTTCCTAAAAATAGGGTGCTTAGGTTAGAATTGAAAATCACACCAGAAACTGAAATCTTTCTCTCTCAATAATATCGAGCGTATTTTGTGAGTATTTTAGTACTTTGAGTATTGCTATACGGTGCAAGTTCTTCAGCACTATATCCAGTATTCTAGTCAGAAGTACTATTCTTTCTGAAGTAATGGATGTTATTTTATTCGAAAATGATATTATTTCTTCAATATCATTATCCCAAAATATTGGTTAATTTTTTTTATCAAATTTGGAACTTTTTCATGTCGGGGTTACTATTTATGAGTTACTATTCACGAGTTACTATTCATGAGTTACTATTCACGAGTTACTATTCACGAAGCATTATGATGTTTGTTTTGTAAAATTTTTATCTTTTGGTGTCGGAGTTACTATTCACGTATACGACACTATTCACAAATATAGCACTATTCACCGAAAAATGAAATTTCTTCTTTTTGTCCAAAATATCTATTCTGGATACTAGCTTTGATTGTATCCATGTTTTGATCATTCTTGAATTTTACCCCACTCTAGTTATTTATGAAGAATTTTTGAATGAGAATTGTTTAAAGTACAAATCCTTAATATTTGTTCTTTTGCTTCACTGGATTCATTTTCTTTAAAATATTTTTCATCATCCTCAGTCCTAAATGATAATATTACTGAATATCTTTGGCCTGTAGTGCAAAGATGAATGATTTCTTGATGAATATCTTTGGTCTGTAGTGCAAAGATGAACAGGTGTTGAGATGAACATGACCGACTGATTAATATCTTTGGCCCGTAGTGCAAAGATGAACAGGTGTTTAGATGAACATGACCAACTGATGAATATCTTTGGCCTGTAGTGCAAAGATAAATATTTGATTCCAGATATATATTGATTGATGTTACAGGGTTAAAAGATAGACGATGAACTTTTAAATTCATATATAGAAGATAGTAGTTTGCATTCTCTACTTAACTCTTCTAATGAATTATTATTTCCGCTGCGAATATTGATTTAAAACTTGTTGTCTATTGTATTCTATTAGATTTTTCACTGTTGAAGACTAACGATAATTTGTTTTATATTATCTTAGTCATAATATTCTTTACTGGGCTAGTTGAGCTCACCCTTTTCCTTGTTGTTCCATTTTTCTTCTCAGGAGGCGAGAATGTAACGAGTACTAGTCGGGGTGTGGAATGATGGTTCTAGAAGCGGTTCTAGTGGTCCTTACTATTCTATAAAATAGTGTATCAATAATTATAATGAGAACTTATTTGAGTGTGGATATTGTCTAGATGACAATATTTGTATTTAAACTCACAGTTTTTATGTTGTAGTAATAAAGTTGTAGTTGTTTCTGTACCATGTATTTTGACGACTCAGAATGGGTGTTGTATACCTATTTTGGGGGCGTCACACCTATATATACCTAGATATTCTAAGAGTATGATGAGAAAGTGAAGTGTATGTTTTACAAACCTAGTTAGGAGACAATATTTGTTCTTATATTAAGAGCGTATGAAATGTATGACTAATGGATATGAATCCATGATTATATAACTGTGTAGGAATACACGAAGTGCAGATAAGCGTTAAGCAGTTAAGACGTAGTTCATAAACTACGAATCAGACAAGTCTTTCAGTTCATATTTGATATATGAATTCTATAACTGTAAGTGAGTTATATTATGCTATGATAATGTTGATGTATATATATGAAATGCATATGAGATATGTATGAATATTGAAAGTTGATCTTTGATGATATGCTTGTGGAGTAAATCGTGAATGCTTGTTATGTGAAAAGTAACATGCGTAGTAACTGTTAATTGATTATGAATGCATGAACTGAATATGCTATTATATGCTATGTGCTGCATGAAAACTGTTAGAATTGTTGGGCTGTCGAGCTCACCCTTACTAATAACCACTTTTGCAGGTTAAAGACTCACGGTAAAGATTTTGTGCTTCTTGGTTGACAAAGTAGATAGTTTCACGACGAAGGATACTATTTAGATTATTACTTGAACCATGTTTAGGTTCTAGGAGTGTACTTGATATATACTTACGATGTTTAATACTTGTTGTATTGTAAGGATGCATTAGTTAATACATAGAGGATATCGAATCAAGATGTAAAATCTTATACAGTAATTCTAATAGACTGAACCATATTATAAAGTTGATTCAAGAATTGTAATTTGTTCAAAGTTATGAAATTAATAAAAGATTTTATTCAACAGATTGAGAAAGTTTAAATTATTCCTCATTTTTATAATATCGAATGTGATGTAATACAGGAATAGTAAATGATCAATATTAAAAACTTATAAAAGTTTAGGGTCATTGTGCAGATCCTGGAAATGGAATGAATTTATATTCTAAATTGTAATAAGTAAAATTATATTCATTAAGTTATGAATAAAAGATATAAATAGTTTAACGATAGTAGTATCGTGGCGGACCGGATCCGGGGTTTGAAGGAATCTAGATTTGGGGGCGTCACACGAGCCATCTGACAGACCTCGGGAACCGAAAGGTACCTATAAGCTAATTGCTTCATTTTCCCGGACTCAGAATCTGTCAGACTCTCAACCTCATTTTGCAACCTTTGGTAGAAACTTTCAAAGATATTTGAGTACGGAACTCAACTTTTCCCATATATATTAACGACCGAAGCAACGAACTTCGAGACAACGGGGCCTATAGGCCCAACAGTAGGTGCACCTGTGGCTGGCCGCATATGTAGCTGTGGCTAGACCCACTCATTTTTGAAAAAAAAAGTTTAAGAGAGAAAAACATTTCTAGAGTGAGAAAGACTCGAGTTTACAATTATATTACTAGATTTGAGTTATTTTCATCATTTATATATATAGTAGATCTCATCCGCATAGAGTGATATAGCATAAATTTATGTCCTAGGAGGCTTGTTTCTATATTTCACAAGGTGAAAAAAGGGGTTAAATATATTTTTTTCCTACTCTACTCGACCTCAATTTACAAATACATCACTGAACTGAATTTTTTTACAATCGAGTTAATAAAGTACAAATGTTTATCAAATTGTTACAAATTTTGTTAAGTGAGTTGACTTTTAACAGAAACGTATTACATCAAACAAGGATAACCCCACATCTAATTACACGTCATCTATTTCACGTGGCCGTTAATCCTAGTCATTACCACGATGGAATCAGTTTTGATGATATATGTAAGACCCCGAATTTTACGAAATGAAAGTATTCAATTTTTTTATTTAGTAAATAGTTAAATTGATAAAAGTTTAAAATTATGGGTGAAATTATTTTTTTCAAAATAAGCAAGTGGTTATAAAATATTCATTGTTGTCGGGGAATATTCGTACGACGACACAGCCATTTGTGGGCCCCATAACAGAATAATTGTCGGATGAAGAAAACGACAAATTTAAGTTTTTATAAATAACGGCGTAATCATTACCGTTAACACTGTTGGAATACCCGGTGGGTAAAGTAAAGTAATACGCGTTGTTGCACAGTAGCACACGGTATTGCACAGTATTTTTAAATTATTGATTCTTACGTAAGAAGTCACCACTCAATAATTGTTACAGTAATTACTGTTCAATATTTTATTTTATTGATTCAAAAATTACTACGTTGATATTTTATATTATTATTATTTCAATAATTGTCACTGCACAGTATTTTCTATTATCAGATCAATAATTCATATTATTTTAATAATATTACTAGATAACATTATTGAAAATGTCTAGAAAGTTCTGTATAAGGAGAGGTTTGGTCACCTAATTGCGCGCCAGTAAGGAGAAATCCTTATTGGAAAGCCCCCTCTTTTCTGGGAACAGCCTGGTTGTCAATATTGTGATTCTGTAATATTATTTGTGAATAATTAATTATTAATTTATATGATAAAGAAAATATTCATTTTATGTGGATATAGATGGAGAAAATTTTTAATGTGACAATTGTTGAAAATTTATATTTTATCTTTTCTGATAAAATAATTTATTTAAATATATTATTATATTTTAATAATATAATAATGGTGATATTTTTATAATGAATGTGTGATATATGAATAAATGAAGAGGAAGAGTATTTTGTTGCAATAAATGATAAAAACATGTTAAACATGTCGATGGACCCCATTTCTTGACTGAAATTTGAATATAGCCTGTAAAAACGTCTGTATGTGGATTTCGGTCAATTCTGTTTGAAATTTGGAAAAACTTAAACTTATAAAGTTGTAGAGAATTGAATTTCCTATGGAAGGACATAAGATTTAAATTTTTCTGATAAAAGGGCTATTTATTATGAATTATTGAAGTTCCTGAATAATTGATTTTTTTGGAGTTTTAAATTATTTATTTGAGAAAAACGTTTTTGGTGGTTTTTGTAGAGGTGTGGCTGATGTTTGAACTAAATTGGGATGCGTAGGAAGTTTAAGAAAATTATATTGTTATTTATTAAATTTTCTGCTTTGGTGTTCTAAGCATTTTCTTATAAATAGGGTGCTTAGGTTAGAATTAAAAATCACACAAGAAACTAAAATTTTCTCTCTATATTATCGAGCTTATTTTTATGAGTATTTAGATATCTTGAGGGTTGTTATACGGTGCAAGTTCCCGTCAGCGTTATATTCGATATTCGAGTCAGAAATACTGCTATTTTGAAGTAAGGGATAGTAAGGGATACTATGTTTTCCAGTTTCATAGTTTTTTCGACTCTCAAAAATTCTGAAAAAATTTGAAATGATAATTTGATGAGTTTTCTAGATTGTGTCCAAAAATGACGATTTTAGGATGTATAGATTAGGAGTTATGAATTTTATGGAAAACGACTATTTTAAAAGTAAACCCTTATAACTCCTTGTGGTTAACTCCAAAATTGGTGAAATTTTTATTGAGAGTACATGTATATAACAGAAGTATACTCTGTAAATTTTTGAATTTTTTGACAAAAGTACAGTTTATGATAAATGTCTAAATATTCGGCAGTTTTGGCCATATGAAAAATTGTAATTGAATTTTAAAAATTCAGAGAAAAGTATATATTCAATATGGGACTATATTCTGCTAAATCCAAAAAAAAAAAAATTCTAGGACTGATTTGGTATTTTTCATGAAAATGGACTAGTTATGAGTAAATAAATTAAATATGTTATGTGAAGTAAAAAAAATAGAAAATAGGATTTTATGGCTTGAGACCCCTATATAAGGTATATGCAGATTTTTGATGAAGATTTTGGTTATTGGTGATGAAATCTTATGAGTTTGGCATTTTAGGATGATTAAATGCATTAATTAGTAAAGTATATTTTTTATTCATGAGTTACTATTCACGAGGTACTATTCACGACAAACTTGGTTTCTTTTTCTAACCAAATTGTAGTTGATTTATGAATATTGCTCTTGAAATTAAATCCATGTTTTGATCATATTATTTTTATTATCATATATAACATTTTTATAACCTTGGCGATAGAATTTTTCTTTTACTTGAGTATAAAGAAGGGTAGATTATTGATATGATCATGACTATGGGTTCTCTTTGGCCAGTAGTGCAAAGATAAATTGTTGACCGGTATGATAATGACCATTGAATTTATAATCAATTATCTTTAGCTTAAGTGCAAAGGTGAATTGATCAACATGGTTATAATTATAGTTTAAATAAATTCTGAAATGATTATATATTTATTTGAGATATTAATATCTTTGGCCCGTAGTGTAAAGATGTCCTGTTGCTGAATATCTTTGGTCTGTAGTGCAAAGATGAACGGTTGATGAATATCTTTGGCCGTTGTGCAAAGATGAATTTATTATTATGATTATTAACAGGAACTGTGATTTGGTATAATCATGATCTTTGATATTTCAGGTAAAGACAGGTGATGAAAATTATCTGCGTCCTGGGTGCGAAGAGGAATTTAGAACCACAATTATGATTATAAGTTATTCACATAATTGTGGATAGAAACTGTTGATTGATGTAATAAGGATAAAAAATTATTGGTGGACATTTAACATGGAGAAGATAATAAACTTTATAGTCTATTTGACTCTTCTAATGGATTGCTCGTTCCGCTGCAATTATGGTTGAAAAGTTTTATCATCTACCATATGTTCTAAATCTCCGATTTATTACTGATGAATGCTATTGATAATTTAATTATCTTTAGTCATGATATTCTTTACTGTGCTAGTTGTGCTCACCCTTTTGCTTCGCAATTCTTTTCAAGTAATAAGAGTGTGGCTGGGTCGAGCAGGGATAGCAGGGGAATAGAACGGTGGTCTCTAGCTGTGGAGATTCTCCCTAAACAGTATAGAAAAGCGTGTTGTATTTTATACATCATTTAGTAGTTATATTTGATGAATCAAATAGGGTGAGGCGAACCCAACGTTGGAAAGGTGTTTTGACACTATAATACAAGATGTCTAATAACATACAATCTCGTGTTATCATAAGACTGGGTTGTGCACATTCACTTACTGAGTATATCTACGAGCACTATCTATATGATCTTGGAGTTTGGTTGAAATATAATTTTCAATTGCAGACAGTGGAGATAGTTATATGTCAAGAGAAGACTCGTCATTGAAAAGAACATGATAGTAATCTTCTCATTTTTCTTTGGGGTCTATTGGGTCAACCAAGGATAATTCTGTGGGCATATGATATCTATCATAACCTAGACGCATGGCCTCCCATGTACGAAGGTTTCCTTGAGCACTCAAAGATTTTAATTTCTAAAATAGTTATTGACTGTACCTTTATGTAAGGTGTCATTGTGACGTACTATTCAAGGTTGGGACATGAGTCACAGTTGATATATATTTGTATCAAAACTCACAACATATGTGTTGTTGTATTTTGCACGACAATTGTAGTAATAAAGTTGTAGTTATTTTCTGTACCATGTTTTTGGTGACTCAGAATAGGTTGGTTGGATTGGACCTATTTTGGGGGCGTTACAATATAACTTATTAATTTAAAATTAAGGGACAGAGGAACAAGATTTATAGATATGAAGTAATTGAATACACATTGAATCAGAGTGATTCAAAGAGTAAGCCACTAGGTCACTAATTTCTCAGAGAAAGCAAACCCATTTCTTCATGGAAGCTTCAATCTCAGGTCTAAATCTAAACTTAAATTCAACTAGAGTTAGGTCTTGACTCTATAAGATTTGGTGTTGCAGGTAACAACAAATTTCAAAGGAACGCATATGAGAGACAAACAACTGACGAAGATTATAGAGAGCAAAGTAATGGAGGCGTGTGACGGTTATCAGAGCTCAGACGAGTGTATGGCAGCATGGGACGAAGTAGAAGTAGTGAGTCACGCCAAAGCTGATCTGCGGCTCAAGTTAGAGAAAGAAGAAGATCCTCTTGAATCCTTCTGTCACGATAATCCCCAAACTGATGAGTGTCGCGTCTACGATGAAACCCATGGCAGATGTGTTTGACCTGGGGATTAGTAATTACAGCGGTACGAGAGAGAGATTAAGGGTTTCTCATTTACAAGGATGTCGTAATGGTCTACAATTGCGGTGCGAGAGAGAGATTATTGATGTGTTAATGGTCTGCAATTAGATGTGTGATAGAGAATTTCATGTTCTCTAACTTAATAAAACTTCTTCAATTTAAGCTCCATTGTTGTGTAAGAGAAAAAAAGATGAGTATATTTTTTTACGGATCCAACGGGAAAGGGAAAGACCCTTTTTACAAAAAAACATATCTTTTACAAATATAAAATATTAAAAAAATAAAAAAAATTCAAAATATAAAAAGTATATAAAATATTATTAATTTTTATATTTTTACATAAAAATATAATTTTTATATTTTATATTTTTATATACTTTTTTTACATTTTTATATTTTTTATATAAAAAATATAAATATTTTTAAAAAATATAAATATTTTTAAAATAATATAAAATTGTCTTCAAAAATATATATTTTAATTTTGAAGGGAATGAAGTTTTTCTGGTAATTTTAAGAAACTAGGTAAAATTTTATAATTTTTTAGTAAATAAAGTGCTTGACAACATTAATTAATAAAATAGTAGTATATAATAATACAATAAATTAAATTATATATTTAATCCATGTAAGTATATACTGTCATGAATTTTAATTATATACTGCCATTTATTGCCACGTCAGTTTTCTGTTAAATGGTTAACAGACATAAACGATTTTATCACTTTTTGTAAATAATTTGTAGTTCAATGAGTTGACCGTAAAAAAATTCAGTTTAGTGATGCATTTGTAAATCGAGGTCTAGTAGAGTGGGAAAAAGTGTATTTAACCCGTGAAAAAAGTGAATCGTTAGTCATTTCATTTGTAAATATTGTTATAACTACTAGATCTATTTTATATAGTGTTAATCTATAGTTAGACTTGTTTTTTTTACATATATTGCTTAGGGGTTGGTAGAAATATCTATTTTACCTTTTATTTTGTACATATATAGCTAGAAATCAAGTCCTTTCAATAGATCTACCTAGATCTAGCCGGATGTAGCCCTTAATCAGTTCATGAGTTTCAAAGCTCGAACCCCTACGCTAGATCGACTTATATTTAGGATAGATCTACTCATTTTTAATTTTGATATTTTCGACCGATCTCGGTCACTCCATAGAGCCCTAAATCCATATCTAGAGGTGAGGGGTCCTGTGACGACCCGAGAATTCGGATAGCCTTGAAATTATGTTTTTCAATAACAATATCTAATAAGTAAAATTTTATTGATATTATTACATGTTATGTGATTTAGGTGGATTAATGACCTAGTTTACGCGTTACGTGATTATGTACGAGTGTTAGGAGTTTTTGGGAGAAAAATAAATTTTTCCGAAAAAGACGCAAAATACTATTCAGAAAACGCTAATAAATGTAATTTTTTTTCCCGAGATATTTGAATTACGTCATAGCGTTTATTTGAGAAGGCGAGATGAAATTTGTAATAAAAGTTTTTTCAAGAAAAAGTCGTAAATAAACTATTCACGCTAAAAATGCCTTTTCATTTTTTTCGACTTTTTGAAGAACGACATCATTTATTTGAAAAATGGGATCGATAGCGAAATCGAATTTTTGAAAATTGTAAGTAGGTTTTTCAGGTAATCGAGCGAGTTACGAGAACATAACCAAAAAAGTTAGAAAATCTAAATAGAAAAAAATCAGGCAACTGACCTAGTTCAGGAATTAAACCCTAATTAATTGTATGAAAGGGAAAATGGACTTTTTCTAACTAAATGAATTATGGAAATTTATTAGAAAATAAATTAACTAATTAAATTTAGTTGAATTAACTTAGCCTAGGGTTTTAAAGTCTTGATTAGGGTTGGAATAGTTTGGCTAAGAAATTAAGATGGCTTCGATAAGAAATTAAGATGGCTTGACTAAGAAATTAAAATGGCTTGGCTAGAGAATAAAATGGCTTGAAGACTTGGAGTCAATTCTTACAAAACTTGGAGCCAAAGACTTGAGAGACCATGTGTCATTTGCTAGAAAATTAGCATGTGATTTATAAATAAGAAGCTAAAAGGATGAATGACAAGTGGAGGGGCATGTGTCAGGTGTAATACTCGTGAATTTTATAAATAATATAATTAGTAATAAAAAAAAATATAGATATTTGAAATTAATTGAGTGTATGTATATTTATATGTGTCTTGAAGCTTAATAATTCATTTGAGTTGAATTGAGTATGAGATGATAGTGATCTTGTTAAAAAGCTTGGTTATAATTAATTAACACTACAAGAAATAGTCTTTAGGCCGACAAAAGTGTCTTTGACGGAATAAATTCCCTCGAAATTATAATATTCTTAACGGAATGTTCTGTCAAACATAATTCAGTCGGACTTATAATATCCTCGACTGAATTATGTCAGACTTGAGCACAGTCCCTTAGCGCGAAATTTCCTGCCTACGCGCGAACACTACAAGAAAAAGGCTTAAAAACAACCAAGACTATCAGCGACCGTGTTGGTCGAAAAATTGATCACTAAACACGAGCAAGTATACGCGGTCTAACAAGTAATACAGTGATAAGGAGTGTGTCGTACCCACGAGGAACTATGACTAATATTTACCAAGTACCGATTATGTATCGCTAATGTAAGATCCCAGTTTTTTATAAATAAAATTGAATTTTTCTCTAATTATTATTTTGAAATAATAAGGTGTTAATTTGATATAATATTTTGGTTATGGGTGAAATATGAAAATTTTGCAAAATAAGCAAGTGATTATAAAATATTCATTGTTGTCGGGAAATATTCGTTTGATCGTGGAATATTCTTGTTATCAGGGAATATTCGTACGACGGAGCAGCCATTTGTGGGCCCCATAACAGAATAATTGTCGAATGATGAACACGACAAAGTATGTGTTTTTATAAATAACGACGTAATTGTTACCGTTAACACTGTTGGATTACCTGGTGGTTAAAATGCAGTAATACACGTGGTTGCACAGTAGCACAAGGTTTTGCACAGTATTTTTGAATTATTGATTTTTACGTAAGAAGGCACTACTCAATAATTGTTACAGTAATTACTGTTCAATATTTTATTTTATTGGTTCAATAATTACTGCGTTGATATTTTATATTATTGTTGTTTTAATAATTGTCACTGCACAGTATTTCTCATTATCGGATCAATAATTCATATTATTTGAATAATATTATAATATAGAATTATTGGCAATGTCTAGAAAGTTCTGTCAATGAGAAGTTTGGTCACCTAATTGCGCGCTAGTAAGGAGAAATCCTTATCGGAAAGCCCCCTCTTTCCTGGGAACTACTTGGTTGTCATAAATGTGATTCTGTAATATTATTTATGAATAATTAATTATTGATTTATATGATAAAGAAATATTTATTTGATGCATATTTAAATGATGGATTTATTTATGTGGTTATAAATGAAGGAATTAATGTTGAGGTATTTTATCAGTATTTTATCAGAATGGAGGTATTAAAAATTAAACTAGTGTTCTTGAGATATATTGCGTGAGTTATAATTTTTAATCCGATCGTTGGATCATTGCGATTTTTGGATATGTTATACATATATAAGTTGAGTATATGTCCACAAATTTTGAACCGTTAAAAATGAGCGAATTATTTGTTATGAATTTTAAGAGGTGACTGGTTCAGAAATTGTTGAAGTTTTGGAATTTATCATTTTGGTGGAAAATTCTAAAATTAGCGGGCCCCACTTTTGGTTGGTGAGAAATGTGCTCAAATTGAATTTCAAATATGGTGACTGGCAATAGTAGCAGGTCAAGTTTTTTTCTGCGTGCTAACATTTTTCTATAAATAGAGGGCTAAGTTAGAATTGAAAATCACACCAGAAACAAGTTTTCTCTCTTTCTCTCTCTATATTATCGAGCGTATTCTTGTGAGTATTTTGATACTTTGAGTGTTGCTATTCAGTACAAGTTTCATTCAGCATCATATCCGATATTCCATTTCGAAGTACAGTTTCTTTGAGGTAAGGGATGTTATTTTCTTCGTAAATGATATTATTTCTTTCGATATCATTATGCCAAAATATTGGTCTGAACTTTTTATCAAATTTGGAACTTTTTGTGTCGAGGTTACTATTCACGTATACGGCACTATTCACCAAAAAATGAATTTTTTTCTTTTTATCCAAGATGTCTATTATGGTTACTATCTTTGATTGTATCCATGCTTTGATCTTTATTTTTGAATTATGCTTCAAATTTAGTTATTATGGAGTATTATTAAACTTGGATAAACTGTAATACGAATCCCTAATAGTTGTTCTTTTATCTCACTGGATTCATTTTCTTTAATATATTTTTCATCATCCTCAGTCCTAAATGATGATATTACTGAATATCTTTGGCCTGTAGTGCAAAGATGAATGATTAACTGATGAATATCTTTGGCCTGTAGTGCAAAGATGAATGATTATCTAATGAATATCTTTGGCTCGTAGTGCAGAGATGAATAGGTGTTGAGATGAACATGACCAACTGGTGATACAAATGAATATCTTTGGCCTGTAATGCAAAGATAAATATTTAATTCAAGATATATATTGATTGATGTTACAGGGATAAAATATTGATGATGGACTTTTAAAGCTTAGAAGATAGTAGAATTCTTTCTCTACTTGACTCTTCTAATGGATTGTTGTTTCCGCTGTAGTTGTTGATCTAAAACTTGTTGTCTATTATATTTTATCATATTTTTCCCCGTTGAAGACTAATGATAATTTGTTGTATATTATCTTAGTCATAATATTCTTTACTGGGCTAGTTAAGCTCACCTTTTTTCCTTTTTGTTACATTGTTCTTCTCAGGAAGAGAGAATTTAGCAGAAACTAGCCAGGGTATGGAGTGATGATTCAAGATAGTTGTTTTAGTAGTCCTCACTATTTTATAAAATAGTGTATCAATAATTGTAATGAGGACTCCTTTTGAGTTTGTATACTCTCTATTAGACAATAGTTGCATTCAAACTCACAGTATATGTGTTGTCGTATTTTGCACGATAATTGTATTACTGAAGTTGTATTTGTTTATATACCATGTATTTGGCGACTCAGAATGGGTGATGTATACCTATTTTGGGGGCGTCACAGCTAAAGTCTTATTCGAACAACAGTAAATAGAAGTGTGATTAATCTAGTTAAAACTAATTAACAAAGCAAGTAAATGAAAAACAAATGGTAATCTAAGGAAATACAAGCTAAGGTCACAACTTCACCCCACACAGGCATTCTGTCGAACACCTGGCGTGCTATGTTTCATCAAACTAGCTACCCTTCTCTCTTTGGTCTTCATGGTCACGACAATTTGTCGACAGAGAATACACATGTGCCTATGCACCTCTGTCGAGGTATACACAAACATATCCTCTCCAGATCCACCCAAAAGGGAATAGAACAGAAAATAACGTCCAAGTTAGATACAATCCTACACATGTTTATGCAAATCAATCATAACAAGGATTTAAGCATAGGTTCTCAATTAGGTCGCACGTGGCGCACAGAGATATGTCTATTCTATGCACAACTTATACAGTCGAAACCCACAATCACATGCCAATATATTTAGATGTAAATCTACAATCCTTCTATCGATATCATACAGATTATCAAAATCATCACTAATATTTTATCGAGAATCATAAAGCCCAAATATATTAATCCAAATCGTATGGTGCCAACCAAAGAGATAAGACAATCAATTTAAATAACAAAGGGTTCCATTATAACCTTAGAGCAAATATTTAGTTCATAGCTATTAAACCAAATACAAGTAGCAATAAAGACAATATTTATAGAATAAAAAATTAGATAAAATAAATGGAAAGAAGAAATTCTGTCAAAGCCCCTTCAATCTCCACGCATTCCGCTCAAATCAAACATTCCAATCCGTGTCGCTCGTAGCTCTTATGCTCCAAAGAAATACAGACTTCTCCCTAAATCAACCTAATCTATATGTACAGACATCAATTAAGGGAAAGAAAGAGAAATTCCAGAAGAAAACTAAAAAGTAAGCTAAAACTAAATAACAACTATGATATAGGATGTCTGGTATCTGAAGTAGAGGCTTTTTTCTGTTATATATGCGTTTTTTCCTTCAAGCTAGGTCAAAAGACATTTGTCTCTGCCTGGGCACCGGAGCTCGCGCTACAGCGCGAGCAATAGCCTTGTGATTGGCGATGCGGCGCCACGTATGCTTGGAAAACACGGAGCTCACGCTGTGGCGCGAGTCTTTATAAATTCATTGGTGCTACGGCGCTATGGTGATGTCAGTTGACCTAGGAAGGTGGCGCTGCGGCGCGGCCAATAAGTTTGGCATTGGTGTCGCGGTGCGAGTGTGAGAAATATGGCCATTTTTGTCCCTGATTGTTAGAAAACACCTGTAACGCTCTGCAATTCATCGATTAAGCACAATAACGCTATAATCATATTAAACCATATAAAGTGTACGAGAACATTCAACTATTTAAGTCATAAAGTATTTGATTCGCGGGTATAAATCTCATTCATCAGACCGCGTGTGCAGTCGTTGATATTAGTAATAACGACCGACATATACGACCATGATTTACTCCAATTGTTATATTATATCAGCGACCGCATGACGTCGCTGAGTGGTCGCTTACATAAATTTGCCTCCAAAAAATTGACGTGAAATGTTGACGCAGAAGTTTTGTGCGACCACTTAAAATTAGTGACCGTGTAAGACCCCAACTTTTATGAATAAAGATGAATTTTCTATAAATATCATTTTTTAATATTATGGAATGAATTTAATATAATGTTATAGTTATGGGTAATATTTATAAATTTTGCAAAGTACGCAAGTTGTTATATAATATTCTATTGGTCGGGAAATATTCGTTTTAACAGGAAATATTCGTACAACGGCACAATCATTGGTGGACCCCACAACGGAATTATTGTCGGATTGAGAAAACGATAAAAATATTTTATAAAAATAACGGTGGAAGTTTTACAGTTAATTGTTGAAACACCCGGTGTTAAAAGTACAGCAATACGCGTAGTTGTACAGTAGCACACGGTATTGATTATTGATGCTTACGTGAGAAGTCACTCAGTTTTGTTCATTTATTGTTACAGTAATTGCTGCATAGTATCTCACGTTATTTGATTCAATTATTGTCAATATTTTATAATCAATAATTGAGATGATAAAATTATTAATATTATTATTTACAATATTAACGATGTCTAGAAGTTCTGTCAAGGAGAGGTTTGGTCACCTAATTGCGCGTCAATGGGGAGAAATCCTTATTGGAAAGCCCCCTCTTTCCTGGGAACGATCTGGTCGATTAATATTGAGAATTATAATAATGATGATGAGTTTTGTTTTATTAGTATTATTAATGTAATAAAACAGAAAAGTTTTTTTATATAAAACAGAATGCTTTTATAAAGTTATTCGTTTTATTAGACTAATAGTAAAATCTTTTTATATAAAACATAATACTTTTATAAAGTTATCTGTTTTATTAGACAATAATTAGAATATATTATATTTTATTATGCATAGTATTTGCATAGTGCCTGTATAGTATTTGCATAGTAAAATCTTTTTATATAAAAACAGAATACTTTTATAAAGTTATTCGTTTTATTAGATTATAAATAGAATATATTATATTTTATTGTAAACCAATCTGGACCGTCCGTTTAAAGTAAATCAATTTGGATCGTTCATGAATTAGTTACTATGCAGTCCATTCTTCTATAAATAGAAGCTCATTCCTTCATTATTTCTTACAAATTCACTGAAATACTAGAGAGAGAAACTATAGAGAGAGTTCTTCTTCTATAATCTTGAGCATATTTTTTTAGAGTTTAATAAAGCTTTGAGCGTAGTGCAAGTTTTCTTTGAGTATATCCTCGCCCTACCAGTCAAAATACTCTTCTTTTACGGTAAGGGATATTATTTGTTGTACTCGTTAGGGGTATTCCTTCTTTCTTATTAGTGAAATTCTTTTGTTATTCCATTCTTTATTATTCTGTTAGAATAACCTGTATACGCGGGATACCCTATACTTGGTGAAATTCTTCTGTTATTCCATTATTTATTATTCTGTTGGAATATCCTGTCTGTGCGTTTACGCATGACCTGGTTCCGTTGTTTATTATTCTGTTGGAACATCCTGTCTGTGCGTTTACGCATGACCTGGTTTTATTATTTATTATTCTTTTGGAATATCCTATCGGTGCGTTTACGCATGACCTGGTTCCATTATTTATTATTCTGTTGGAATAACCTGTCTGTGTGGTCTATCACATGCCTGGTGATTTCTTTTATTATTCCATTCTTTATTATACTCAATTGGTTAAAGTTTTAAATTCTATACTCCATGAAATTAGTGGAATATCCTTGATATTTGCGCTTCATTCAGTATCTTTTTATGAAAATATTCTTCTTAGCATTCTTGAGTTTTACTCTACAAAGAAGTATCATGTTGACAATTTGGACATTATTGGTTCCTAGATAAATTAATTCTTGAACTTTTTTTATTGAATTCTTATATCATTGTCATCATTCTCATGTTTATATTATGTTGAAAGTCATCTGTGGTCTGTAGTGCATAGATGGACTTGGTATGATTATGACCAGGGATTATTCGGTGTAATCATGACCGTAATGTTACAAATGATGTAGAAAAAGTCATCATTGACCCGTAGTACATTGATGGACAATTGTTGGCATGACCATGACCATTGATGAATACACGAATATCCTTGGCTGTGGTGCATGAATAATTTATGGTTGTGATACTAATGAATATCCTTGGCCGTAGTGCAGGGATGATGTGGATTATTTATTAAGCTGAGTCTCAGTGATAAAAATCATGAAAAACCTTTTAAATCATAGAAGATAGTTGATTCTATTCTCTACTTCACTCTTCTAATTGATTGTTTGTTCCGCTGCAGTTAAACTTGATGTTTATTATATTTTATCAGTTTAACACTGTTGAAGGCTAATGGTAATTTATTCTGCATTATCTTAGTCATAATATTTCTTACTGGGCTAGCAGAGCTCACCCTTTTGCTTTCATTGTTCTCTTCAAGAAATGAGAACGTAACAGGGACTAGTCGGGGAACAGAGTGATGGTCCAGATAATAGCATTAGTAGTCCTCACTATTCTATGAAATAGTGTGATAATAAATGTAATGAGGACCCCATTGAGTTTGTATATTGTCTAGATGAAAATATTTGTATTAAAACTCACAGCATATGTTTAGTCGTATTTTACACGACTGTTGTATAATTAAGTTTTATTTGAATTTTGTAACATGTATTTGGCGACCAGAATAGGTGATGTATACCAATTTTGGGGGCGTCACAGACCGCATGTAGTTACTGATAAAACTAGCGATCGCATGCGCTCGCTGAATAATTTTAATGTAATTAGTATCAAGCATTTGCTCGACACAGTATGTGAAAGAAAAAAAGAAGAAGGAAGATAAAAGAGAGAAGATGGAGAAGGGGAGAAGAGAAGAGGGACGCCACCCGCTACCGCAACCGCTGTCATCACCGTCCAAACTACCGCCACCCGCCGCCGCACATGTAACCCTTTTTAATTTGTTATGTATATGTTAATGATGTGTGGAGTAATCATATTGGGTGTGTTCATATCGTATTAACTTGGAGAATGTTTATTGATATCGTTAGGTTTTCTTAGAAAATATGTTTTATGCTTTTATGGCCTGTTTGTGAGTATTTGTGACACTCTCAAATCCGGGTTCCCTAGCCTCAGGTTTGGTGCTCACGGTCCATTATATATATCAAATTTAACTACCCATTCATTAATGAAAGACATCATTCACTACACGCCCTTAATGAAAACATAATTCAAAACATAATTATACTGTCGTCCCAGGTTAAGTAACCTTAACATAACTTACATAACCTTAGCTATTCAAAATTTTTACAATAATTAATTTACATAATAAAACATAACCATTAAAAATCGATAATAACTACTCTTGAGCCTTGCCTTTGCCTTTGTCCCCTTTAGAACCTTCTGTTACCTCAGCCTTATCTGAAATGTTTTTTTTAAACAAGGATGAGCAACGAGTTTGCTCAGAAAGTTAAAGTATTCAATAAATGATATATATCTTGAATAGAAGAGTCTAGCATCTATAGAACTCCAACAATAATCAAATGATTTCGAATTAGCTTAAGAATAATTCATTTTTTATAACAAATACTTTCTTAAACTTCATGTTGAATAACATATCAATGATGAAAGAGTAAAATTCTTTCAAAGATTCAATCATATTCAAGTGAATAATAAGAATTAACAATACTGCAATAATATTTAATAAAGTGGGATATTCCCAGATTTCATGTTGAGTGATCCCAAAAGGATCATGAACTAATAGAGGCATCATTAGTTATTAAAACTAAATTACCTTAGGAATATAAGTTAGTTATAAAAAAATAAACTATACTCCTCTGCAAGTACCTGGAGCGGCCAATTCCTTTGTACCCTATATTATGCATAATACTCAATAATAGCACATGGGTCATTTTACGACAATAAAGTTTGTTCATCTCAGTCTTATATCATGAGTCCATATCACAAAAATATGGTTTGGATTGCTTTCATACTCTGAAGATTGATTTAAATCACAATTATATTTTTTGGATCATGTTGCAAATATTGAACTTAGAAATTCTTCCTAAATGTATTGAGAAAGGTGTCTAAGCCATTTGAATCGGCTAGGTCAATATCTATGATTTAGAAAGATATCCATACCAATTACTTTGGTGCGGACTCTTATAATCTGCTGAGATGAAAAACCCTCATAACAAGGGAAATTATATAAGGTCAAGAGATCGGTGTGCGCACAAACAACATGTTTAAATATTATGCATAATGTATGGTACTTTGGGATCATCACCTATTGTACTTGTTTATATTGGGTTATCAGTGAAATAATCTTAAATCTAGTAAGAGTTCTTGGTCCATAGTGACTGCTCAATATTATAATTTTATCCATTTGGAAAAACATTGAAACATTTGAATTCTTTATTAATCCTTCGGTCTATACTGACTTATCATTTAAAATTTAAAGAAAAAATTTGGAACTATTGAGACTTATTTGTTTATAACATTATTCTATAAATTTCCAAGGTATCACTTATCACTATACCTTTGAGATTATGAACTTTATAAATGCATGTTCACCCTTATTGTTATATTACTTGCTGGGTAAATTTTTTGATCATTCTTTCTTTCCTTAAACATTTCAGTTAAGGTTGAACATTGTGGAACCTCGGGCAAGGTTAAGGGCAAAGGCAAGGTTATGGAGTATCTTTGTCCTTCTATGATATAATTTAATCCTTATGATGTATTAAGACTTATCTATGGTTATGTATTAAGACTTAATTAAGGTTATGTATTAAGTCATGTTTAGATCATGGTATGTAATGTATTAGTAATGGTTGTGAGACTTGGGATGAGAATATTTATGTATTATCAATGTAAATTATTCTATTATTATGTTGTATGAGTTATTAGTATGTTGTATAAGTTAGATTGTGGAACACCATATTCGAGGTACATGTATCTAAATTTGGGGACGTCACATCATGTGTTGGAGATTAAACACATAGGATAATTGAAAGCAAAAAAAAAGCTAGGAAAGGAAGGAAGGAGATCCGAATATATATACCAAGAGGTGGGAATATGTGGTGACTCGCCTAGCATAGGTGGAAAGGTTATTAAATTTTAGCTTATCTCTTTTACCATCTTCATCCATCCCAAGTGTCATCCTTTTACTCCTAAATCCAAAATGAGTTAGCTTAACCTAAGAGGATGGTTAGGTTAGTTGGTGGGAGATGAGATGAGTTAATTCTATACACTTAGCTAATTCATTTTATTTACAAGATAGGAGAAAAAGAAAACAAAAAAGAAAGAGAAAGAGAGCTTGGATGGAAGGAGCAAGGAGAGAAGAGGAATAGAAAGCCATAAACAAGATTAAGTACGAACAAGAAGAAAAAAGAATAAGAATAAGAATAAGAATAAGAATGAAGAACCATAAGAAGGTAAACCTAAAATCCTAGTTTCATTATCTTTCTTTAAAGCTTTGTAAATTAGCTTTGATAATGTATGAAGGTGATATATATGAGTATGCTTGTAATCTACACGGTAGATGCATGAAAAGTGGAACAAGTAATGAAAAATGCAAACATGTGTGTAAAGGATGAAAAATGGACAGTGCTCTTGTGAGTTATGAAAATAACCCAATTAGAACGAAGCAAAAAGAAGCTAAAATGAATTTATGGTTAAAGTTTTGGTAAAACATGTTGAAAACTGAAATCTAATGAGCCGCCTTTAGAAAATTTCGAGGCTAGTTTATATTTCCAAAAAATTATTATTTTCCGCATGTGTATATTACACTGAATAAGGAATCCATAGCCTCTGAAATGGACTCATTACGAGTTCGGACAAATGAGTTATGATGTTCCAAAGTAAACGCATCAAAATTGTCCAATCTGGAAAATCAAATTTGGACCTTCCTTTTGTATGAATTTTTTCGATTTATGTGTTCAGAATTTGAAAATGGTTAAAGCATAAGAATTGTATACCCATAAGTTATTTTCGCGTGGGCGCAAGAATCTCTAGAAAATATTTTGAAACGAATTAGTTATGACTTTTCTGTCGAGATAGGGTAAAGCTGGACAGATTTTTGTAATAATCGGACCTTGGATGTAAGAAGTAAAAAATATGTTTTGATTGAATGAGGATCTTGAAGCAGGGTCTGGATTATAGCAAAGTAAACTCTATAATATTTAGTTTAATGTAAGAATGAACAAAAACGGATAAAAAACGAAGGAAATACGATAAAAACAAGAAATTTTTAAACTTAAGAATTGAAAGAAAAAAAAAATTCGAGAAAACGAAGACTGAAATTTGAACAAGCATAACTCCTAACCTATTTCGAATTTTTGACTATGGTCAAGTTCTGGAGTTAGATATATAAGTCCCCTAAGACCTCTTATTTAAATTTCCAGGATATACCTTGTAGATTTTCGAGGGGAGAGATTTTTCCAAAATAGTCCAGAACAAAAAATTTGAAAAACCCTACTGCTTAGTTTGTTCCCCGGTATGTTTGGTCCATTAAGGAAATGAAATAAATTCTGGCCTTTTGGGGACTGAAACTATATGGGATCATGTAATTCCTATCCAAAGACGAACGAATTCTGACATTGGACAAAGGATCAGTTATGGCAAAAACAAGAACTAGGGTTTTTCCAACAAAAACGGTTATAACTTGAGTACCCAACAAAAACGGTTATAACTTGAGTACTATAACTCCGATGGCCATGAAATTTAAACTGGAAACTCATGTTAATATTTTTCAAATTCTGCCGAGATTTAGAAATTTTTGTATTTGAGCACAATATAGGTAATTTTGCTAAGTTACGAACTAAAATTGACTTTTGAAAAATATTTAATAAAAAGGAAAAATTTCAGAAAAATTATTTTTGCGTATGAAATATATGTATATATGTGTGGCCAGAAAAGAAAAAAATAATGTGACGCCCCCAAAATCGGTATACATCACATATTCTGAGTCACCAAATACATGGTACAGAATACAAATACAATCTTTAATATACAACAAGAGAGCTGTGAGTTTTAATACAAATATTGTCTTCTAGACAATATTCACTCTCAGAATAAGTTCTCATTACTTTTATTATCACACTATTTAACAGAATAGTGAGGACTACTAATACTATCATCTGGTCCATCACTCCGTTCCCCGACTCGTCCCAGCTATATTCTCATTTCCTGAAGAGAACAGTGAAAGAAAGGGTGAGCTCGACTAGCCCAGTAAAGAATATTATGACTAAGATAAAGCAGAATAAATTATCATTAGTCTTCAATAGTGTTAAACTGGTACAATATAACAATCATCAAGTTTAACTGCAGCGGAACAAACAATCCATTAAAAGAGTCAAGTAGAAAATAAAATCTACTATCTTTTATGATTTAAAAGGTTTTTCATCACTGTTATCGCTGAGACTCAGCTTAATAAATAATCCACATCATCGAATCACCCCTGCACTACGGCCAATGATATTCTTTAGTATCACGACCACAAATTATCCATGCACTACGGGACAAAGACATTCATGTATTCATTAATGGTCATGATCATGCCAACAACTGTCCATCAATGCACTACGGGCCAATGAGAACTTTTTCCACATCATTTATAACATTACGGTCATGATTACACCGAATAATCCCTGGTTATAATCATACCAAGTCCATCTATGCCCTATAGGCCACAGATGACTTTCAAAAAAATATAAACATGAGGATGATGACAATGATATAAGAATTCAATAAAACAAGTTCAAGAATTAATTTATCCAGGAACCAATAATGTCCAAATTGTCAACATGATACTGCTTTGTAGAGTAAAATTCAAGAATGCTCAGAAGAATATTTCCATGAAAAGATACTGGATGAATCACAAATATCAAGGATATTCCACTAATTTTATGGAGTATAGAAGTCAAAACTTTAACCAACTGAGTATAATAAGGAATGAAATAACAAAAGAAATCACCAGGCATGCGATAGACCGCACAGGCAGGTTATTCCAATAGAATAATAATTAACGGAACCAGGTCTGGCGTAAAACGCATAGACAGGATATTCCAACAGAATAATAAAGACGGAATCAGGTCCAGCGTAAAATGCATAGACATGATATTCCAACAGAATAATAAAGACAAAATCAGGTCCGGCGTAAAACGCACAGACAGGATATTCCAACAGAATAATAAAGACGGAATCAGGTCCGGCGTAAAACGCACAGACATGATATTCCAACAGAATAATAACGAATGGAATAACAGAATAAGTTCACCAAGTATAGGGTAGCCCGCGTATACAGCTTATTCCAACCGAATAATAAATAATAGAATAACAGAATTTCTCTTCATGAATACAAAAGATATAATACCCCTTACCGTAAAATAAACTAGATATATGAGTAGGGAAGTAGCAGAATACTTTTCTATAGTTTCTCTATAATTTCTCTCTCTAGAGTTTTAGTGAATTCTTAAGAAATAATGAAGGAATGAGCTTCTATTTATAGAAGAATGGGCTGAATAGTAACTCATTCATGAATCGTCCAGATTGATTTACTTTTAATCGGACGGTACATAATTAAAGCAAAATCTTTTAAATAAAATATAATATGTTATATATATAACATGTGCAAGAAAAAAAATCACGGGTGGAAGACCCGTGAATTCATCTTACTCCCTCTGTCCATTTTTTCAAACTTACATATATATATATATATATATATATATATATATATATATATATATATAATATACATAATAATACTCCTCCCGTCCACCCTAATTCCCCCCCCCACCCACCCACCCACCCACCCACCCACCCACCCACCTTCCATTAACAATATTATATATATATATATATATATATGTATGTATATATAATACTTATATATATATATATATATATATATATATATTCATATATATATATATATATATTCATATATATATATATATATATATATATATATATATATATATATAACGAAAACTGAGATAACTTCTACCGATAATTTTTTAAAAATGGGAAAGTGGGGGTCCAAATAATAAGTAAAATTCACATCAAATACTTCATAAAATCCCCTCACTATTTTTAACAACATTTATCATTATTATTATAATTCACAATATTAATCGACCAAGTTGTTCCCAGGAAAGAGGGGGATTTCCAATAAGTATTTCTCCCCATTGGCGCGCAATTAGGTGACCAAACCTCTCCTTGATAGAACTTCTAGACATCATTAATATTATAAATAATAATATTAATAACTTTGTCATCTCAATTATTGATTATAAAATATTGACAATAATTGAATCAAATAACGTAAGATACTATGCAGCAATTACTGTAACAATAATTGAACAAAACTAAGTGGCTTCTCACGTAAGCAACAATAATCAATACTGTGTGCTACTGTGCAACTACGCGTATTACTGTACTTTTAACACCTGGTGTTTCAACAGTTAACGGTAAAACTTCCGCCGTTATTTTCATAATGTATTTTTGTCGTTTTCTCAATCCGATAATAATTTCGTTGTGGTTCAATTCCCGATAGTCAATACAAAGTCGCATACTCCCGTCTTTCTTCTTTACGAATAAAACAGGAGCACCCCAAGGAGATGTACTAGGACGAATGAAACCGATGTCCAATAACTCCTGTAGTTGGACTTTTAACTCCTGAAGTTCAATAGGAGCCATTCGATATGGGGTTTTAGAAATGGGCTTTGTACCAGGTTCAAGATCAATAAAGAATTCAACTTCACGTTCTGGGGGTAGACCGGGAAGTTCTTCAGGAAATACGTCAGGAAAGTCAATAACAATAGGAATATTATTCAATTTTGACGTGTCTTTATTCAAATCCATAACATGGGCTAAGAAAGCTTGACATCCGTTTTTCAATAAACGAATAGCTTTATGATTAGATATGACAGTGATTGATTTTAATGGTTTAGTTGCCTGAATTCGAACAACAGGTTGATTAGGAATATGAAAACTAACAACCTTACGAAAACAATCAATTTTGGCATGATGAGTAGTTAACCAATCAATCCCTAAAATCACATCAAAAGCAAGTATCTTTAAAGAGATCAGGTCAACAGGTAAGGTGATGGTGCCAACTTGAATGAAACAAGATTTATAAACAGTGGATGTGATAAAAGTTTCTCCTAACGGAGTTTCCACAGATAGGTCAAAGTCTAATTTCTCCGGAGTCAAGTTTAAACGTTGAGCGCAAGCAGGAGAGATAAATGAATGGGTAGCACCGGTATCAAGTAAGGTATAAACTTCGCAAGAATTTATAAATAGCTTACCCGTGATCACCTCGTTCGGGTTCCTCGCATGTTGACCAGTCACAACAAACGCTCTTCCAGGAACCATTGACTTTGGCTTTTCTGGGACAGTCTTTTGAGTCACCGTCCCCGCTGAACTAGGTTTCGCTACCGTACAATCTCGAGCGATATGTCCTTCCTTTCCACAATTATAGCATACCTTGAACTGTTGTGGGCAGTTTGGACTGATATGTCCCTCTTTCCCGCACTTATAGCATATAACCGGTGATCTTTCTCCTCCCTTAGAACCAGTTGCTGTCGGCACTGTCGTCTTCACATGGTCGTTGTTAAATCTCCTCTTTTTAAAATCTCCCCCCGACTCGCTTCTTCTATTTTCATGGCCACGATTACCAACAAAGTGGTTACCATTTTTGTCCGTCTTCTTCTTTCTCCGCTGGTTATCGTTATTTTGTTGACTGCTATCTCCGGTATGCTCCTGATTGTGGTACCTCGGTTGACCGTACTCGTTATCTCGCTCCAACAATTGAGCCCTGTTAACAACATCTGAATAGAGAGAAAATTTATGAGAGATGAGATATTGTCGTATGCTAGGTTTCAAACCTCTCAGAAACATCCGCGTCATACGTTCCTCATTCTCCACCAAATGAGGTGCAAACCTGGATAACTCTGCAAATTTTGCCTCGTACTGAGACACCGTCATGTTATTTTGTTCTAATCTGATGAACTCCACTTCCTTCATATGACGAACACTTTCAGGAAAGTATTTGTCATTAAATAGTTTCTGAAACGTCTCCCAAGACATGCTGAGTGCGGTTGGATGGGTACGCTTCACAGACTCCCACCAGTAGTCTGCCTCGCCACGGAACATAAAGGTGGCGAATGGAACCTTCTGTTCCTCCGTGCATCCCAAGACATCAAATATCTTGGTAATTTGCTTGACCCATGTCTCCGCCATGATCGGATCTAGTTTTCCCTTAAATTCTGGTGGTCCCAACTCTTTGAACTGCTTGGCTGTGACAACCCGTGAATTGTTATCATTTCCTCCTGTATTTTGAACACGAGTCTCCCTCGTCTGATTTTGCATGAACTGCAAAAAGCTTCTAAACATTGCGTCGTTCATCGTCTGATCAGTGGTGTTGTTCACAGGAGGAACATTGCCAGCCTGTTGCACGTTCTCCTCGTTGGTGAGTACAGGCGTCTCCACGGTCTCATTTCCACTGTTAATATTCTCAGTCGACATTCTCAAATACTGTCATAAAACAAGGGTTAATTAAGGAAATCAATATATCACATAATATCCCTATATACTGACCAACTAACAAATAAGCTTAGGTAGGACACACTAGCGAAGGATTTACTCGTCTCTCCCCTCCTAGTTCTATTCCCCGATCTCCGCCAGAGATCATATCCCTAAGCTCTGATACCAACTGTGACGCCCCCAAAATAGGTCCATTCCATCCAACCCATTTTGAGTCGCCAAATACATGGTACAGAAACAACTACAACTTCAATAATATAAATGTCGTGTGAAATACGACAATACATACTGTGAGTTTAAATATAGATATTGTCGTCTAGACAATATCCACACGCAAATAAATCCCCATCATAATTATTGATACATTATTTTACAAAAATGGTGAGGACTACTAAACAACTCTCTCTAGAACCTTCATTCCATACCCCGACTCGATCCTGCTATGTTCTCACCTCCTGAGAAGAAAATGGAACAACAAGGAAAAGGGTGAGCTCAACTAGCCCAGTAAAGAATATTATGACTAAGATAATATACAACAAATTATCGTTAGTCTTCAACAGGAAAAAAATCTAATAAAATACAATAGACAACAAGTTTTAAATCAATATTCGCAGCGGAAAATATTAATTCATAGAAGAGTTACGTAGAGGATGAAATCTACTAATGTCTATGAATTTAACAGTTCATCAACAGTATTTTTATCCCTGTAACATCAATCAATGCACATCTTGAATCATATATTCATCCTTGCACTACAGGCCAAGGATATTCATCTGTTGGTCATGTTCATCTAAACACCTGTTCATCTTTGCACTACGGGCCAAAGATATTCATCAGAAATCATTCATCTTTGCACTACAGGCCAAAGATATTCAATAGTAACATCATTTAAGACTGAAGATGTTAAAAAAATATTTTTAAAGAAGCGAATCCAGTGAAACAAAATGACAAGGATTAAGGATTAAGGATTCGTACTTTGTTTTATCCATGTCCAAAAATACCTCAAAAATAATCAAAGTGGTGTAAAATTCAAGAATGATCAAAACATGGATACAATCAAAGCTAGTATCCACAATAGATATTTTGGACGAAAAGAAAAAAAATAATTTTTCTGTGAATAGTGCCGTATTCGTGAATAGTGTCGTATAAGTGAATAGTACCGTATACGTGAATAGTAACTCCGGCACAAAAGGTTCCAAATTTGATAAAAAAATTCACCAATATTTCGGCATAATGATATTGAAGAAAAAATATCATTTGAGAAGAAAATAACATTCCTTACCTCAAAATAACCGTACTTCTGACTGAATTTCGGTATAGTGCTGACAGAAACTCGCACCATATAGCAACACTCAAAGTATACTCACAAGAACACGCTTGATATATAGAGAGAGAAGTAGAGAGAAAGCTTATGTTTCTGGTGTGATTTTCAATTCTAACTTAGCCATCCATTTATAGGAAAATGTTAGAACGCCAAAGGAGACTAAATTAATAAAATATATTATTATTTATTCAAATTTCTTACCCACATATTTTGAAAACTCTAGCATGCCTTCTTTGGTCAAAAACATCAGCCACCCATGTGCCAACAACCACAAAAACGTTTTTCTTATATAAAATAATTAAAACTTCCAAAAATCAATTATTTCGGAACTCCAAAACTTCAATAATTCATGATAAATAGCCCTTTTGTTAGAAAATTCGAATCTCGCGACTTTTTATAGGAAATTCAATTCACTACAACTTTGCAGAAGGAAGTTTTTCCAAATTTCAAACAGAAATTATCCGAAATCCACAAACGAGTGATTTTACAGTCTACAATCAATTTTCGGTCAAGAATTGTTTCCACCGACACACAAAACATATGTTAAACATTTAATGCCACAAAAATACTCTTCCTCCTCATATATTCATATATCCCACATTCATTGTAAAAATATCATCGTTAATATATTATTAAAATAATATATTTAAATGAATTATTTTATCAGAAAAAGATAAAATATTAATTTTCAACAATTGTCACATTAAAAATTTTCTCCATCTATATCCACATAAAATAAATATTTTCTTTATCATAATAATCAATAATTAATTATTAAAAATAATATTACAGAATCACAGTACTGACAACCAGGCCGTTCCCAGGATAGAGGGGGCTTTCCAATAAGGATTTCTCCTTACTGGCGCGCAATTAGATGACCAAACCTCTCCTTGACAGAACTTTCTAGACATTGCCAATAATGTTATCTGATAATATTATTCAAATAATATGAATTATTGATCTGATAATGGAAAATACTGTGCAATGACAATTATTAAAACAATAATAATATAAATATCAACGCAGCAATTATTGAATCAATAAAGTAATGAACAGTAACTCCTGTAGAAATTATTGAGTAGTGCCTTCTTACGTAAGGATCAATAATTCAAAATACTGTGCAATACCGTGTGCTACTGTGCAACAACGCGTATTACTGTATTTTAACCACCGGGTATTCCAACAGTGTAAACGGTAACAACTACGTCGTTATTTTTAAACAGCTTATATTTGTCGTTTTCTTCCTCCAATCGCTTTCCGTTATGGGGCCCACACATGGCTGCGTCGTCGTACGAATATTCTCCGACAGTACGAATATTCCACGACCAAACGAATATTCCCCGACAACAATGAATATTTTATAACCACTTGCTTATTTTGAAATATTTGCGTATTTTACCCATAACTATCCTCATTAATCAAATCAACCCTTACTATTCAAAATAATAATTAAAGGAGATTAAATTTTATTTATTAATTATTTGGGGTCTTACATTTTCTTCCACAATTATAACATGCTTTGGACGACATCGCGCAGTTTGGACTGATGTGTCCCTCTCCTCCACATTTGAAGCATATGATAGGTAGTCGTTCTCCTTCCTTAACAATGGGTACTGGTACTGACGTCTTTCAATAAGAATGAACTTTTTCCACATCATTTGTAACATTACGGTCATGATTACACCGAATAATCCATGGTCATAATCATACCAAGTCCATCTATGCCCTATTGGCCACAGATGACTTTTAAAAAAATATAAACATGAGGATGATGACAATGATATAAGAATTCAATAAAACAAGTTCAAGAATTAATTTATCTAGGAACCAATAATGTCCAAATTGTCAACATGATACTGCTTTATAGAGTAAAATTAAAGAATGCTCAGAAGAATATTTTCATGAAAAGATACTGGATGAAGCGCAAATATCAAGAATATTCCACTAATTTCATGGAGTATAGAAGTCAAAACTTTAACCAACTGAGTATAATAAGGAATGGAATAACAAAAGAAATCACCAGGCTTGCGATAGACCGCACAGGTAACTTATTCCAACAGAATAATAATTAACGGAACCATGTCTGGTGTAAAATGCACAGACAGGATATTCCAACAGAATAATAAAGACGAAATCAGGTCCGACGTAAAATGCACAGACAGGATATTCCAACAGAATAATAACGAAAGGAATAACAGAAGAATTTCACCAAGTATAAGGTAGCCCGCGTATACAGGTTATTCCAACCGAATAATAAATAATGGAATAACAGAAATTCTCTTCATGAATACAAAAGAAATAATACCCCTTACCGTAAAAGAAACTAGATATAAGAGTAGGGAAGTAGCAGAATATTTTTCTATAGTTTCTCTATAATTTCTCTCTCTAGAGTTTTAGTGAATTCGTAAGAAATAATGAAGGAATGAGCTTCTATTTATAGAAGAATGGACTGCATAGTAACTAATTCATTAACGGTCCAAATTGATTTACTTTTAATCGGACGATCCATAATTAAAGCAAAATCTTTTAAATAAAATATAATATTATATATATATATATATATATATATATATATATATATATATTATATATATAACATGTGCAAGAAAAAAAAATCACGGGTGGAAGACCCGTGAATTCATCTTACTCCCTCTGTCCATTTTTTTCAAACTTACACACACACACACACACACACATATATATATACATAATAATACTCCTCCCGTCCACCCTAATTCCCCCCCACCCACCCACCCACCCACCTTCTATTAATAATATTATATATATATGTATATATATAATACTTATATATATATATGTATTCATATATATATAAAACAAAAACTGAGATAACTTCTATCGATAATTTTTTAAAAATGGCAAAGTGGGGGGGTCCAAATAATAAGTAAAATTTACATCAAATACTTCATAAAATCCCCTCAATATTTTTAACAATATTTATCATCATTATTATAATTCACAATATTAATCGACCAGGTCGTTCCCAGAAAAGAGAGGGATTTTCAATAAGGATTTCTCCTCATTGGCGCGCAATTAAGTGACCAAACCTCTCATTGTCAGAACTTCTAGACATCATTAATATTATAAATAATAATATTAATAACTTTGTCATCTAAATTATTGATTATAAAATATTGACAATAATTGAATCAAATAACGTGAGATACTGTGCATCAATTACTGTAACAATAATTGAACAAAACTGAGTGACTTCTCACGTAAGCATCAATAATCAATACTGTGTGCTACTGTGTAACTACGCGTATTACTGTACTTTTAACACCGAGTGTTTCAACAGTTAATGGTAAAACTTCCGCCGTTATTTTCATAAAGTATTTTTGTCGTTTTCTCAATCCGACAATAATTTTGTTGTGGGATCCACCAATGATTGTGTCGTTGTACGAATATTCCCTGTTAAAATGAATATTCCCCGACCAATCGAATATTATATAACAACTTGCGTATCGTTTCATTGGAATATTATATAGAATATCCTTGAATTTTGTGTTTCATCTAGTATCGTTTCATTGGAATATTAGTCTGAACTTTCTTATTAAATTTCAATATTTTCATTTGGGGTACTATTCAGGACAAATTAGTTTCTTTACTGTCCAAATTATTGAAATCCACAATTAATTATCATGTAGACAATTTGGACATTCTTGAACTCTGGATAAATTGAATTATAAATCTCTAATATTTATCCTTGATCTCACTTGATTGATTCCTTATATTATTGTCATCATTCTCATGCTTATACTGTGGTAATAGTCATCTTTAACCCGTAGTGCATAGATGGACTGTTGGTTGGTATGATTACGACCATGAATTGTGTATTGGTATAATCATGTCCTGTAATGTTACATACAAATATTGTGGTGAAAGTCCTCTTTGGCCCGTAGTGCATAGATGGACAGTTGTTTGGCATGATCATGACCACTGGTGATACAAACGAATATCCTTGGCCCGTAGTCCATGGATAATTCGTTGATTTGAAATATTTATTGATTAATGTTATAGGAATAAAATATTGATAATGGACTTTTAAATCATAGAAGATAGTAGACATCATGCTCTACTTAACTCTCCTAATGGATTGTTATTTTCGCTGCAGTTTTTGATCTAAAATTTGTTGTCTATTGTATTCTATCAGATTTTTCCCTGTTGAAGACTAAGGATAATTTGTTCTACATTATCTTAGTCATAATATTCTTTAGTAGGCTAATTGAGCTTACCCTTTTTTCTTTTGGTGCTATTGTTCTTTTCACGAGGCGAGACTGTAGCTGGGACTAGTCGGGGAATAGAGTAATGGTCCAAGATAGTTATTTTAGTAATCCTCACTATTTTGAAAAATAGTGTGACAATAATTGTAATGAGAATTTTATTTGAGTTTGAATTTTGTCTACGAGACAATATTTGTATTAAAACTTAGAGCGTATATTTTGTCGTATTTTACACGATAATTAATAGTTGTATAAATGAAGTTTGTATTTAAATTCTGTACTATATATTTTGACGACTTAAAATGAGTTGTGTGAACCTATTTGGGGACGTCACATAGTTTATTCGATAATATGATATATTACCCTCTTTTATACAACCAATTTATTCTCATTCATATTTATGTGACATAAAATAGTGAAATATTGACTAATAACTAAATATGAAGATAAATTATTTTATAAATATACTTATATACGTGTTAAATCGTTGTTTATTGAACAAATGTGACTCAAAATTTTCAATACCATACAATTACGTAAATTTAAGTATACATCTTAATTTTAAGGAATCGATATTTCTACATGTATTTTTGATATTTTTACATAATTTTTTTTCACATGAGCATAAAATATGGGTCCCACTTTCATATGAGAAAAAAATTAACACATAAAAATAGTTCTCCCCTAATTTTAAGGATTTTAAGGGGTAGTTCGAAAAAAATTAACACAAAAAAATAAATTTTTATAGCGTATTTGTCTCTTTTTTTTAGTATACGCGGTATTATAATAAATAAATAAATATTATCAAATCTATAACTTTTTTTTAAAGAGAAATATTTTTTTGACTAAATAGGATTGAAAGGAGAGATATTACCGAATTTGAGAGCTTAAAGATGAATACGAGATATAGACATGAAAAAAGTAATTGAATTAATTGGGAAAAATGAATTAATTTGCTAAAAAGAGATAAAAAAAAATTAAAAAAATAAAAAGTAAAGCTTATTGTTGGAACGCATAGACTAAAGGCTTCAACCTTAGCTTGGGCTTGGGCTTGGGCTTGGGCTTGGGCTTGGGCTTGGGGTTGCCCGGTCCAATAAACAGTCTTAAATATGGCAGATGAAAGTGATAAAGTGACGAAACTATGGGTAACAAATGTAATTAACATTTAACCAAACAATAGCACATAGACCTAAATGGCTAAAACCTAACATATTCACCCTCGCCAGTTCGCCGTTGATTTCCCCTCTTCTTTCTCGCGCACACGCAGAGAGTTCAAACTCAACCAAAAATGGCGGACGTGGTACAGTACAAGCTAGAGCGCATGATAAACGAGCTCGACGACCTCGAGCGCCGGAACCTTTTCTCCCGCCGCGAAATCGCTGAAATCGTGAAACAGAGGCGAAAATTTGAGTACAGACTCAAGCGTCCGAGCCCGCTCAAGCAAGATTACTTGACATACATTGATTATGAGAAGCAACTGGACGCCCTTCGCCTCCTCAGACGAAAGGCCGTGTCTCGGGAGTTGAAGAAGAACGGCAACAAGAAATTGAAGAAATCAGTTTCAGATTTTGCCGGTGTTTCGAGAATTGTTGAGATTTATCGTTTGGCGACGAATAGGTTTAAGGGAGATATTCAGCTCTGGTTTCAGTATCTTGAGTTTTGTAGAGAACAAAGAAATGGACATATGAAGAAGGTATATATATATACACATATGGAATTATCGGATAGTAGAAATTTGAAGTGTGGACTTTTTGAATTTTCTCTTTCTTTTGTCGATAAAGTTTTATTTTTGATGATTTAAGAATTTAGAATTTGATTTTCTAAGTTTTGTATTTGTTCGTACGTACGTGTAATGTGTGTGTACATCGGTTGGTAAAAAAGTTAATCATTTTTCATTTACTATTTAAGCTTGCAATCAATATTGTCCTAAAATTGGCAATGAACAATGTAAATTTAAGTCGTTATAATTTGTAAGTTTTGTATGTGTTATTTGGTTCTGTATTGTGTGAAATTGGAATATATTTTATGATATCTTATTCAAACTAATCATTTTAGCTTATATGCTTTTTTTAATTGTGCTAAGAGTATGTATATATTAGCTGTATGTCTAATTAGTATTGAGTGTTTCTGATGTCAAGGCTGCTTGACCCTCAATTAAGGTTTTAACTATGGTTTTCGAAATCTTAACTTTTGTTAATACTTAGGTCCTGGCCCAAGTTATCAGGTTTCATCCTAAAGTTCCAGGGGTTTGGATTTATGCAGCAGCTTGGGAGTTTGACACCAACTTAAATGTAGCAGCTGCTCGTGCTCTAATGCAAACTGGTTTAAGAGCATGCCCAACTTCAGAAGATCTATGGGTAGAGTATCTTCGTATGGAACTCACATACCTTAATAAGTTAAAAGCTCGGAAGGTTGCTCTTGGGGAAGATGAAGGAACACTAATTCGGGAGCATAATGATCCCGAGGATAAGCAATGGCGAGATGAAAACAAAGAGTTATTTATGTCTCTTGATGACAATAGGGAGAATGATGAGGCATCAGATGTCAAAATTGGGGAGTCAGATAAGAAATCAGATTTGTTTCGAGAGCAAGGTTTGAATATTCTTCGAGCCGTTTACAGTGGTGCAATTGACGCTCTCCCTTCAAATTTTAGCATGAGAACTCGGTTTATGGAGATTCTTCTAGCCACGGAGTTAGCACATTCAGAAGAAATGCAAAAAGAGATACTTTCTGACATGAAAAGAGATTTCTCAAATAATCCAGAATATTGGGACTGGCTTGCAAGAGTTGAAACTGTTGGCCTTCATAGTAAACAGGAAATGAGTAAAGAAATTATGTTAGATCAGCTACAGAAAGCAATTCAGGTATGCTACCTTTCCACGTTATTATTTATAGGTCTTGCTACTATTTTCAGTATTTTGCATGTGTACTCAATTATACTTTAGAGTTTAGAGCCACTTAATTTAGCAATTTATATACATGTTACTTTACTATGTGTTGAAGATTCTATATGTTGGATTCATTCCAGTGTAGCTGTGTAAAACGTTGTATTTAATGTATCTATGATGTACTGTAAATATATGATCAGCACGTGAAACTAATGTATTGATTAGCATGTCATGTAAAATGGAAATCCATGAGAATGGAATTCATATCCATTCAAAAGAGTGCAGAGACTCTTCATTCGTAAAAACCATATCCAATAGTATTTTTGCTCTGGCAATCAGTGTAAACTACACATTTGCTGTTTAGTGAATAGGGCATGAGTGAGTCTAGGCTTCGGGGGATTATAGGATTTGATGAAAACTCATCCCTTACTCTCATTTTTCTGTTGCTTCGTTTACCCATTTATCCTTCACTGGGTTAGTGGGTTTTCACATATTTTCTGTTGCATTCCAGACAAGCATGCTTAGTTGTGTTCTTGTTGGGGTACCTATAGAGATCTCTTGATCACCTTGCATTTTACATATATAGATTTATGAGGAGGCGTTGAAGATTGTGCCAACAGCCATGATGTTTAACCTTTATACAAAATTTTTGGTGGATGCAACTTTTCACAAAAATGGAGAGATTCAGAATTCTGCTATTCTTGGCTCTTCAGCTGATGGTGTGGATTCTTTTTCACACGTATTAATGGTGTACGAAAAGGCTGAAAGAATGGGTTGCATTACTGAAGATCTTGTGTGCCAGCATGTAACATTTTTGTTGGAACTCGGGAGATTAGATGAAGCTAGGAACTTGGCAGAAAAGCTTTGCAGTGGAAAGCTTCTAGATGCAGTGCATTTATGGGTTTTGCGGCTATCAATAGAGATCACATGTCTTAATGAGAAATCTCCTTCTCCAAGCAAAGCTGACCTGTCATTTGTCTTCAAACTCTTCAGAGGCATTCTAATGAAAGCTTCCATTTCAAAGGCTGAGAGCTTGTGGGTTATGGTATGGAAATAATAGTACATCACTTTCCCTTTGCTTTTGTGAAAGTTGAGATTGAAATGAATATTGTTTTGTTCAACTCGTAATGTCATGTTAAAATTTTGAGTTACTTGACTCTTCTTTTTGATTTGTGTACGGGCCACTTGACTCTTCTTACTTTAAAAAATGGCTTATATAGAAGTTGTTTTAATTTGTATATCTTCATGTCAACTACAAATGCTTCTACGTATTTACCATCTTGGCTTTAATTTTTTGATATTTATTTTTTATTTTAACTTTCTTTATTTGTGAGAAAAAAATGAAGGTTTGATCTTTTTTCTATACTGTATACTCTGAATATACATGTTCCCTAACAAGTTAGAAGATAAGGTTTCAGACTCCCCCCAAAAAAATATTTTCTCTAGCACCAACTTAAGTTTGATAAGAAAATTGAGCATCATATAATGATAATGAATCAAAGGAAGCACAATATAGGAGAGAGCAGTTTTTCGTGGTGTTTTGGAATCACTTTTAGCCAATGTATTAGGATTTTTATAAACCTTCAAAGCTATTTTGCATTTCTTCTTTCTTCTGGACAACCTGATGTACTCTAGGACCTCCAAGTTTGCAGAATAGTATTATATTATCTCTGACAGAATGATTCCCCACCTTCTTTCATTTCATATTGATGTGCCAGAGCCATATTCAGACTATCTATTCAATATTTTCAATTTTTAATTTGTCTAGTATGCCATACAATGTATGTGCTGTAGATGCCTATTTGTTTTCTTGATCCAAACACAAGAATGGAGTGTTTCATACTGATACACATATTCTCTCTTCTTCCATTTTATTTTTTGAGCTGATTCGCTTGTAGGTTCTAATGTTTATTTAGGAGGGAATCATCTTGAGTTTCATGTTATTCTTTAGCAGTAGTCGTAATTCTTCTCACATTTCATTCATGAATAATTTGATGACATAATTAATTTGTAAAATTCATATATTTTTCCTCTCTTTGTAGGCTTTCAAGTTTTTCGCAAATCAAAGACGTTATTTTGACAAGCTTGTGGAGATATCCCTTGTTTTGTTGGCTAAAGATGGTGGTAGTGATGTTGGATTTTCACTATCTTCTGCAATAGTAAATTTTGTTCTTCAAAAGGATGGAATTCAGAGTGCAAGAGAGATGTATAAGCGGTATGTACCTAGATCATCAGCTTTTGAACATTATTTTCGTGGATTTCATCATAGTGACCTTAACCCTTCCTTGCATTTTCAAATTATCTAAATTTCAGATATTTAGCAGCAGAATGTCTCCTCTTATAATTAACCATACTAATTGCTTCTGACTCTTCTTTTTGTCTTGCTTCCACAATATGCAATTGTTTCTAAGAACAAACTTAAATTTAGAAGTTGACTCAATAGTACTTGTATCAGCTATGTACTTGATTTTAGCACGTCAAACATGTCATTTTTTTGTTTCCACTTTGTCTACCCTACACGGTTCATTTTATGAATTAATTGCTTGCAAAAAACCGTTGGCTGTTTTGCTTCTTGTGCACGTGCTTAAAATTATTTAGAATCAAATTGTGTCATATGGGAACTTATACAAAACCTTCTGTCTTGTTTCAAGTGCAGATTTCTTGCTTTACCTCATCCTGGTCTCGCAATATATAGAAATTGCATTGAGCTGGAATTGAACCTTGCATCTGCAGGTGACAAACCCTGTCTTGTAAAAGTCCAGAGATTATTTGAATCTGCACTTGCAACATATGACCAAGATGTGGGTCTGTGGCAAGATTATTATAATATGGAGTGTAAGGTAAGGCTGGCTCTTTTTATGCTTCCATTACTAAAAATCACCTTAGGGTGCATGATCTTATAGGGACAGATCACTCTAGAGAAGAACCACACTAGATTGTGCAAGTCTTTGAAAAATTATCTTGGTTGATTGTTGCTAAACGACTCTAATTTCCTGCCTCCCTACTTTAAGCTCCCAAAATCCTTCACAGGTGGAGTTAATACCAAATCCCTCGTGACTATCTAGATTTAGGACGAGGGTACACTCCATTACACCTTCCACCCGATATTCCCCATTACACTTTTGGTAACAAAAATGTTACATTTAGTGACACAATAATATTTGTAGTAAATAATCGCGATGTGTATTGGGAGAAATAGGGTGAAAAGTATAATGGTGGGGGTGAGATTTATGTTAGCTAGGCTCGCTGAAATCCTTCTTTAGGGAGAGTTTTTGACAACCCATATTTGATTATTGCAGATGGGAACATCAGAAGCAGCTGCTGCTGTCCATTGGCGTGCAAGGAAGACACTGAAAGACAATGCGGCATTTCTGACTAGTAGAAATACGTGATGAATATTTACATGTGGGATCACGTTCAATTTTGACTTGTTTAGTCTTCCTCCCTTTCCATTTCCCCCTCATATTTTTGTATTTGTAGAAGAAACAGAAATCAAATGATACGAGATAATTTTATTTCCCGTATTTTGTCTTTCCCATTCGCTCAGGCTGCACTTGTTTTTCACAAGTCGATTATATATAGGCAAAAGGAAAGAGAGAAACAGAGTCAGATCTATCATCTAAATCATGTATTTTGATTGAAAGTCCACCAAACCTGAGCTTTTTATAGATACTAATTGGATCATCAGATGATAGGGAAAACAAGGAGATTTGCAGGCTTCTCTTTGTGGCGTCCTCCAAATTTAAGGGGTGTTTGTTAAGAGCTGAATCGGTCAGTGCGTTTGTTTTTGTTTGAATGGCTGAATCGGTAAGATAGACGAGCTGAATGACTAATTCAGATTTTTTGGGCAAAATGAAGTAAAAAAAATTTAAAACATTTAAAAAAAATATTAACAATTATATTAAGTAATATTAAATAAATTAACAATAATTTTGAATTTTTTAAATGTGTAAAATAATAAGTTTTGTCATTCAGATATTTTAGACATGTCAATTATCAAACAGGTTTTTTTTCATTCAGATTCAGTTCATTCAGATTCAGATTTATTCAGTTTTTATCAAACACCCCCTTAGTAGTGCTGATGAGACGAATCCCATTATACTTCATGTTGCCGACCATATTATGATGTTGTTCCTTATGTTTTTTGGTTTCTTATGTTTTTTGTTGTATTGTCTTACTAGGAGAGATTTGCTTATGTTGATCGTCTTTCATGACATATACTTGTTATGGATAAAAAATGGACATAATAAGTCATCTTTATTGTCCACCGGAAGAACCAACGACCGACTATTAATACCGAACAAAGATTAAAAATAATATTATATATGCTATTATTAATAGTGGACGAGTGATTGTCGTTAGACTTTATTTTATACAGTAATAATAATATATGTCAATTTTTAATTCATAGCATGTACGTGTTATAAATAAATAAATATATATATATATATATATATATATATATATATATATATATATATATATATTGTGACGCCCCCAAAATTAGGTATACATCACTCATTCTGAGTCGCCAAATACATGGTAAAGAATTCAAATACAACTTAATAATACAACTGTTGAGCTGTCGTATAGAATACGACCACAGTTAACTGTGAGTTTTAATACAAATGTATATAACTCTCATGGTGCCTCGACCACAACCTTACAATGGTACTTTACATATACCCATGATTTTTATTAGTCCAATATTTTTATTATGACTTTCATCATAATCCACGTAAACAGATCATTTTCATAACTTAACAAGGAATGAAATACAAAGGATCGTTCACCATGCATGTGGTAATCCACATAGACAGGTTATTCCAACAGAATAATAAAGATTGCAATAACAGAAGGATTCACCATACATGCAATAGAGACCGCACAGACATGTTATTCCCAACAGAATAATAAATAATGGAACCAGGTCTGGCGTAAACGCTCAGACAGGATATTCTGACAGAATAATAAATAATGGAACTAGGTCCGGCGTAAACGCACAGACAAGATATTTCGACAGAATAATAAATAATGGAACCAGGTCCGGCGTAAACGCACAGACAGGATATTCCGACAGAATAATAAAGAACGGAATATTAGAAGAATTTCACCATGTATGCAGTACTTTGCATAGACAGGTTATTCCAACATAATAATAAAGAATGGAATAACAAAAGTTCTCTTCATGAATAAGAACGAAAGAATACTCATTATAAGTACAACAAATAATACCCCCTACCTTTGAAAGAAGAGTATTCCGACCGGTAGGGCGATGATATACTCGAAGAAACTTGTACTACGCTCAAAACTTTCTTAAACTATAAAGAAATACGCTCAAGATTATAGAAGAAGAACTCTCTCTATAGTTTTTCTCTCTAGAGTTTCAGTGAATTCGTAAGAAATAATGAAGGAATGAGCTTCTATTTATAGAAAAATGGACTGCATAGTAACTAACTCATGAACGGTCCAGGTTGATTTACTTTAATCTGACGGTCCATATTTAAAGCAAAATCTTTTAAATAAAATATAATAAATTTTATTTATAATCTAATAAAACGAATAACTTTATAAAAGATTTTACTATGCAAATACTATGCAGGCACTATACAAACACTATGCATAATAAAATATAATATATTCTAATTATTGTCTAATAAAACAGATAACTTTATAAAAGTATTCTATTTTATATAAAAAGATTTTACTATGCAAAACACTATGCATAATAGAATATAATATATTCTATTTATAGAATAACTTTATAAAAGTATTCTGTTTTATATAAAAAGATTTTTTGTTTTATTACATTAATAATACCAATAAAATAAAACTGAGTGACTTATCACATAAGCATCAATAATCAATATCGTGCTATTTATCAAAATAGAAAAAAATTTGAATACTTTTATTTCATAAAATTCGGGGTCTCTCTCTCTCTCTCTCACACACACACACACATATATATATAGTCTATTTCTGGTGCATACTTTTTTATTTTATATATCATGCTCACCATTTTTAGCGACGGACCGACGATGGTTTGGTCCGTCGCTATAGAACAGATAAACGATGGTTCGATGCGTAGCTTCTCTGATATACGCAACAGACTGAACTGTCGTCCGGTCCGTCGCTAAAGGTGATGAGCAAAGTATGTTAAATAAAGGGGTATACATTATCCTCTCCGTATATATGTTATTTACTGATCATTAAAGAACCAATTCTAAAAAATAATTTTTTTCCCCAATCATAGCTTTTAGAATTGCGAAAAAAATGTATAAAGACAATTGTTCTAAATCATCTATATTAATAAGATAAAACCTATTTTGAATTTGGGCGAGAAAGCAGAAGAACGGTTCAGACTTATTCTGATTGATTTGGTTGGGAAAGCACAAGTACAGTTCAGATTCATTCTAATTGATTTGGGCGGAAAATGATGGTGGAAAAGGAAGGAGGAGAGAGATGAAATGAAAGTGAGATTGTTGAAACGGTGAGAGAGAGAATTTCGTTACGCCGTACCTTTAGACACGAACAATTACTAGTTCCATAACACACGTCATGCAAAATTTTTATTTTAATATACAAAACCTTGACGGGAGATATTTTTCATATTATTGGTAGAATAATTTTTTTTTTCAAGGAGTTTTTCTATAATATATGGATCGTCCATTTATTTATGACTTTATACAAAATGTATAAAGTTTAAAATCTGTAATAGAAAGATTAAATAGTTTGGTACTCGGCCCCTAATCTTGTGCACTACCTTATTAAATATGTGGCCACATGAAGCTGTGAAAACACTAAACAGAATCCACGACGAAGGAATAAATATTTAAATCTCACCAACCTCTCATTTATTAATATAATAAAATAAAAGGAGATTAAAGAAACACTAGTAATAAAAATCATCAACTTATAATTTTATATTATTTTTTTCTTCTTTTTTCCTGTTATTACTCATCAAAATTTTAGAATTATATTTATTTGCAAAAAAATATACTTGGAATCGACTATTTTTTTTAATTTAACACTATTTCAAAATATTTTATTCTATAATGAAGAATTAATAGTTTTTTAAATAGTCTTATTATGAATTATTTTTTGTCATTCGTATAACTATTTATAAAAAATAATTATATAATCTCATGATAAATGTGAGATTAATAATTTCCCACATATTTAAGTATCAAATGGCTTTATGGGTATTAATTGATGAACTCTCACAAGGTTTATGTTAATTTTTTAAAAAATTAATTCATTTTATGTTGGTTACACCTATAACTCACATATCAAGTAATTCTCCTGATTTAAAGTTAAAGGTATATTTTGATTTTAAAAAAATTATACTATAAATTATTTAAAAAATATTATTAAGTATAAAAGTAATTAGTTTTAGATTTATAAATATCACAAATTACTTATAGAGAGAGAAAGAGACAAAGAAATGGAGACAGAGTTGATGGGGTTGATCCAGAATTCCAAATCCAAGCACCACTCACTAACGATGGGGTTCGACTTGGCACAGAAATCCTCTTCCACCCACTACATACCACCAAACATCTCCATTTTTCTCTTTTTCTATCTCATTATTTTATTTATAGTAATAAATATAAAGAACATATTTTTTATTTGTATATACTGCCATATATGTATACTTATATTATTATAAACAACCCCTTTTTCCTATATATATATATATATATATATATATATATATATATATATATCTATAAATCAGTTGGTATGGTGTTAATTTAAGCCCTCCCATTTGTTTTCTTCAAGAAAGAGGGGAAAAACAATCCCACGTAAAAACTGAAGCTTTTTCAATAGTAAGTTCTTCTGAAATTCTCTTTTTCTATTGTTTGGATATATATATTTCCTTCTTGTATTTTACTCTGTTTAAGAGATCTTTATAGGAGCCGGGAGGTGACTGAATATACTACTGAGATCTGTGTGACTCAATTAGATTTAAATTTACTGAAGCATATTGCCATTTTAACAAAGAGTAAAATAAACCCACCATAATTTGCACATCTATATTTGATTAACAGTATCAAATTGATCTCATTTAGCTGATTTTTGTTATGTAGTATTAACCGTTTATCTTAGAGTGCCAACTGGTCTTTTCAAATGGTGTATGGTACCCAATGGATGATGAAGTTATGGAAGGAAGTCTATTTTGTTGTTTTTTTAACATATTCAATTAACTTTTTTTTTTGTTTCCCATATTCAAACACATTATCTCTATCAGAGAAGAAAAAATATTTGTGGGTTTGTTGCCAAAGATTGTTGAATTTATTTTTTATAATCATCATTATGATTTTCTATTTGATATTCCAGCCATGGGGTTCTGGTTCTCTACTTCATTAGAAATCAACTTCAAAATTATTGCCCTGATTCGACGAACCCAATTTTCATTCATTCAGGTGTTTGTGTAAAATAAGATGAGAGGAGCGGGTTTCTGGCAACTTGGACAGTCAATCACCCGCCGTCTTGCTCAAGCTGATAAGAAGGCTGTGGCTCGCAGATGCTATGCCAGTGAAGCTGATCTCAAGAAGACAGTTCTGTATGATTTCCATGTTGCCAATGGTGGGAAGATGGTGCCATTTGCTGGTTGGAGTATGCCAATTCAGTACAAGGACTCAATCATGGACTCTACTGTAAACTGTAGGGAGAATGGTAGCCTCTTTGATGTATCACATATGTGTGGGCTAAGTCTCAAGGGGAAGGACAGCATTTCTTTTCTTGAAAAGCTGGTCATCGCGGATGTTGCTGGACTTGCCCCTGGGACCGGGACATTGACCGTCTTCACAAATGAGAAGGGAGGGGCGATTGATGATTCAGTGATCACCAAGGTGACAGATGATCATATATACCTGGTTGTGAATGCTGGGTGCAGAGACAAGGATCTTGCACATATTGAGGAGCATATGAATGCATTCAAAGCCAAAGGTGGGGATGTGTCTTGGCACATCCATGATGAGAGATCTCTTCTAGCCCTCCAGGTTAATATTCGAAGTCATCTTTTACAACTCATTTTTAAACTTTCATGTACCCTTCAAAGTATCATATTTTTTACCAAGTTTGGGCCTCTAAATCAAAACATAATTCTACCGTTTGTTCTTGATATCATTTCTTACTCCAAATATCATTTTTAATTTGCATTAAAATATTTACTTTTTACTTAATAAAGTCTTTGCCATGTGGGTCAGAATATTGTATACAATTAGATGCAATATCTGCATTAGGCATAAACAGAAACAAACACCTCCGCCCATATGATGTATCTATCCTATAACTGATATTTATATATAATTTTCTTCACACCTCTGGTGCAGGGTCCTTTGGCAGCTCCAGTTCTTCAGCACCTTACAAAGGAGGATTTGAGCAAGCTATATTTTGGGGAATTTCAGATATTGGATATCAATGGTGCAAAATGCTTTCTCACTAGAACAGGGTATGTCGCTATCTGGTTTCTGTCTAAAGCAATCACTAGGTTTTTGTGGTGATGGGACTGCATACTTTACTTGTATGTAACGTGGTGTTTGCAGAACGATGCCATTCTGTTTTTACATTTACCAAAGGTTATAGACTGAGAAAATTACAAAAGTGTGCTTATCAAATGGATTCATCTTGTGCGATTAGGCACATGCCTAAAAACATTGATTAAACTTATCAGGAGTCTATTATGCGATATATATAACTTGATTATCATAGATAACTGGTCTTTCTGAAAAGGCTACAAAACTAAGTCCTTGCACATATGGTAACTGGGCATGTATCTTAACTTTTTCAATCAAACCATTGTTGTTTCTTCTCACTATATCTACTTTTTTAATCAGGTTTATGTTAGTAAAGAAATTAATGCTCAAGTTCTTATGATTATTTGGAGTGACAGGTTATGATATAATGTTGATAAATATTCTGTGATATCTATGTTGGGAATCTGGTCTTTGGATTTAAAATTCAATCTCGTTGATATTTCAAGTGCTTTCTTTTGTTGTTTAGACATTTCTATGTGGGGATGGATGGGTGATGCAAGGACATTATTCCTTTTTTGGTGTTCTTGTTGAATACTTGTAAAAAATACCCTGTTTTATGTTCTCTTGGAGTGTTAATTTTGAGGTTTTCAAAGGAGACTGAACTTTGAAGTAAAAGTTATCAGAGTCCTCTTCTTTTGGTGGCTTATAATATGACAGAGAGAATTGAAGAACGGACACTTTGATCACATAGGCATCATGCAGTCCTGCAAAAGGATAGTTGAAAATTTTCTCTGTTACTGTATTCATGTTGAGTTGAAACTTGAAAGTTTACCTTGCTAGAGTTCTGCATATGATAAGCTATAGTAGGATTGCATTCTCTATGAGAAACTTGTACGATTTGATTAGGAAGGTGTATGTAAAGCAACAATAAAACATAAATGAAAATATAAATCAACTCAAGCTTAAAAGACCCTACAGGCTAGCTTAAAAATAACAGCATAACCCTTGGCTCTGAAAGAAACACATAACCAAACTAACAGCTTATTAATATCTCTAGCTCTGAAAGAAACACACATGAAAAAACACTAGCAGCATATTAATTTTTTCTTAATTTTAACTAGTTATCCAAGTACACACATCACCCCATGGGCCTTGCCTTGGTATGAACCAATTTTCATTCTATCTATTTCTTTTCCTTGGTATTCTTTTTGCTTGCATTATGTTACACCTGTAAGATTAGAACCCTGTGATGATTGATCCATGAGTTGGCTCTGTCTTGTTAAGTTTAAGTTCTTACACGTTATTGTTATTATTATTATTATTATTGGAACATGGTCCATAGTATTGTTGAACAAATGGGATACTGTAGAGTCCATAGTCAGTAGTCAACTTCTCTCACCCAGGCTTTCTAAATAATCGAACACCCTTTTCCTAAGGTTAGGACTCTCGGTATATATTAAATCTTACTTACAAATTTTAGGTAGAAATGATTCAGTTTGGAACTTTGCTCCTATGACCAGTATTGGAATCCAGGAAGCTGTTTCAGAAACAAAATTAGGACCTCTAAGTTTTACATAATTTCTGCTTTGAGTATTTGCTGTTGAAACAATGTATTGCCGAGTGTTTCTTTGTCCTGGAAAATGTCTTACGGCATGTTTTTAGCCAAATTTGGTTGGATTATATTTAAAATTGAGAGTTTAATGCAGGCCCACTTTGGCCGCTTGCAAAATGGTGATGAAACCATATCCAATGATTCTATTTGAGAATTCACGAGGAAATTATATCGGAGTTGGTTATAATTCCTGAAGAGTTTATACTAAATCATGTAGTTGAAAGGTTAAGTTGCCTAAAACACTAATGAGAATCTTTGACACAATGTACTAGTATATAAGTAATTTAGTCTCCCACCATACGCGCAAACATGTATTATTTTTCCCCCCACCATGTACTAATACAAAAGTTATGTAGGTAAAGTGATTAGCTTTGTGTTACATGAGGTTTTCAGGTATACAGGTGAAGATGGATTCGAGATCTCAGTACCTTCAGAGCATGCTGTGGACCTTGCTAAGGCAATCCTAGAAAAATCTGAAGGCAAAGTAAGGTTGACGGGGCTGGGTGCTCGAGACAGTCTTCGACTTGAAGCTGGCTTGTGCCTCTACGGCAATGACATGGAACAGCACACTACACCTGTAGAGGCAGGACTTACGTGGGCCATAGGAAAGAGAAGAAGAGCAGAAGGGGGCTTTCTTGGAGCGGAGGTGATTCTTAAACAAATTGCAGACGGCCCATCAATCAGGCGAGTTGGTTTGTTCTCCTCCGGACCCCCTGCCAGAAGTCACAGTGAGATTCAGAACGAGAAGGGAGAAAACATTGGGGAAGTCACAAGCGGAGGATTTAGCCCCTGCCTGAAGAAGAACATCGCCATGGGTTATGTCAAATCTGGATCCCACAAGGCAGGCATCAAAGTTAAGATTGTGGTTCGCGGAAAGTCGTACGAGGGAGCCGTCACAAAAATGCCTTTCGTCCCAGTAAAATATTACAAGCCAACTTAAAGTTAATTCTTGTTTGGAATTTGATACACCTTGGTTGTCCTAATTATTACCCACTTCTACATGTTTTTGAAATGCTACAATCAATACCAATCTTCATTTTCTCTCTTAGTTTCCAAGACTTAAAAGTACAGATGTGTTTATCTTGCATGAGTTTTTATGAATATAGACATATCCTGTACTTTTGGGACTAGGATTCCTTTCCATTTCAAATAAAAGGACTCTCCATTTTATAGTCTAAATTTAAAATCATCTTTCTCTTTTTTCAGCTTGATATTACATTCTAACACATTTTAAATTTAAATCCTGAAATAGAATATCCATTTATTTAAAATGGAGAGGATCCTTGTCCATACTCTTGTGAGCACAGAACACAACTGCATTTGCCATGTGCTTGTGCAGGTGTATGCAACATATAGACCAATGAATTTTAACAATACTTGTGTGTCTCTCATTCAATGTATTTTGTCCATCCAATGGTTCACATGTTCACACTGCTACAAACTAACATATAAGAATCTTATATAATAAAGCTTATTAACATTGCATGGTTCGTTTAAGTGACTCCAAGAACCAGAATTAGAGTCGGGTAAAAAGTAATATTCGAAAAACTCATTAGCAGACAAAAACGAAATACAAGTAGTTCATCATGCAAGGTTCATTGAAGTGACTCCAGATGAACACAAGCCTGAACCCTGAAGTAAAATCAGGCATCAAGTAAAACATTTAAATACACTCTCATTTGCAAACAAAAAAGTTATGGCCGCAATGGAACACGTTGATGGGGTGAACAGCAGAAACCCCTGGATCTAAGTTTAAGATAAAACATTATTCTCCCTCAGCAAACCTGGGCGTACCAAATATAAAGTATTCCAGCACTTAACGACCATGAAGGTGCGTCTACAGTCTTTATATGTCAAGCAGCAGTCTCCTTGGGTCTTCAACAACATCTTTAATGCGCCTCAAGAAGAAGACAGCCTCTCTCCCATCAATCAGCCTATGATCATATGTTAGTGCAATGTACATCATTGGCCTCGAAACAATTTCCCCTCCGACAACCATTGGACGGTTCACAATTGAATGCATACCGAGAATAGCCGACTGCAACAACCATACAAAAGAATATGTAAGACTGCTTTATTCCCACTGGAAATGAAAAGTTTCTGACAATTAACCCAGTTGGATGTGGAATGTGCAACCAAATTTTCAATTGTTACATCAGTTAAAAGTGGCAGCATCATACCTGTGGGGGATTTATGATCGGAGTACTTAGAAGACTTCCATAAACACCTCCATTAGATATTGTGAATGAACCTCCAGCCATCTCATCAATTGATATGGAGCCATCAGTTGCCTTCTTTGCTAGGGTGTTGATCTCTTTCTCTATTTCAGCAAAGTTCATTTTATCAGCATTGCGTATAACTGGAACAACAAGGCCCTTGAAGAAGAAACATAGAGGAAGAAACTTTATTTTAGATAACAGTCTAAAGTAACAATAGGAACTTGACTTCAATGATCAATAAACGCCTCTTATTTCTTTTTGACAAGTCAACACATCACGGTATATTACATTTTCAGGAATATTTTATCTTTCGGAAGAGCAAATATGAGCAAAGAAAACTTCCTTTCAAACATGAGCTATAGCCAAGTGGTCTAGTGGAAGTTGATAATGATGGTCAAAAGAATAAACTACAATTCAACAAGCAAAAATTCAAAATTGAGATGATCACAGAAAGAAATCCACATGGGTAAAGGCGCAACAAGATTCCAAGAAACAGGATATTCATACAAAAGCTCTAAATATACCAGTTAGGGACAATGCACACAGAGAATGTAGAAGAACTTTTGAGTAAATAGTATAGCCAGAAACTTCAAAAATCAATTACTTTAACAAAAACTGTTAATAAACAGGCATACACCCTGAGTTTCACATTACCTTAATAAGATTTTTAGTAAATGCCACGATAAACAGAAAAATATCAATGGATGGAATGGAACTTAACCATTTTGTTTCAAATTGAACAGGATGTACCAAAACAATATATCAACTTTTAGAGCGACTTCTCTTTCTATATTTTACTGCTTCTGAGCTTGACTAAGTAGAATTCAATTTGTTTCGTGCTTTTAGGCACTCTGATTGATTAAGGTATGTTTATTTTCTTGCAAGAGGTTGTGAAAGCGATGACAAGGAATAACATTGACATCGCTTGTTCAAGACCTTTTGAGGCCAGGCTGCGAGTGATTCTCGTGAATCCCCTAGAGCCTTTTACTGGATTGTGGTGGGTGAGGACAAGTCGCATCAGAACCCCAAAACAAACAAAAAAGAAAAAGAAAGGAGGTTGGAAACACAAGAGCTTCAAATAGGGTTAGGACTTGGGAGTCGGCTCCTTGCGATCACATTTGGTGAGTTGGATAAACAGAACAAAGGAAAACCCTTTCGAAAGTGTCTATTTTGGTAAATAATGTTATAGAAAGATGAACTTTGCAAAAAAAATTAAAATAAGACCTGTAACAAGTTTTATAAACCAGAAACATTCGACTAACATTAATAAGTCATAAACCTCTGAAATGTGGATTAGCTCATTGCATAGACAACATCCACTGTTTTATAAATGACCCAATGCATTTTTCCAAAATGTATTGGGGACAATAATCAAGGATTATACTATCATCTGTGATTATCATGCAAATGTGGCAGCAAGAAATTTCTCTATTAATTGCACGATGCAAGGAAGAAAATAGGCATCAAGGCATGAGAAATGACTCACCTTCATATATAGTAAAACATTGATAAGAAAAGTACAAGACTGGTGTCCAATTAAGAGTCAACCAAATAACATAATATGCCTAAACTGCAAATTTAACTGGGCCTTTTCATGATTTCACCTAGTGGTCCAATAATTGACCTTCACATATAGTTAATTATTGATAGGAAAAGATTAAGATCGAACACCAATTATGAGTCAAACCAAAAAACATGCATTTCTAAACTGCAAAGTAAAATGGCTCTCCGAAAAAGCACCAGTGCTAACACAGCAAAACTGTCATCACAGTATCACACTACTAAATATGGTGATTAGGATGGTGTAGACCAACTTGCACTTTAAAGTCCATGGACAACACATGCACCACTGAAATGTTCCATTATTTAATTAAAAGACATCGGAATCATTACAACTTGTGACTGACCTTCGGTGTACCAACAGCTATACTAATATCAATATAATCTCTATAAATGATGTCATCCCCATCAATAACAGCATTAATGATTGGCTGATTCTGGAGCCCGCTAACAGCAGCCTGAAACAAAATAAAGTGTTAGATAGAAAGTTATAAAACGAATAGGTGCACAAAATAGTGTGAACAAACACACAAATCCAACTGTACATGCAAGGTGCTGAATACCAGCAAATGACTGTACATACTTTGACAAAACCTGACATAAGTCCTAGCTTCACTCCATGCTTCTCAAGGAAGGCATCTTTATATTCAGAACGAAGCTTCATCAAATTAGTCCTAGACATTAAGGGTCAGAATGGCCAATATGTTAAGTGTCATAAGAGTGAAACAGGGAAAAGAAATGGATCCCAATCAGAAATGATAGAAGTTATAAAATTTATGAAATCATGCAATACCATTGTATTGCATTTGTCTAAATTATACTGTTAGAGATAGGTGTAAAACCACAAGGAACTATATGTTAGCAGAAGAAGGATCCAACATACAAAATATTTATATAATTAATTACACTTACATATCAACGTCGTTAAATGTGGTTAGCAATGCAAAAGTATTTTGAGAGTCTTTCAGCCGTGTTGCAACACGTTTCCTAAGCCTCGTCATTGGAACCTAAAAGAAAAATAATTTTGAATATTAAACAAACCAAGATAGATTTGTTAACCTCATGAAATAAACATATTGATAAATAATTAGAACTACAGTTGAGCATGCTTAATAAAACGAAAGGGGTATGGTTAAAGATTAGAGCAAAACAGTAACATGACATAATTCAAGAAGTTATTAGAAATCCTGATGCTTACTCTTCTTTCCCTTTCCTTTGGAGGAAGTTGGGGTTCAGTGGCTGAGGGTCTAGAAGGTGGCACAGAAGGTGATTTAGGCTTCTCCTTGGGCGGTGGGGTTTCTACCTTAGGAATTTTCTTTTCCACCTCCTTTTCTGCAGGAGCAGGCTCAGATGCAGCCTTGCTAGGTGCCTTCTCTGATGGAGCTACATGTGTAACACCTTCACCAGACTTTGAAATGATTGCTATCTTGGTACCTGGTTCCACAGTGTCACCTTCTTTGGCTACAAACTGAAAAAATTACATGGGCAAACATTAATTACACAGAAACATAATAGATCTTCAAACAAACAAAAAAAGATAACATCAAAGAGATTGTAATTAACTGATATTATGGACCCTACTAAAATTTAGTAATTTACCTCTTGGATGACACCCGTTTCAGGACTTGCAACATCAATTGTCACCTGAATGAGGTAGCCGAAACTATTTAGACCAGACAATGATACTTGCGATGGTGCAGAAATGCTAAGTTCATAATACTACCTTATCAGTTTCAACTTGGGCGATCGGCTCATCAATACTAACATGATCACCTGGTTCTGCTCCCAGTTATCATAGAATGAGTTCAAGACACTCACAACTCACTAACTTTACAATTAGGTACATATTTTCATGAGTGCAGAATTCAGCAATATATGACAACTTACTTTTCAGAAAAGCGGCTAGAGTGCCATCAGTAATAGATTCACCCATAAAAGGGACGACAGCAGCAACCAGCTCACCTTCATTACAGAAAAGGATAAAATGAGCTATGCAGATCTTAAAGTAATCACAGTGTATATTCAAGAAGGAAGAGTCAAAAGAAAATATGAAATATCATACCACTATCTGATGAAAATGACCTACTCCACATCAAGACAGAATTATCTGTTTGAAGAAATGATACGACATCCCTGTGCCCACAAAAATATTTTAGGAAAGAAATGTTAAGGAACTACGTTTGCCTTTGTTTTGTTCCCTCTTTGTTCATCTTGTTTAGCCATTAATGATGTGCAACCAAGTAAAAACCCATAAGTCGGAAATTTCTAAGTGAAAAATCTTCATCTGGTTATTCGGTCTAAGATTAATGAGAGCTAAATGAGTAATAGCAATAAGAGACATGTAAAGAGATTTTACCAACCTTATAGGCCTTGAATTAACTGGGCAACCTATCCATGATTTACAAAGTTCAGCAACACGAGAAATATATATTTGTATTTACATAATTACTCTTATGCCAAAATTAGAGAACCGGTCAAATTACCTTGGTGACAAACACCGAGTACAATTTTTGATCCTCTATTAAGATGTAGCATCTGTAGAAGTTCACATGTACAGAAGTGTTTTTATACAGTGAATATCAAGAGAACAATAATCTTGAAGTGAACCATGGCATGAAGTAAAGGAAAACTATAGGGTAGAAGTACAGAGAGTTCATAGTAGTTAAAAGAAAAAAAAATAATTAAGATCCCTAGTCTTTGAATGTGTAGTGCATCATTCATAAGGAGTAAGTGTCGTTATAATTCCCAAAGTGTTTGCTTCTAGACTTTAGTATTGGTTAACGTTAGAAAAACTCTTGAAGCTCCTCACCAATGATGATCATTATCATCTCAGCTAAAATTTAGTATTCAGAAATGTGAAGTACTGTAATAAACAAACAATAAAAAGTGCCAACTAATCAAAATTGTCTATAGATTCATCAGCATGGAAACAATTTCATATCTCTAAAACTAGTAATTAGTGATGCTATGGCATCCCAAAGTTGCTATGTGCATTTAATTCTCTAACGCCGAAATTATTCCGGTACTGATCAACAACTATTTTGTACTCCTAACAGAAACTTTTCCAAAAATCCTAAATTGATCAGCATAACAACAAACAATTAACTATTCCACATCACCAAAACACAAAAATGGAAATTTAGACTAGCATGAGTAATACAAAACACAAGTCCAAATAAGTTAAAATTGGTACTAAATAAAAATACCTCATTCACCGTTGCATTGGTAATATAAGTTCGTGGAACTGATGCTGCCGCTGCAGGTCGAACCCGTCCCAATGACTGCCCTAAGCTCTGAAAACAAACACAATCTAATGCTTCAAAAACAAAATATAGCTAGCATACATACACACAAATAGATACAACTATGTCCAGAATATTAACAGCGTCCCATATAATAAAAAAGGCTAACCGAAGAAGAAGACCCGCCGGAGGCAATTTTCCGCCTTATAATAGCCCACATCATACCTCTAGTTAAAGTAGAGAGCTTCTGCCCTAACAAACACCAAAGATCAGAAAACAGAATACTAGAAAAATCGAGAAAATCAATCAAGCTCAATGAATCACAGGGGTTTTAACAATGGATTTGAAATCCACTGGATTCAACGTATCAGCACAATAATTCAAAAAAGGTGTAAAATTAGAAGATGACGGTCAATTCAATTGAATATAAAAGTGTGAAAAGAAGACCTAGATGCGCCGTTTGATTAAATAGGTAATAAACACATCAAATGTCAAACCATAAACAGAAGCACGTGTATATAATGAGATATACATATAAACTGTAAATGATAAAGAAACTATACCTGGTAATAAAAGGAAGGAGATGAAGATGCTCGAGGAGTTAGTTTGCTTTGTTACAGAAAAAAGAAGGATTGGAGAAGAAGAAGAAGAAGCGAATCAAATGCATAATTAGCGATTTCTAGAAGACGTGGGCTGGCAGATATGGAAAGTGTACTCAGACCCGGTTTTTCGTTAAAATAAATAAATTTGGTAATTCTGCTGTGGCTGTGGTGTTGACCACCGAGGGGAAATGAGCTCCAAGCGAGTTTAGTAAATCTGACACGTGTGATAATCTCGTTCGACAAATTCAGAATGATTTTCTCATTTATTTATTTACTAGCAACAGTGCCGTGCCTCCGGCACTATGGACGTTGGGATTTATTCTAAATTTTGGACGACTCATATGATTTATTGAGTGAGCGAGAAATTCAAAATTATTTGTATTTTATTAGATAGATGGATGGTGGGATTTATCCCAAACTTTGGACGTCCTAAATGATTTATTGAGTGAGCGAAAAATTTAAAATCATTTGTATTTTATTAGATATAATTAGATATATAGAATATAGATATAGATAGATAGATAGATAGAATTAGATAGATTGTATTTTATTAGATAGATGGTGAGATTTATCCCAAATTTTGGACGGCCCAGATGATTTATTGAATGAGCGGGAAATTCAAAATCATTTGTATTTTATTAGATAGATTTATTCGTTTGTAATAAATTTAAATTAAATTATAATTACGAAATTTATTAATATATTTATTGAGAATTGAACGTGAGAATTAAATTTTTTTTTCTCTTATCGAATTCAACCTGTAATCTAAAGGTCACAACACCTTATTGACAATTTGAAATCTTAATCGCTAGGCTAAGATTTTATTGACAAATTGTATTCGTACATAGTAACACTCAAAAAGTTATACAATGAATTTTTAAAGTCAGTTAATATATTTTAAATTTAAAATAAATGTGATTTATTTAACTTTTGTAAATATAAATAACAGTACTATTGCAATGTATTACAATTTTTATAATTATATTATATTACTTTGGTTAGCTAGTTAGGGATATTTTGGTCAATATATTATATTAGCTGGGTCCCGTGCCTCCGGCGCTGTATGGGCAGTGAGATTTATCTCAAACTTAGAACGGCCCAGATGATTTATTAAGTGAGCGAGAAATTCAAAATCATTATTAAATAGATTAGATAGATATATGTATTTTATTAGATAGATGTATGGACGGTGTGATTTATCTCAAACTTTGGACGGCCCAGATGATTTATTGAGTGAGCGGAAAATTCAAAATTATTTGTATTTTATTAAATAGATTTCATTTCATTCTGATATAATTTTTGAGTAACGTACGTATGAATTAAGAGTTCGATTTCGATTTCGATTTTATTATGATCTGATTCCGATTTCAACTATCATTTCATTCTGTCCTAAAATTATTCTGTCTAACCAAACAGCCCGTAAGTGGAATGGACCTTTCAAAAGTGAAACAAGGAAAGTGCATATAAGATCCATGTATCATGTGTGGAGCTCTTCAAATTGGGCCTCATAAATACGAGAAAGGTAGCCGGTCCATTTTGAAGGTCCAGTCCACTAAAACATTATGAATCATCATAGTCAAATAATCATAACCCATGAATTATCAGGATAATTCCTAACAAAAGGGGTACAAAAGAATAATATAGCATCATAATTATCTTTGAGAGGGATAAATAATCGGTTAATCCGCCCACCAATGTTTAACACGCCGAATTAGTCAATGGCCCGGCATTAATCTCTATGTAATGTTTGATATTTTAAGCCCCAGTCAAGAATCAACAGCCCTCGGATGGACTACAAGAAAGAGAGTGAGAAAACAGAGAATAATCAAATCCAATTTTTACTCTCTTTCTCTATCTCTTTCAGTTGCAGTGAGATTTTAGAGAGAAAGGAAAAGGGATCATGGGGTCAGTGGCAAAGAAAGGTCTGCAACAGTACCTTTTACAGCTTCAGCAACACCCTTTGAGAACTAAGGTCTTTTAATTCTTTCTCAAACTTGTAATATTTTGATTCTGATTTGATTTATTGAATTGGGTAATGTTTATTTTTGTGATTTCTGAATTGGGTAATGTTTATTTTGTGATTTGAGAATTTTTTTTTGAGGATCTTCGTATTGTTTTTGCAGGCTATTACGGCTGGAGTTTTGTCAGCAATTAGTGACATAGTGTCTCAGAAGCTCACTGGGATACAAAAACTTCAACTCAGACGCCTTCTTCTCAAAGTGGTATGAATAATTTAGCCTTACTGATGTATTATACATTTGTGTTATTATTTCTGAATTAATGGTTTGATGCTACTTGCCAATGCTAATGATCTTGGTTTGGCACTAGATTTTCTGGTACTCCTATGACTTACCAGAAGTTTGGAATTTTTTTTTATTTTTTGTTCAAATGGCAATGGGTTGACTTTATGTTTTTCTCACATTTCACCCCGAGTGTAAAAGTGTTTTAAATATTGAATCTTATGGCAAAATTTGGAGGTCTGGGTAAATCTATAAGTACAAGTAACTCAAAATAATTTGATTATCCAGTGCGTTTGAATTAACAACATTTGTGAATCTACCTAATTTTCTTCTCCAGAATTTATATTTAAACTACGAGGCCAGAATGTAAACTTTATGGCTGTTTTTTTTAATTCTTCAGTAATTTTTTCTTTTGAAAGATGCCATTTTTCTTTAATAAAAAAAATATTCAGTTTCAAGTTGACTTTGATCTAGCTACAAATCTAATAAGTTTAGTTGGGTAAAGTGAAAGAATTTTCTAAGTTCAACCAAGATTGTTAATTCATATTTTTAAATAATCGAAGTTTTGCTGGGGCATTGAAGCAACTTCAGTTTCAAGTTGACTTTGATCTGGCTTCAAATCTCAGTTTAGTTAGGTAAAGTGGAATAATTTTCCAAGTACCAACCAAGATTTTTTTATTCTTATTTTTAAATAATCGAAGTTTTACTGGGGCATTGAAGCAGCTTTCAAAGTTTATGCCTTTTCTAAACTGATCTAAGGGGAACCAGATGCAAAAAGCACATGAATTGTAAATAAAAAAATTGCTACTTTGAGATCCATCAGCCATCAGCTACGTCTCAATTTAAAAATTCATTTCCAACATATGATCGTCTTTTGAAAAGATTGAAGGGTGTTCTATTTTCCAATTTGTCTTCATATCATACTGTCACGTGTATTAAGTATATGTGGTGGTATAAACTACTTTAAATTATATTAGTAGAGGAAAAAATATTAATTTTTTCCCTCTGATGGTCGTACTTGACACGATGGTCAAGTGCACACTTGTTGAAGGCTGAGTCATGGGTTGAACTCCTGGAAACAATCTTTCTGTAAATGGAGTTAGGCTGCGGACATTTGACCCAGCCTCGCACCCTACTAGCCTTGCGCATAGTGTACACCCTTCCCTTTTAGTTCGACTTCCAAAATACTCTCCTTTTTGGTGCATTTGTGTATGTGTGGGGAGGGGAGGGAGAGAATAATATTAATAACGTTTGCTATAGTTAGTCAACTACCATCTTATTTTTCTGAAATATTTATAATTACCCTTCATGTTGAAAACATCTAATGTGAATTTTATATGAACAGTCTAGAAATATGTACTTATAGTATATTTTCCCCTACAATGAGAACTTTTAAGGAAATATAGTAAAGATAAGGTGCTGCATTCAGTTATGCTAGTTTAACGAGATGATTTCTTTTCCACCGTAAAGAGACCAATTAATTTTCTTTGTGCCGAAGCTAATATCTACTTTTTTGAAGCCACTCAGTAATCAGTGATATTGAATATTATAAATGTTAAACTGTTAACTTTATTTACAAAATGATTTTCTGGACTTCGATCGCCTGATGTTAGAAACTTTTTTTACTTTTAACTAGGCTCTGTTTCCATTAGGTAAGAGGCATATATAAGGTAGAGTCAGAACTCAGAAACTTACCCCAAGTGAAAGGAGCTGACCGTCCTGGTTTGCTTCTCCTTGCGTTTGTTTGTGCAAAAAGGAAAATTTAACTTGCATTAAAAAGAAGAGAAAAGAAAAAATGATGTAGTTACAAATAGGAAAAAGTGGGCAGATCTACGATCGACTCCTTTAGTGTGACGAGTTAAAAAAGTTCTTACCACCCCCTCACGTTCCTCCCATTTTTAAGGATAAAATATATGAATTGGACTAACAGAGCATCATTCTTCCCTTTTAACTATCCCATTATCTTTACTACAACTGAAGGAAATTTTATCTTTCTCCCCTTTATCTTTTTTTTATTTCTTATCAAACAGACCATTTGTTATGATTCGTTCAATATAGTTGAGAATATGCGCTTTCTCTACCTTTAGTACTATCTAGAGTAATGTTTGGAGGATTTATTTATGCTAATCACATAGTTTTTATTGCTTATGTTGATATGAACAAATTGTCTGCAGGTTAATAGTACGCATTACTAACATTGTTAAATGCAGCTCTTTGGAGTTGCTTATCTTGGTCCATTTGGGCACTATTTTCATATGTTTTTGGATAAACTTTTCAAGGGGAAGAAGGATCCCGCAACAGTTGGTAAAAAGGTAATTTATGTAGCCTTATGTGCCTTTTGTTTTGTAAGAAGATGAGTGGGTATAAAATTTGATTATCTTTTACAACCATTGTATCAGCAATGTCAAGACTCGAGACTCTAATTCATTTTTGTCTCATTGGCAACTAAGCAAGTTCGTTGTGTCTCACTTCCGCTCTTTTAGTTTTCAGTGCAGTTTGGTAATTAAACAGTTAATCCAGTACTGTATGTATTTAACAACGGGTTGTCTTACACCCTAGTACTACCTTTGTTTGCAAAGTAAATTGAATGTCGAGCGATCTTATTTTTCAAACGGAGGGAGTAGTATTCTTAGCTTAGAGAAGTATCACCCGTTCATGAGTTCATAAAGTCATTTCACCAGATGGGAAGGATAAGATTTAGGAAAGGAAAAGAGAACAATATCATTATTCTGAAATGCCAATGAAATAATTTCAGGTCTTGCTGGAGCAGTTGACATCTTCCCCCTGGAACAACATGCTTTTCATGATTTACTATGGCTCTATAATTGAGGGTAAGTCTGTGGAACAATTGGTAAATATATAATCTGTTGTTGAGAAACGAGTTTCTATATCTCCTTATGTTTAATCCCAGGATGAATTGTGCCAATGGCAACTTGAAGACAAAATCTGAGAATGAAATGCAAATTTACTGGATAAAATTGGATAGATACTGTGCTAGAAACTCTGACTAATTTAGATGACGTGGTTGTTACTGTATCTAATTTTATAAATACCGCAGGAAGACCCTGGATCCAAGTAAAATCTAAAATCAAGAAAGAATATCCGACAGTGCAGTATGCGGCATGGACGGTATTCTGTTCTATCATATGAGTTAGGTTATTTTCTTCTTTAGTACAAATTGAATTATAGACTAATAACGTTGCATTAAAATGCAGTTTTGGCCGGTGGTGGGGTGGATCAATCACCAGCATGTCCCACTGCAGTTTCGCGTCATTGTTCAAAGTGCTGTCGCGTGCTGCTGGTATGTTTTCCCTTTAAAAGTTGTTCCTGCTTATGGTTCAACTTTTTCTTTTTTTCCCGCCCTTGGTTCTTACCTTTCTTTCCCATTTTTTATTCTCTGTACAAAATTCTTGTAGGGGCATATTCTTGAGTCTACGTGCTGCAAGGTCAGTGGCATTGAGTCCGGTTACTAAGGGTTAAGCGGGATGCGGTAAACTCGGTTGCAGACGTGGAGTGAAAATCGTGTTTACTAGCACGTCTTATGTATTATGCAGATGGATGATTTGTGTTAGTACATTATTTCTAAGAACTATTTAGCACACGTAAGTGAAATCTGGTTGCTTCTCTTTGAGCAATCGTGTAATCGGGGTTCTACGCCGAGGTATCTGTTATCTATGTTGGGTTATTCTGTTGAAAGATTGTACCGTTACCTATTTTTTTCTTTTCTGTTATTTATATTGATAGAAGGTTTATCGAGTAGTTTTGGTTCTCTTCTCATTTACTGCATATGTAGTTTATAGTTGATAGTTGATTCTTCTCTCGCATATGTAACATGCATGTATAGGGAAGTGGTTAGCATGAAGTTTATTTTTGAGTAAGCAATAGGCCAATAGAGTACTGATACGCATGCGATGTTTTATTTGTGTCAGCATTTTATTGGTCAATTAATCAACTTACCAAAAAAATAAATTTCATGCTAACCGGATTCCATTTATATGTTTCCAAGTTTATTTTAAAGCTCATGACTAAAAGTTATATTATTTATATACAAGTAAATTCTTTCTACGTGTGGAATTGGGGTGTTGCATTTTGTCTGTCTAAAATTAAATATATACTTTATTTTTAGACTATAAAATCGCATATAATATGCATGTTTGGTTACAAGGCTTTTGGTGCGTTTAGAATCAATTTTGTTTGTTATAATTTATTTTAAACATAGTTTACTTAATTCACAAACACAAAAGCGTTTGTGGCTGAAACATAACACACTAATATTAGTGCATTTTGTTTGGAGATTCAAACGTTATTGATATCGTTGTAAACGTTGGTAACCGAACAAACTTAAGGTACCGGTACTTATATACTAGATAGATTGAATATTGATATATGTCATTATTATTACTGCATTTCACAAATATATATTTTGAAAAATAATTTTTGATATATGTATTTAATTTAATATTAAATACATACTAGCTAGTGTACTCTATTTATAATATTGAAATAAAAAACTAAATTGGAAAACCATGTGAATGTGCATTCATATTAAACACTAGGCAATGTGGTGGTGGAGATGGTCCGTGTTGGTATGAATTGATTTCAATTTATTTAACTCGTTATTATTTGTGTTGAAAGTCAATATAGTAAACGTCCAAGAAGCTGGGTAAGGAGTATAATAATGATATCAAATACAGGGAGAAGAAATATTCTAATACGTAAATTGTTACTCCACTATTCAGCAGCACATGCACAACAGGCCGGTCTGGTCTGGCCTGGCCTGGGCTTATCAGGCCTTGGGCTTTGACCAGGTCAAACTAGATCGTTGACTTTTGGCCTTCAGGTCAGGCCAGGCCTTGGTCTCTGGGCTGTGACCTGGCTAGGCCTGCAGGCCAGGTCAGGCCAGGCCCAGACCCAAGGCCAGGCCAGGCTAGACCAGGCCCAAGGCCAGACCAGACCAGGCCCAAGGCCAGACCAGACCAGGCCCAAGGCCTTGGCTGGTCTAGTCCTTTTTTTTAATGTTATATATTAAATATTAAAAATATAAATAATAAAATATAAATTAATAAATTTTGTAAAAATGATGCAAGATTTTTGAGATTTATTTTATTTTAACATTCTACTACACACCAATATAAATTGAATGATTAGAACAAAAATAAATATATTCATCTTAAATTACAAAAAAATGTAATTTAGATGTAACTTGAATATAAAACAAATTGATTTCTTAAATATATGTATAATTGTCTACTATGCACTTCGTAGAAAATATTGTAGATTACTTAAATACTGTAGATTACACTTTTATTTTTTGAATATAAAGTTAGTCTCGATTTTATTTTCTTATAGTACGTATTAGAATCGGTTGGACATATATTTTGTAAAGTTTAAACACACATATATCTTTTCATTTATGATCATTAAACTCTTACATGGTTATATCTCAAGTATTAATTCCAGTTAGTTTTCAAATTAAATTATGAAATTTTTATTTAAATTGGTACAACAGAATACCTAAAACATAACCAAAATCATAAATCCCCCCAAGAATTTAGCATATCCAAATTAATGAAGAACTTGAGTATTTACAAGAAATAACCTTATTATTAATATTTAATATTAAAAATTAGTTTATTGATGTATTAATTAATGTTAATATTTAACAATAAAGTAACAAAGAATATTACTAAAATTTTATTGTTAAATATTAGTACTTTAGTATTTACAATAAATTAACTTATTATTAATATTTAATCAACTAAGTAACTAACTTATTATTAATATTAAATATACTAACTAGTTATATTCATTGAATACGTATAGTAATTAAATGTATCAACAAGAAATCAAGAATAAATAATTAAAATTTTAAATTTTATTGATGTATTAATTAAAACTAATGTATTATAATTTATAAATTACAACAATGAATAAGTAAAAATTTATACTTTATTGATGAATAATTATAAATTTAAAGTTCAAAAATTACAAATAATTAGATAAAAAATCTTGTAAGGTCTCAGACCAAGTCAGGCCTCATGCCAGGCCAGGCCAGACCCCAGGCCAGGCCCAAGGCCAGGCCAGGCAGGCCTTTTTACAGGCCAGACCAGGCCAGATTTTTGTCAAAAAAAAGTGGCCTTTTCAAGCCTTCCAGGCCAAGCCTGACCGGGCCAACCTTTGACCAGACCGGACTTTGACCAGGCCGGCCCAGGCCAGACCAAAACCAAGCCGCAGGCCTCGGGCCTTTTGTGCATCCCTACCCCATCCCCCATTCAAAGCTCAAACGTTGAAAATTAGACCCCTTCAGTCTTTTATTCCCATAACTCTCTCTCTCCCCTATATATATATACCATGTAAATCTTGAAACCCAATATCATCCAATATTCTTTCAAACTTAGCCTAAACATATATTTATCAACTGAATATATTATTATTACAAGAAAACCCCAAGAACAGATAATAAAGCATCTCCCTATGGCAACCCTTCAAGTTTCAAGTTTCTTGTGTTCATCTTTTTCTTGTTCCTCAAAAAATTGCCCAAGAGGAATAAGTACTACAAGGGCTGCTATGAATATACCAAAACTAGCATTAAATTCTCTGTCTCATCCAAACCTTAAATCTAGAGGTTTTGTGGAGGAGTTAGAGTTTATAAAAGGTGGTTACACAAATACCCTTATTGGGGAAGACTCTCCTTTGAGTCATTCCGGTTATACTTCTAACATTTCTATTGTTTCTGATCCGATGGTAATCGCGAAGCTCTACGCGATAATGGAGGCTGTTGCGGATAGAATCGAGATGCATACGAATATATGCTTGCAGAGAAATAACTGGAATAGTCTTCTTTTAACATCCATAAATGCAATTACACTTGCTGCTGCAACAATTGCTGCTACAAGTGCTGTTGGTTCCCCTGTTTTGGGACTAAGCCTCTGTTCTAGTTCATTGTACGTAGCAGCCACAGGGATGTTGATAATTATGAACAAAATCCAACCATCCCAATTAGCTGAAGAGCAACGAAACGCTACGAGATTGTTTAAACAGCTTCATTCTCAAATTCAAACATTGATTGCTATTGGTAATCCTGTGGCTCGAGATGTAACCGAGATAATGGAGAAAGTTTTGGCTATTGACAGAGCTTTTCCACTTCCTTTGCTTGGCGCAATGCTTGAAAAATTTCCAGCTGCGGTGGAGCCTGCGGTGTGGTGGCCTAAACAAAGACGTAGACAAGCGAAAGGACGAAATGGGAATGGATGGAGTGAAAGATTGGAAGGAGAAATGAGGGAAATAGTTGGGGTTTTGGGGAAAAATGACAAGGCTGATTATTTGAGGCTGGGTAAAAAGGCCTTGAATATTAATAAAGTGTTGGCAATTTCTGGCCCTTTGCTAACAGGTCTAGGGGCTGTTGGTAGTGCTTTTGTGGGTTCACCTTCTTATGGTTCATGGGCTGCGGTGCTCGGGGTTGTTGCCGGTGGTTTGGCAAGTGTGGTGAATACAATGGAGCATGGTGGGCAAGTTGGAATGGTGGTGGAGTTGTACCGGGGCAATGCTGGTTTTTTTAGGCAAATGGAGGAGTCTATTGAATCAAATTTAGAGGAAAAAGATGTTGAGAGGAGGGAAAATGGACAAGTGTTTGAAATGAAGGTGGCTTTGAATTTGGGAAGGAGTCTTTCAGAGCTAAGAGATCTTGCAAGTTCCTCAAGAAGAAAGGGGAAGGAAATTGAAGAGTTTGGAAGCAAATTGTTCTGATATAGTGATCTATCTAAACTTGTCATAAATTTTGTAGTGTACTCTTGTAAATGTGTAACATGAACATAATTTGTGTGGTTTGTAAACTTGAGAAATGACATATAGGTAAATGGTGACCACCACTCGACTGAAAATAAATACATTTGAAATGATCCACAGATGTCCCCAAGGCTTGCCATGTGCCGAACCTGTGAGGCTATGAGGAGACCTCTATAAATATCAAAATCAAACAATAAGAGAAAGTTAATACTGAAACTTTTAATACCTCCATTGTTGGCATACTTAATACTAGAGGTATATATCCCCCCAAGGATGGAACACTTTACCTACTGTATAAAATAAACCAACATAGAGGGGAGGATTCTCAAACTACTTTAAATATTGGGAGAACACTATGCCTTCTGTATAAACAAATGGGTTTCTATTTTCTATTCCCATCAGCTTTTTGAATTTGGCCTTCCTCATTTTTGTTCCCTCCTCTCTGTTTTTTTTGCTATAAAAGGCAGCCAAATGAGGAGAGAGAGATACACACAAAAATACATACTCTCATCCGAGAGTTTAAGAGGAGGGAGAGAGGCTTCTTTTGAAGCTTAAGAAAAAATAGAGAAAAACATTGTGACGCCCCCAAAATAGGTATACATCACCCATTCTGAGTTGTCAAATATATGGTACAGAATTTAAATACAAACTTAATTATACAACTGTCGTGTAAAATACGACAAAACATTATTGAGAGTTTTGACACGAATATTGTCTTCTAGATAATATTCAAACTCAAATGGAGTCTTCATTACAATTATTATCACACTATTTTTATAAAATAGTGAGGACTACTACAATCACCATCTCGGACCGTCACTCTATTCCCCGAATAGTCCCGGCTACGTTCTCATTTCCTGAAGAGAAAAACGAAAGCAAAAGGGTGAACTCAACTAGCCCAATAAGAAATATTATGACTAAGATAATGCATAATAAATTATAATTAACATTCAACGTTGTTAAACTGATAGAATACAATAAACAACAATTTTAAATGCAGCAGAACAAACAATCCATTAGAAGAGTCAAGTAGAATATAATATCTACTATCTTCTATGATTTAAAAAGTTTATCATCAATTTTATGTTGAGACTCAGCTTAATAAATAATCCACATCACTGAATTATCCATGCACTACGGGCCAATGATATATATTCATTAGTATCACATCCACGAATTATCCATGCACTACGGGGCAATGATATTCGTGTAATCACCAATGGTCATGATCATGCCAACAACTATCCATCAATGCACTACGGGCCAATGAGGACTTTTATCACATCATTTGTAACATTGCAGGTCATGATTATACCGAATAATCCCTGGTTATAATCATACCAATCAACAGTCCATCTATGCACTATGAACCAAAGATGATTTTTATCACAATATAAGCACGAGGATGGTGACAATGATATAAAAATTCAATTAAATGAAAGCAAATGATAAATTTTAAAGATTTATAATTCAATTTATCCAGAATTCAATAATGTCTAAATTATCAACATGATACTGCTTTGTGGAGTAAAATTCAAGAATAATATTGTATCAAAAATAATTTGGACCGAAAAAAATCAATTTTTTTATGAATAGTAGCCCAGGTGAATAGTACCCCGTGAATAGTACTCCGTGAATAGTACCCCATGAATAGTACTTCGAGAATAGTACCCCGCGAATAATACCGTATTTATGAATAGTGTCGTACGTATGACTAGTGCCGTACGTATAAATAGTGATGTATAAATGAATAGTACCCATGAATAGTACTCCAGAATGAAAAAATTAAAATTTAACAAGAATGTTTAGAAAAATATCATTGTGAAACGATACTAGATGAAACGCAAATTTTAAGGATATTCTACTAATTTCACGGAGTATAGAAAAATACTTTAACAAAATGAGTGTAGAATTAGGAATACGAAACGAAATAATATTACTTACATACTACAGAGTATGGAAGAAAATATTATTTCATACAAATATTGAAAAAAAATATATCCTTTACCTTAATAGAAGACTTGATATTGGAATAGTGAAGTAACATAATACTTTTCTTCTTCCTCTCTATAGTTGCTCTTACGAGTCTTAGTGAATTGGTTAGAACGAAAGCAGAAATGAGCTTCTATTTATAGGAAAACATAATTTCGATAATTGCACATTTAGGGGATCGAATTATTACAGTATAGTACCATCATCTTTACCTCCATTTTTAATTTAGTCCTGCAAGTATTATTATCAATCTTGCACCACCTCCCCTAATAGCACATGCATGTGAACCAATAGTTCTATACATGTGAGCCAACAATAATTTGCATGTGAACCAATAGCAATTAATTACTCATTTATCCGATTAATTGCCCGTTTGGTCAATAATAACAAAACCAGGAAATCACAGAATTACCTCCTTTGAGGGTAATTGGGTCACAGAAGAATTAAAGAAAACTAAATGAACAAACATCTTTAATCAACACGAACTTATTCATCATTAATATTATAACTCACAATATTTAACAACCATATTATTCCTAGGAAAGATAGGGCATTCCGATAAGGAATTCTCCCTATTGGCGCACAATTAAGTTACCAAACCTTTTCGTCGACAAAACTTTCTAGACATCGTCAATAATGCAAATAATAATATGAATAACTTTATCATCTCAATTATTAATTTAATAATATAAATATTGTGCAAATGATACTGTGATAATAATTGAATAAATAATATGAGAGATACTATGCATCAATTACTGTGACAATAATTGAATAAAATTGAGTGACTTCTCACGTAGGCATCAATAATCAAAGATACTGTACTATCGTGTGCTACTATGCAACCACACGTATTAGTGTACTTTTACCACTGGGTATTTCAACAGTTTAGCGGTAAAACTTTTGTCGTTATTTTTACATCAATATTTGTAGCGGAAATAATAATTCATTAGAAGAGTTAAGTAGAGAATGAAATCTACTATCTTCTATATATGAATTTAAAAGTTCATCGTCGATATTTTATCCCTGTAACATCAATCAATATATATCTGGAATCAAATATACATCTTTGCACTACAGGCCAAAAATATTTATTAGTTGGTCATGTTCATCTAAACACATGTTCATCTTTACACAACGGGCCAAAAATATTCATCAGAAATCATTTATAGGAAAATGCTTATATCAGATCAATACTTCAGCGTAATGATATTGAAAGAAATAATATTATATATGAAGAAAATAACATCCCTTACCTCGAAAGAATAGTACTTCTGGTTGGACTACTGGATATAGTGCTGAAGGAATTTGCACCGTATAGCAACACTCAAAGTATCAAAATACTCACAAGAATACGCTTGATAATATAGAAAGAGAAAGAGAGAAGATTTTAGTTTCTGGTGTGATTTTCAATTCTAACCTAAGCACCCTATTTATAGGAAAATGCTTAGAACACCAAAGCAGAAAATTTAATATAATATTATTATTTGTTAAAATTTCATACGTCCACTTTTGAAGATCTGAATTCAGCAATTAATAACACATGCTAGACCCACTTAACTCACCAAACACGTTTTTCTTGAAAAAAAATAATTAAAACTTCTAAAAATCAATTATTTCGGAACTTCAGAACTTCAATAATTCATAATAAATAACCCTTTTGTCAGAAAAATTCGAACTACATGTCTTTTCCATAGGAAATTTCATTATCTACAACTTTGAAAAAGAAAGTTTTTCCAAATTCTAAACAAAAATTGACCGAAATCCACAAACGAGCGATTTTACAAGCTATAATCAAATTTCAGTCAAGAAATGTGGTCCACCGACACACAAAACGTGTGTTAATCATTTAATGCAACAAAAATACTGTTTCTCCTCATATACTCATATATTCCACATTCATTGTAAAAATATCACCATTATTATATTATTAAAATATAATAATATAATTAAATGAATTATTTAATCAGAAAAAGATAAAATATTAATTTTCAACAATTGTCACATTAAAAAAATTTCTCCATCTATATCCACATAAAATTAATATTTTTCTCACCATATAAATCAATAACTAATTATTCACAAATAATATTACAGAATCACAATACTGACAACCAGGCAGTTCCCAAGAAAGAGGGGCTTTCCAATAAGGATCTCTCCTTAATGGCGCGCAATTAGATGATGAAACCTCTCCTTAAACAGAACTTTCTAGACATTGCCAATAATGTTATCCAATAATATTGTTTAGATAATATAAATTATTGCTCCGATAATGGAAAATACTGTGTAGTGACAATTATTGAAACAACAGTAATATAAAATTAATATCAACGCACCAATTATTGAATCAATAAAATAAAATACTGAACAATAATTACTGTAACAATTATTGAGTAGTGTCTTCTTACGTAAGAATCAATAATTTGTGCAATACCCTGTGCTACTGTGTTTTTAACCACCGAGTATTTTAACAGTATTAACGGTAACAACTACGCCGTTATTTATAAACAACTTATATTTGTCATTTTCTTCATCCAATTGATTTCCGTTATGGGGCCCACACAAGGCTGCGCCGTCGTACGAATATTCCCCGACAGTAAGAATATTCCACGACCAAACGAATATTCTCCGATAAAAATGAATATTTTATAACCACTTTCTTATTTGAAATATTTGCGCATTTTACCCATAACTAACCACATTAATCAAATCAACCCTTACTATTTCAAAATAATGAATAGAGGAAATTTAATTTTATTTATAATAAGTTGGGGTCTTACAACCTCCCCTCCTTATGAAATTTCTTCCTCGAAATTGACATACGTACCTGGTGTTTCGAAAAGGTGAGGGTACCTCGCTTTCATTTCCGTTTCCAACTCCCAGGTCATTTCCTCTATAGCATGGTTTCTCCACAAAACTTTAACTTGTGGTATAACCTTCGTGCGTAGGACATACTGCTTCCTATCCAAGATCTTAACAGGTACCTCCTCGTACGTTAAGTCTTCAGCTATCTCGTTCGGTTCTAACTCAATGACGTGGTTCGGGTCTTTTACATATTTACGAAGCACAGATATATGAAAAATATTATGAACACGAGACATACTTGGAGGTAATGCGAGTCTATAGGCCACATTTCCTACTCGGTCAAGAATCTGAAATGGACTAATAAATCGTGGATTGAGCTTTCTTCTCTTCCCAAATCTTGTAACTCCCTTCCATAGAGCAACTCGCAACAATACATGATCCCCAATACCAAATTCCACATCCTTTCGATGAAGATCCGCATTACTCTTTTGTTGATCGTGTGCCGTTTGTATACGTTGTCGAATCATTTTGATCTTTTCCGTAGTCATACGTACCAAATCAGGTCCCAACAATGTTGCTTCACTCACCTCATTCCAACATATTAGAGAGCGACACTTTCGTCCATACAATGCTTCAAATGGGGCCACCCTTATACTTGTCTGATAACTGTTGTTGTAAGAGAATTCCACAAATGGTAAATACTTATCCCAACTCCCTTTAAAGTCTAGGACACAGAGTCTTAATAGATCTTCAAGAGTTTGAATAGTCCTCTCTGATTGTCCGTCCGTTTGAGGATGGTATGCCAAACTAAATCGTAAATCCGTGCCCATAGCTTTTTGCAAGCTAACCCAAAATCTTGAAGTGAATCTTGGGTCACGATCCGAAAATATGGATACTGGCATGCCATGCAATCTTACAATCTCATTCACATACATATGAGCAAGACGTTCAAGGGAATAAGTCTCCTGTATCGGTAAGAAATGAGCATATTTGGTTAACCTATCAACGATAACCCAAATAGTATTTATGCCTTGAGAAACCGTGGGAAGACTCGTAACGAAATCCATGGTAATGTGTTCCTACTTCCATTTCGGAATCTCAAGTGGTTGCAACGGACCCTTAGGTACTTGATGCTCCACCTTTACACGTTGACAAGTTAAACACCCTGAGATAAACTTTACAATCTCTCTCTTCATATTGTTTCACCAAAATGTATGTCGAAGATCACGATATATTTTAGTACTTCCAGGATGGATTAAAAACGGTGTATTATGTGCCTCCATCATGATCTTGTACTTCAAATCAGAATCGTTAGGAACACAAAGTCTGGAGTGGACTCGAATTATTCTTTCTTCATCGATTCTTGCTTCTGGAATAGTACCTTCTTGTACTTTCTTCTTCATACGCATCAACTCCGGGTCTGTGGCTTGAGCAACTTTAACTTTTTCGATAAAAGATGGTTCTATACGTATACTTGACATCATTGCATGGGTCCCCAGAGTCTTGAATTCTATCTTCATTTTTTGTAAATCAAACAAAATAGGCCTTTGTGTTAACAACATCGCACTCGTTCCCGCATATGATCTTCTACTCAACGCGTCAGCTACCACGTTCACTTTTCCAAGATGGTATTGAATGGTGTCGTCGTAGTCTTTCAACAGCTCGAGCCAACTTCGTTGCCGCATGTTGAGTTCCTTTTGGGTGAAGAAATATTTGAGACTTTTATGGTCTGAATATATCTCCACTTTCTCCCCATATAGATAGTGCCTCCAGATCTTTAGCGCAAAAATGACTGCTGCCAACTCTAGATCATGAGTTGGATAATTCCTCTCATACTCTTTAAGTTGTCATGAGGCATAGGCTATGAATTTCCCACGTTGCATGAGAACACATCATAACCCTTTGCCTGAAGCATCACAGTATATAACAAATCCATCCGTACCAGATGGTATTGTCAGAATAGGTGCCGAAATGAGTCTCCTCTTGAGCTCTTGGAAACTCTTCTCGCATTTCTCACTCCATACGAATTTTTTATCCTTCCGAGTCAGCTGAGTTAATGGGGTAGCGATTCGAGAAAACCCTTACACGAATCTTCGATAATAACTAGTTAAGCCCAGAAAGCTACGTACTTCGGTCACCGTCTTCGGTTGCTCCCAACTTTGTATTGCTTCAATCTTCGCCGGGTCAACAGATACTCCATGTTTTGACACCACGTGCCCAAGAAATGCTACTTTCTCAAGCCAGAACTCATATTTCTTCAACTTAGCATATAACTTGTTTTCACGCAGCCTTTGGAGTACCAGCTTCAAATGGTGCTCATGATCTTCACAGCTTTTGGAATATATGAGGATGTCATCAATAAAGACAACAACGAACTGATCCAAATATTCCTTAAATACTCGGTTCATCATATCCATGAAAGCCGCAGGAGCATTAGTCAATCCAAAAGACATGACTAAGAATTCATAATGCCCGTACCGAGTTCTAAAGGCAGTCTTTAGAATATCCTCAGTTCTAATCTTCAGCTGATGATATCCAGAATGAAGATCGATTTTTGAAAAGAATTGTGCTCCTTGTAACTGGTCAAACAGGTCATCAATACAAGGTAGCGGATACCTATTCTTGATAATAATATGGTTTAATTCCCGGTAGTCGATACAAAGTCGCATACTCCCGTCTTTCTTCTTTACGAATAAAACAGGAGCACCCCAAGGAGATGTACTAGGATGAATGAAACCGATGTCCAACAACTCCTGTAGTAAAACCTTTAACTCCTGAAGTTCAATATGAGCCATTCGATATGGGGTTTTAGAAATGGGATTTGTGCCAGGTTCAAGGCCAATAAAGAATTCAACTTCATATTCTGGGGGTAGACCGGGAAGTTCTTCAGGAAATACGTCAGGAAAGTCAATAACAACATGAATATTATTCAAATTTGACGTGTCTTTATTCAAATCCATAACATGGGCTAAGAAAGCTTGACATCCATTTTTAATAAATGAATAACTTTATGACTTGTTATGACAGTGATTGATTTTAGTGGTTTAGTTACTTGAATTCGTACAACAGGTTGGTTAGGAATATGAAAACTAACAACCTTACGAAAATAATCAATTTTGGCATGATGAGTAGTTAACCAATTAATCCCTAAAATCACATCAAAAGCAAGTATCTTTAAAGAGATAAGGTCAACAGGTAATGTGATGGTGCCAACTTGGATCAAAAAAGATTTATAAACAGTGGATGTGATGAAAGTTTCTCTTAACGGAGCTTCAACAGATCAGTCAAAGTCCAATTTCTCTGGTGTCAAGTTTAAACGTTGAGCACAAGCAGGAGAGATAAATGAATGGGTAGCACCGGTATCTAGTAAGGTATAAACTTCACAAGAAATTTATGATTAGATTACCCGTGATCACCTCATTTGGGTTCCTCGTATTTTGACCAGTCACGACAAACGCTCTTCCAGGAACCGTTGACTTTGACTTTTTTGGGACAGCCTTTTGAGTCACCATCCTCGTTGGACTTGGTTTTGCTATAGTGCAATCTCGAGAGATATGTCCTTCCTTTCCATAATTATAGCATACCTTAAACTGTTGTGGACAGTTTGGGCTGATATGTCCTTCTTTCCCGCACTTATAGCATACGACCGGTGGTTGTTCTCCTCCCTTAGAACTAGTTATTGCTGGCACTGTCATCTTCACATTGTCGTTGTTGTTCATTCTCTTTTTAAAATCTCCTCCCGACTCGCTTCTTCTATTATTATGACCATGACTACCACCAGAGTGGTTTCCGCTCTTGTCCGCATTTTTCTTTCCCCGCTGGTGGTTATCATTGCTCCGATGACTGATGTCACCGGTATGACCCTGGTTGTGATCCCTCGGTTGAACGTACTCGTTATCTCGCTCTAATAATTGAGCCATGTTGACAACATCTGAATATAGAGAAAATTTATGAGAAATGAGATATTGACGTATGTCGGGTTTCAAACCTCTCAAAAACATCCGCGTCATATGTTCCTCATTCTCCACCAAATGAGGCGCAAACCTGGATAACTCCGCGAACTTCACCTCGTACTGGGACACCGTCATGTTGTTTTGTTCCTGTCTGATAAACTCTACCTCTTTCATATGACGAACACTTTCAAGAAAGTATTTGTCATTGAACAGTTTCTAAAATGTCTCCTAAAACATGCTGAGCGTTACTGCGTGGGTACGCTTCACAGATTCCCACCAGTAATCTGCCTCATTACGGAAAATAAAATTAGCGAATGGAACCTTCTGTTCCTTCGTGCATCCCAAGACATCGAATATCTTGGTAATTTATTTGACCCACGTCTCCGCCTTAATCGGATCCAGCTTTTCCCAAAATTCTGGTGGTCCTAACTCTTTGAACTGCTTGGTTGTGACCAATTATGCGTTGCCATTGTTTTTACCTGTATTTTGAACAGGAATCTCATTCGTCTGGTTTTGCATGAACCGCAAAAAGATTCTAAACATCTCATCGTTCATCTTCTACTTAGTGGTGTTGTTTACAGGAGGAACATTGCCAGCCTGTTGCACGTTCTTCTCGTTGGTGAGTATAGACGTCTCTACGGTCTCATTTACTCCGCTGTTAACATTCTCAGTTGCCATTCTTAAATACTGCCATAAAACAAGGGTTAATTAAACAAATAACAAATCACATAATACACCTATATTATGACCAACCAACAAATAAGCTTAGGTAAGACACACTAGCGAAAGATTTACTCGTCTCTCTCCTCCTAGTTCTATTCCCCGATCTCCGCCAGAGATCATATCTCTAAGCTCTGATACCAACTGCGACGTCCCCAAAATAGGTATACATCACCCATTTTGAGTCGTCAATAATATGGTACAGAAATAACTACAACTTTATTAATACAACTGTTGTGCAAAATAAGACAACACTTAAACTGTAAGTTTAAATACAAATATTGTCATCTAGACAATATCTACACTCAAATAAGTCCTCATTACAATTATTGATACACTATTTTACAAAATAGTGAGGACTACTAAAACAACTTCTAGAACCGTCATTCCACACCCCGACTAGTACTCGCTACATTCTCGCCTCCTGAAAAGAAAAATGGAACAAAAAGGAAAAGGGTGAGCTCAACTAGGCTAGTAAAGAACATTATGACTAAGATTGTGAGACCCCAGATTTTATGAATAAATATTTAATTTTCTCAAAATAATTTTTTAAATATTATGGTATGGATTTGATATAATGTTATAGTTGTGGGTTATATTTATAAATTTTGTAAAGTACGCAAGTTTTTATATAATATTCGATTGGTCGAGGAATTTTCTTTTTGTCAGAGAATATCCGTACGACGGTACAATCATTGGTGGACCCCACAATGAAATTATTATCGGATTGAGAAAACGACAAAAATACTTTATAAAAATAAACGGCGGAAGTTTTACCGTTAATTGTTGAAACACCCGGTGTTAAAAGTACAGTAATACGCGTGGTTGCATAGTAGCACACAGTATTGATTATTGATGCTTACGTGAGAAGTCACTCAGTTATACTCAATTATTGCTATAGTAATTGTTGCATCATATCTTTCATATTATTGATTCAATTATTGTTACAGTATCATATGCATAATATGATATATTATTAAATGAATGATTGAGACGGAAAAGTTATTCATATTATTATTTGCAATATTAACAATGTCTAGAGGTTCTGTCAAGGACAAGTTTGGTCACCTAATTGCGTGCCAATAAAGAGAAATCCTTATCGGAAAGCCCCTCTTTCCTGAAAACGACCTGGTTGTTAAATATTGTGAGTTATAATATTAATGATGAATGTTATTAAAATTTAAGTTGTGTTCGGAGTTGAATTTGGAGACGCAGACGTGATATTTGAGTTTGGAACGATGAAATTAGTAAAAATAGTCTATAAACACAAAATTTTTTGGGATTCACTATTTGGTCAAAAAGTCAACAGTTGACTTTTTCGGGAAAAGTCAAACTTCAAAATTTCAAAATTTATATTGTTGATAAAAATAGTTTCATTATGTTAGAATTGTTTGTGTTAGTGAAAATCGACATCTATTCCGATTATAATTGATGTTTGGGGGTTATATTGATAAATCGGGTAATTTATCGGATAAATAAGCAATTAATTGCTACTAATTCACATGCTTATATAACTATTTGTTCACGTGTGTTTACTATTGAATCACATTCTTGTACTATTATGGGAGTTGGTGCAAAATTGATAATACTTGCATGACTAAGTTAAAAATAGAGGTATAGATGAAGGTACTATACTGTGATTATTTTTATCACATGATTAGAACTATTGAGTCACATGATTTACTATTGATTCACATTATTTACTATTAGGGGAGTTGGTGCAAGTTTGATAATACTTGCAGGACTAAATTAAAAATGAAGAAAAAGAGGAAGGTATTATACTGTAATATTTCGAGCCCCAAAACGTGCAATTATCGAAACTATATTTTCCTATAAATAGAAGCTCATTCTTCCTTCATTTCTCACCAATTCACAAAAGCTTTAGAGCAATTATTATAGAGAGAAATTATAGAGAGAAAGAAGAAGAGAAGTCTGCTACCTCACTATTCCAGTATCCAGTTTTTTTAAGGTATGGAATATTATTTGTTGTACTCGTAAGGGGTACTCTTTCTTTCTTATTTATGAAGAGAACTTCTGTTATTCCATTCTTTATTATTCTGTTGGAATAACCTGTATACGCGGGCTACCCTATACTTTGGGAAATTCTTCTGTTATTCCATTCTTTATTATTATGTTGTGAATAAGCAGTCTATGCAAAGTATTGCAAACATGGTGAAATTCTTCTAATATTCCATTCTTTATTATTCTGTTGGAATATCCTGTCTGTGCGTTTACGCCGGATCTGGTTCCATTATTTATTATTCTGTTGGAATATCCTGTCTGTACGTTTTACGCCGGACCTGGTTCCGTTATTTATTATTCTGTTGGAATATCCTGTCGGTGCGCTTTACGTCGAACCTGGTTCCATTCTTTATTATTCTGTTGGAATATCCTGTCTGTGCGTTTTACGCCAGACCTAGTTCCGTTATTTATTATTCTGTTGGAATAACCTGCATGAGCGGTCTATCGCATGCATGATGATTTCTTTTGTTATTCAATTCTTTATTATACTCAGTTGGTTAAAACTTTGACTTCTATACTCCATGAAATTAGTGGAATATCCTTAATATTTGCGCTTCATCCAATATCTTTTCATGGAAATATTCTTCTGAGCATTCTTGAATTTTACTCTACAAAGCAGTATCATGTTGACAATTTGAACGTTATCAGTTCATAGATAAGTTAATTCTTGAACTTGTTTTATTGAATTCTTATATCATTGTCATCATCCTCATGTTTATATTTTGTTGAAAGTCATCTGTGGCCTGTAGTGCATAGATGGACTTGGTATGATTATGACCAGGAATTATTCGGTATAATCATAACCGTAATGTTATAAATGATGTGGAAAAAGTCCTCATTGGCCCGTAGTGCATTGATGGACAGTTTTTGATATGATTATGGCTATGGATTCTCTTTGGCCGTAGTGCAAAGATAAATTATTTTATGGCATGATCAGGACCGTTGATGAAAACATGATTATCTTTAGCCGTAGTGCATGGATAATTCGTGGTCGTGATACTAAAGAATATCCTTGCCCGTAGTGCAGGGGTGATTCGATGATGTGGATTATTTATTAAGTTGAGTCCCAGCGATAAAAGTGATGAAAAACCTTTTAAATCATAGAAGATAGTAGATTTTATTCCCTACTTGAATCTTCTAATGTATTGCTTGTTCCGCTGCAGTTAAACTTGATAGTTATTATATTTTATCAGTTTAACACTGTTGAAGGCTAACGATAAATTATTCTGTATTATCTTAGTCATAATATTTCTTACAGGGCTAGTTGAGCTCACGGTTTCTTTCACTGTTCTCTTCAGGAAATGAGAACGTAGTTGGGACTAGTCGGGGAACAGAGTGCTGGTCCTAGATGGTGCATTAGTAGTCCTCACTATTCTGTGAAATAGTGCGATAATAACTGTAATGAGAACTCCTTTTGAGTTTGTATACTCTCTAGTAGACAATATTTGTATTCAAACTCACAGTTTATGTTTTGTCGTATTGTACATGACAGTTTATTATTAAGTTGTATTTGAATTCTGTACCATGTATCTGGCGACTCAAGATGGGTGATGTATACCTATTTTGGGGGCGTCACAAAGATAACATAGAACAAATTATCGTTAGTCCTCAACAGGGAAAAATCTAATAGAATACAATAGACAACCAGTTTTACATCAATATTCGCAGCGGAAATAATAATTCATTAGAAGAGTTAAGTAGAGAATGAAATCTACTATATTCTATCTATGAATTTAAAAGTTCATCGTCGATATTTTATCCCTGTAACATCAATCAATATATATCTAGAATCAAATATTCATCTTTGCACTACAAGCCAAATATATTCATCAGTTGGTCATGTTCATCTAAACACTTGTTCATCTTTGCACTACGTGCCAAAGATATTCATCAGAAATCATTCATCTTTGCACTACGGGCCAAAAATATTCAATAATATCATCATTTAAGACTGAGGATGATGAAAAATATTTTAAAGGAAACGAATCCAGTGAAACAAAATAACAAATATTAAGGATTCGTATTTTGATTTATCTATGTCCAAAAATACCTCATAAATAATCATAGTGGAGTAAAATTTAAGAATGATCAAAACATGGATACAATCAAAGCTAGTATCCATAATAGATATTTTGGAGGAAAAACAAAAAATTAATTTCTTTGTGAATACCGTATATATGAATAGTGCCGTATACGTGAATAGTGCCGTATACGTGAATAGTAACCCCGACACAAAAAGTTTCAAATTTGATTAAAAGTTCAGATCAATACTTCGGCGTAATAAATTTGAAAGAAATAATATCATATATGAAGAAAATAACATCCCTCACCTCGAAAGAATAGTACTTCTGGTTGGATTATTGGATATAGTGCTGAAGGAATTTGCACCGTACAACACTCAAAGTATCAAAATACTCACAAGAATACGCTCGATAATATAGAGAGAGAAAGAAAGAAGATTTTAGTTTCTGGTGTGATTTTCAATTCTATCCTAAGCACCCTATTTATAGGAAAATGCTTAGAACACCAAAGCAGAAAATTTAATATAATATTATTATTTGTTAAAATTCCATACGTCCACTTTTGAAGATCTGAATTCAGCAATTAATAACACATGTTAGACCCAATTAACTCACCAAACATGTTTTTCTTGAAAAAATAATTAAAACTTCCAAAAATCAATTATTTCGGAACTTCAGAACTTCAATAATTCATAATAAATAGCCCTTTTATCAGAAAAATTCGAACCACATGTCTATTCCATAGGAAATTTCATTATCTACAACTTTATAGAAGAAATTTTTTCTAAATTCCAAATAAAAATTGACCGAAATCCACAAACGGGCGATTTTACAGGCTATAATCAAATTTCAGTCAAGAAATGGGGTCCACCGACACACAAAACATGTGTTAATCATTTAATGCAATAAAAATACTCTTTCTCCTCATATACTCATATATCTCACATTCATTGTAAAAATATCACAATTATTATATTATTAAAATATAATAATATAATTAAATAAATTATTTAATTAGAAAAAGATAAAATATTAATTTTCAACAATTGTCACATTAAAAAAATTTCTCCATCTATATCCACATAAAATTAATATTTTTCTCACCATATAAATTAATAATTAATTATTCATAAATAATATTACAGAATCACAATACTGACAACTAGGCAGTTCCCAGGAAAGAGGAGTTTTCTAATAAGGATCTCTCCTTACTGGCGCACAATTAGATGACCAAACCTCTCCTTAGACAGAACTTTCTAGACATTGCTAATAATATTATCCAATAATATTATTTAGATGATATAAATTATTGCTCCGATAATGGAAAATAATGTATAGTGACAATTATTGAAACAACAGTAATATAAAATATCAACGCAACAATTATTGAATTAATAAAATAAAATACTGAACAGTAATTACTGTGACAATTATTGAGTAGTGCCTTCTTATGTAAGAATCAATAATTTGTGCAATACCGTGTGCTACTGTGTTTTTAACCACCGAGTATTTTAACAGTATTAACGGTAACAACTACGCCGTTATTTATAAATAACTTATATTTGTCGTTTTCTTCATCCAATCATTTTTCGTTATGGGGCCCATACAAGGCTGCGCCGTCGTACGAATATATTTCCCGACAGTAAGAATATTCCACGACCAAACGAATATTCTCCAATAAAAACGAATATTTTATAACCACTTGCTTATTTGAAATATTTGCGCATTTTACCCATAATTAACCACATTAATCAAATCAACTCTTACTATTTCAAAATAATGAATAGAGAAAATTTAATTTTATTTATAATAAGTTGGGGTCTTACAGTAGTCCTCACTATTCAGTGAAATAATGTGATAATAAATGTAATGAGGACTCCATTTGAGTTTGAATACTGTCTAGAAGATAATATTCGTATTAAAAGTCTCAGCTTATATTTTGTAGTATTTTACACGACAGTTGTATAATTAAGTGATATTTGAATTTTGTATCATGTATTTGGCGACTCAGAATGAGTGATGTATACCTATTTTGGGGGCGTCATATGTCGTATATTATACATCACTTAATAATTGATTTTGGTGAACAACAATAGGGTGATGAAAACCCAACTTTGGAAGCGTCAAAAATGCACCCCATTAGAATGAGGAGAACATAAATCTTCTCGTGTTCATTTGGAGATTTGAAATATTTGTTGTTGTATTTTATAGGGCATTATAATAACTTGAGTATGAATATTGTCGTATTATATACGTAACAATATTTGTATTGAAACTCACAGTTTATGTATTGTTATATTTTGCACGACAGTTGTACAAATGAAGTTTCTATTTGAATTCTGTACCGTGTATCTAGCGACTCAAAATGAGTTGTGTATACCTATTTTGGGGGCGTCACACGCGTGACGTCCGACAGAGGTGATTCACGAAAGATTGCTTATTACTCCCTCCGTCCCTATTTAAATGACGTTTTAAAGTTTTTATTTGTCCATAATTAATTGACCTTTGTTCAAATCTAAGAGAATTAATGATAATTTTTCAAAAATTATCTCTCATTACTCTACCTATTTTTTTGGTACTTTAAATTCTTGTGCTATGATAAATTAATAATTTAAGGGTATTATAGACAATTGAGTACTATATTTAATGCTTTCCAAACTTAATTCTTGTGCCAATCTCTAAAACGTCATTTAAATAGGAACGGAGGAATTACTTGTTTAAGGGCCTTTTATTTTATTTTCCCTATTTCCAATAAGGGTTTTAAGGTGATTTGATTTTGAACCCATTGAACAGTATATGATGTATTCTTTCTCCGCGTTTAACCTTTGTAGGTAATGGTGTTGCCATTCTATTTATTTTTAGCATGACTTCTGATTATTAGTCTTCTATTGAATAATGGGGGTGGGGGTGGGGGTGGGGGTGGGGGTGGGGGTGGGGCCTCCGGTTCCTTAACGACCGGTACGTCCGGTGCCCCTTTTTTTTGTTTTTTTTCTACAATTATGAGGAAAAAAAAATTAAAAATAATAGAGCAAGTTTGAACAAAAAACTGTAAAAGGAAGTACGTTTTTATTGAAAAAACACTGTAAAATTAACACTGTGTACATTTACACCGGACGCCCCCCCACCCCCACCCCCACCCCCACCCACACCCACACCCACACCCACACCCACACCCACACCCACACCCACACCCAACCCAACCCTCTATTGAATGATTGCAGTAGCTCATAAAGAACTCATTTATCCTTCCCTTGCACTAAATCATTCACTATTTGCAACCCCATCTAATTTTTGTTGTTAGGAAAGTACGGGTCATTGATTTCTGTGATCTGAATCGTGGTATTGTTCATCTACTTGCAACCCCATCTAAATCTAATATTCATCTACATGTTATTAATTTCTGTTATTTCTCATTTTTTGATTTATAAATGATAACATGGAGCACATGTTCGGTTATTAACCGAAATGCTCGAATTTAATATTCGGTAATTTGATTATTGTCAAATTCGGTTATTAGTTCAGATAGTAAAATTATAAATATTTTGGTATTCGGTTATAACCAAATAATCTATTCGATTCGTCTATAACCGAATGATCAGTTCCAATAAGGTTTGCCAATAAAATTAGATAAAAAAAATCCATATTATAAAAAAAATTGCACGTGGTACACAATGGCCCACGTGAAATCATTCACAAATATATATTACGTTCAAATATTTTTAATAAGGCTTAAATATGTTTTACTACCTTAAACTATATGTCATATTCCACTTCAATGATCCACCTTTCAATTTTGTCAATTAGATGATTGAACTATTAATTTTTTTTGATTTTATTTAATTGGGTCTGCCACGTCAGAAATTACTGACGTGGCCGTTCGGGTGGGTCATAGTTGAGCTGATATGTAACAAAAAAAGAATATTTTAATTTTTGATTAAACATTTATTATACATTAAGGGGCAAATTTGTCAAACCACATTATATTAAATATTAATACTAATAAAAAATAACAAAAGGAATTGAATCTGGCTTCATGTGAGAAATTGAATCTGGCCACATTCTTCCCCACCCTCAGCAGCCGCTCAATCATCCCCACCGCTCTCGACGCCGGCCCCAATGTTTAGGGTTTCTTCTTCCCTTTTCTTTTTCCCTTTTCTGCAAACGCTATTCTCTCTCTTCATCTCCCGAAACCCTAATATGCAAATTTGGGTGTGATTTTGTTGTGCTGTCTGCGGCGGAAGAGATTGGGTATTCAGTATATACTGTAAGAGAGGGAGGAGAGAGGCAAGGGAGATGGGTCTTCTTTTGGATCTGAAAACTTGGTTGTTTCTCCGGCCGACCGGATGAAGGAATTCACTCAAAGATTCATTCTTATACAGGGATACCCTTAAATTGTTTTGAGTTTTGTGTATTATTTCAGGGACTAATTTTGTATGATTTGGAACTTTTTGAAACTGCCTGTGTCTAGTCTGTTACCATTTTGTTTGTAGACTGAGAGAAGATGGCGAAAAAGAGGGAGAAATCGGTGAATGTATCGGGAAAACCGAAGCATTCTCTCGATGTCAACAGATAATGGTGGAGGAACCAAAGGCGACCGTAGCGCCTCCACCGTGCGGCGGCTCAAGATGTACAAAACCAGGCCAAAGAGAGACGCTAAAGGAAAAATTCTCAAACATGATTTGCAATCCAAGGAGTTGCCTTCTACTCGAATTCAGCCTGATCGCCACTGGTTCGGTATATGAACTTATCTTCTTTCTGGACTTATTTTGAAACTTATTTTGGGTTGGGATTTTTCAGATCTTGATGTTTGCCTGTGTTGGGGGATTTGGATGTTGGATGTTGGATGTTGGTTCTTGTTCGGATTGTCTTGCCGGAAACTGAGTTCAATCATATGGCTTCGGTTTAGCCGGAAACTGGGTTTAGTTTAGTTTAATTGTTAATTTATTAAGTTTAATTTATGTTTGTTGTATAATTTTTAAAGTTAAGTTAGTTGTGTAAGGTGCTGTTTGTTTACATCTGATTGCCTCTTAATGGACTGCCTCTTATTCGCTAAGAGGCATGATGCTGTTTGTTTTGTTTTTTGTTACCTCTGAATGCCTCTTAATCGGTAAGACAGAAAATGAAATCTTAATAATTAAGAGGTACCTCTTAATGAATTTTTTTGCTAATTTTTTTCTATAAATATATTAAACAATATTATGCACTCATTTTTATTAAATTGAATATTTAAAATTATTAAATAAAATTTTATCCTTTAAAATGGTAAAATAATGTCGTTAAGAGACAACTTACTTTTTAGTTATCAAATAATTTTTTAGATTCAGACATCATAATCATTCACATGATCTAATTTATTAAGATATCATAATCATTCAGATCTTAATTCCCAAATTTATCAAACCCAACCTAAGTATTCAGAATTATGTTTTTTTCTTTCTGTAATTTGCTTAATTATTAATGTTAATTTATATATTTTATAATTTATATTATTTGTGTAATTTTTTATAGTTTTATTTGTTATTTTACTTTTTTGTCCTTTGTCTCATTAAAAATATATATATTTTTTTTACACATAATTACTCATTTATCCTATTAGGATGCCACGTCAGCAATTTCTGACGTGGCAGACCCAATTAAATAAAATCGAAAAAAATTAATAGTTCAATCATTTAATTGACAAAATTGAAAAGTGAATCACCGAAGTAGAATATGACATATAATTTAGGATAGTAAAACATATTTAAGCCTTTTAATAATTACATTAATCAATTACAATTTGCATGGTTTTGACATGATGCTATACGTGATTAGATTTCATATAAGTAAAAAATACATGTTTAATGATGTTATAAGTTGTGGTTAAGCCAAGGCAAAATTGCAGAGTTGTCTATTCTAACTTTTTACGTTGAAAGTCAATAAAGGCAGTAATGACGCAAATCTAGACCATATATATTTATGAGTTATATGTATGAAAAATGATACATGAAAATTATTTCAATTAATTGTTATTCAGTCGTCCAACCAAATTTTTTTATATCGGTTTGATTGGCCGCTAGAGGGAGTAGCGGCCAACATAAAAGAATTTGACTTAATTACTGATTATGCTTATATATACTACTTATTAATCAGTAAAATAAAATAATAAAAAATTATAAAAATAATTAGTAAATGCTTTGATTACTATGTGTGATGGAGTGGTTGCTGCTTCTTTAAGGATGAATTATTATAATTATTAACCCCCACCACCTCTGCTTTATTCAGGGCCCAAGAAGAAGATAGTGATGAGGAAGAAGAACACAGTGGTGCAGAGAGTAGGTTTAAAGATTTTAGAGTGATGAGAGAGCAAAATGGAGGGAGGCAGAGAGTGAATATATAAAGTGTTTTCCTCAAGAGAGAAGGGAAGGAACTCTAGGTTGATGGATTTTTTATATCGCGCTCTTTTTGCATTTTTTTTTAATTTTTCTGTGGATGCACAAATCTTGTAATTACTTTCTAATTGTTTTATAGTAGTGTAAAGAATCCAAAATTTTATCTTGGCAAAACGGATTGGGTCAAATTTTGGGCTCGTTTAAGTGAGATTTTGAAAAAGGATCAGAATTGACACCAAATTGTCACTTTAAGTACCCAAGTGACGAAAAATAAACTTTATTAACGACTATGACACTCGATGTTAATAGAGGGACAAAATTATATCATTCAGCGTGATAAAAAGAAAGAGAGATTTTAAAGAGACATAAAAGGAAAGAGAAATTATTTTAAAGAGAAAAAGAAAATAAAATTTTTATTTATTTTATATATACTCACTTCGTTTAAAAAGTTAAACTCATGAATTTATTTAAATTTAGTCAAATACAATAATGAATAGTGTACAGTATAAGCTATCAAAAATAAATAAAAATTATTCATGGCAAGATTTATTAAATTGACTTTTTTAAAAAATAATGATTGGGAGGAAGTTTTACAACTTAGTGTGGGCCCAAGTGCAAATTAGGATTCATGTGACTTAATTGAACTAAATGCACAATTAGGGTTTCACGACCTCATTAAATATACAAATTAGGGTTCGCATGTCCTAATTGAATGAAGACGAAAAAGCCAAAAATAAATATACTAGACCCGAGAGAAGTCTCCACGTGTCCCGAGGCAGAAGGCTCGTGTAGGCGGCTCATTTTGGGAATTGATTGAGGGATATTTGGATTGGTGGCTAGAAGAACATGACGATATGAGTATTATTTTAATGACTAAAGGGTTATTCTTAATTTTCCTGAAGACATGTGTCTGACATGTGCCTACTTAATTCCAGAAAACTGTATAAATATCTCTTCCATTCTAGGAAGGAAAGGACTCTTTGGTGACTTAAGACTTGGACATTCCCTCTCAAAGCACTCAAGACTTGAATATTCTCTCAACTCGAAGCACTCAATAAGGCTCTTGGAATCTCTGCTACTCTAACACAGTTTCCGAATTATATGAGTTCTGCCACACGTGTTATTGGACTAATCGTCCACATATTCTTCCCTCTTCTTCAATCAATCAATTAATTTCGAGCTCTTCGTGAATTTCTCCCCTCTTTAACCAATACGAAACCCTAACTAGCAAGATTCAATTTCCTTGCCCACACTTGGATACTGATTTACAACCGTGGATCCCTAACAAAGTAAATGAGTAAATCTCAGTCTTTAATTGATCCTTACCCAATACCCTTTCTATATATCAGCATGATGAGATCTAATCTCTGTATCACAACCATGTGATGAAAATGTGTGGCATTTACACCCTTTAGCACTATGAGTGAAAATACTGCAAAATTTTCTATGTATATACACAAGAATTATGACTTAAGCGCATATATATATATATATATATATATATATATATATATATATATATATATATATATATATATATATATATAGAATAAAGATCAGGTCCGGACTCCCGGACGGGAGAAAATCCGGACCTGAAAAAAATTTTTTTTTTTTTTTTTTTTTTTTGTAGAACAACTAAAAAAAAAAAAAAAAATTTATGGAAGTGAAATTTTTCCAAAATAAAGTGTTTTGGGTGTGTTTTTAACACCCACACCAACCAATGTATGTACAGTCTGCCCAGACTGTACAGACATGTTTTGTTATAGGCATCCAAATCACGCCCAAAACACTGTATAATGTAAAAATTTCAATTCCATAAATTTTTTTTTTTTTTTTTTTAGTTGTTTCAAAAAAAAAAAGCAAAAAAAAAAAAAAAAAAAAAAGGTCCGGATTTTACACCTGTCCGGGAGTCCGGACAGGATCCGGACCCTATATATATATATATATATATATATATATATATATATATATATATATATCTGGACAATGGAAGGCTGAGATTGGGCAACATTTCTCCCTGCCGCTACAGCTTGTAGCGGCAGTCCTTTTACTTTTTGTCCATTTACAAATTACATTACTGCCCCTAACTTATAATACATGTCTGCCGCTACAGGCTGTAGCGGCAGTGTGACTCCCATCCATATGGCTATGTAAAAATAATGATAATGTAAAAAGATAATGATAATGTAAAAGATAATGATATATAATATAAAAATAAAAGATAATGATAAGATAATGATACATAATATAAAAATAAAAGATAATGATAAGATAAGTCTGAATAAAAGATAAACTTATTTTTATAAATACATAATGTAAAAATAAGATAAGTTTGAATAAAAGATAAATTTATGTTTTTATAATAAAAGAATCTTTTATAATAAAATAAATTTATCTTTTATTATAAAAACATAAATTTATCTTTATAATAAAATAAATTTATCTTTTATTATAAAAGATAAATTTATTTTATTATAAAAGATAAATTTATTTTATTATAAAAGATAAATTTATTTTATTATAACAGATAAAATAAAATTTATTTTATTTTTCCGTTGATCTGTTATAATAAAATAAATTTATCTTTATAGTAAAATAAAATTAATTTTAACTTTTATTATAAAAGATAAATTTATTTTATTATAAAAGATAAATTTATCATTATCTTTTATTTTTATATTATGTATCATTATCTTTTACATTATCATTATCTTTTTACATTATCATTATTTTTACATAGCCATATGGATGGGAGTCACACTGCCGCTACAGCCTGTAGCGGCAGGCATATATTATAAGTTAGGGGCAGTAATGTAATTTGCAAATGGACAAAAAATAAAAGGGACTGCCGCTACAAGCTGTAGCGGCAGGGAGAAATGTTGCCCAATCTCAGCCTTCCATTGTCCAGATCAACGGTAATCAACTTGTTTGCTGAATAGTGTCCATGGCAAACGTTTGCCATGGATGAGTACCCTATATATATATATATATATATATATATATATATATATGTGTGTGTGTGTGTGTGTGTGTGTGTGTGTTTTTTGCAGTTCTTAGCATAAAGTGGTGCATTATGTATCACCCAGTGAACTTCCTTCAGTTTTCTTCAACTTTAATTAAAAATTATTCAAGAAATGGGTAAAAAAAAATATGGAATTTGTAAAATACTTTGATACTGTGATACATACCCAAAAAGGGCCGGCTGACTTTATGAAAATCCTTTGCTTAGCAATGTACTCAATATAATATTTTTGGAAGAGAATATATTGTATATAGCTTCTATTTGTCACATAATTTCCCATCTTAATCATTAGAACTGATATAGAGAAAAAGAAAAATCAATAATGAGAGCATTCAACTAAAAAAAGAGTAAAATTAAAATGAGAACATCCAACTAAAAAGAGTTTACTAACTTTGTGTCTTATATTTTCATAGTTCAAAAATTATTTTTTTTGAAAAAAATAAAAATAAAAGTATACATGTGATACGATTTCAAAAATAAACTATGGTGGACTGGTAATAATAAAGATGAATATGAAAAAAAAATTTGACTATATAATATACTCTACCGTTCCAAAATATATTATTAACTTATTGAAGTCAATCTATCTAATAAAATACAAATGATTTTGAATTTCCCGCTCACTTAATAAATTATCTGGGCCGTCCAAAATTTGAGATAAATCTCACCGTTCATACACCTATCTAATAAAATACATCTATCTATCTAATAATCTAATAATAATTTAATAAAATACAAATAACTTTAAATTTCCCGCTCACTCAATAAATTAATTTGATCGTTCAAAGTTTGAGATAAATCATATTGTCCATACAGTGCCGGAGGCACGGGACCCAGCTAGTTTAAAATATTTTTAAATTCAAAATTTTCAGTTAATGCAATGATGAATATTATTCCTAGTATAGTAAATGTTATCATACATACAATCATACTCAATTCCATGCGCCAATGTTTTTCAGGGGAGTTTACCATGCGCGGGTTCAATTCCTTTTATTCGCCTTGGCAAGTCTTTGTGAAAGAACTCCGATGAGGAGAAAAAAGGTGTTATGAGACCCTCTTAATTGTCCCAACCCTAGACACTCTAAAGGGGTGTTTGATAAAAATTGAATGAATCTGAATCTGAATCTGAATTAGCTGAATCTGAATGAAAAAAACTGTAAGACCCCAAATAATTAATAAATGAAATTTAATTTCTTTTAATTATTATTTTGAATAGTAAGGGTTGATTTGATTAATGTGGATAGTTATGGGTAAAATACGCAAATGTTTCAAAATAAGCAAGTGGTTATAAAATATTCATTGTTGTCGGGGAATATTCGTTTGGTCGTGGAATATTCGTACTGTCGGGGAATATTCGTACGACGGCGCAGCCATGTGTGGGCCCCATAACGGAAAGCGATTGGAGGAAGAAAACGACAAATATAAGTTGTTTAAAAATAACGGCGTAGTTGTTACCGTTTACACTGTTGGAATACCCGGTGGTTAAAATACAGTAATACGCATTGTTGCACAGTAGCACACGGTATTACACAGTATTTTGAATTATTGATCCTTACGTAAGAAGGCACTACTCAATAATTGCTACAGCAGTTACTGTTCATTACTTTATTGATTCAATAATTGCTGCGTTGATATTTATATTATTATTGTTTCAATAATTGTCATTGTACAGTATTTTCCATTATCAGATCAATAATTCATATTATTTGAATAATATTATCAGATAACATTATTGGAAATGTCTAGAAAGTTCTGTCAAGGAGAGGTTTGGTCATCTAATTACGCGCCAGTAAGGAGAAATCCTTATTGAAAAGCCCCCTCTATCCTGGGAACGGTCTGGTTGTCAGTACTGTGATTCTGTAATATTATTTTTGAATAATTAATTATTGATTATTATGATAAAGAAAATATTCATTTTATGTGGATATAGATGGAGAAAATTTTTAAAAGTGACAATTGTTGAAAATTAATATTTTATCTTTTTCTGATAAAATAATTTATTTAAATATATTATTTTAATAATATATTAACGGTGATATTTTACAATGAATGTGGGACATATGAGTATATGAGGAGGAAGAGTATTTTTGTGGCATTAAATGTTTAACATATGTTTTGTGTGTCGGTGGACACAATTCTTGACCGAAAATTGATTATAGACTGTAAAATCACTCGTTTGTGAATTTCGGATAATTTCTGTTTGGAATTTGGAAAAACTTCCTTCTTCAAAGTTGTAGAGAATTGAATTTCCTATAAAAAGCTGCGAGATTAGAATTTTCTGACAAAAGGGCTATTTATCATGAATTATTGAAGTTTCGGAGTTCCGAAATAATTGATTTTTGGAAGTTTTAATTATTTTATATAAGAAAAACGTTTTTGTAGTTGTTGGCACATGGGTGGTTGATGTTTTTGACCAAAGAAGGCATGCTAGAGTTTTCAAAACATGTGGGTAAGAATTTTGAATAAATAATAATATATTTTATTAATTTTGTCTCCTTTGGCGTTCTAACATTTTCCTATAAATAGAGGGCTAAGTTAGAATTGAAAATCACACCAGAAACAAAGTTTTCTCTCTTTCTCTCTCTATATTATTGAGCGTATCCTTGTGAGTATACTTTGAGTGTTGCTATACGGTGCGAGTTTCTGTCACCACTATACCGAAATTCAGTCAGAAGTACGGCTATTTTGAGGTAAGGGATGTTATTTTCTTCTCAAATGATATTTTTTTCTTCAATATCATTATGCCGGAATATTGGTGAACTTTTTTATCAAATTTGAAACTTTTTGTGCCGGAGTTACTATTCACGTATACGGTACTATTCACGTATACGGCACTATTCACGAATACGGCACTATTCACAGAAAAATTATTTTTTTTCTTTTCGTCCAAATATCTATTGTGGATACTTGCTTTGATTGTATCCATGTTTTGATCATTCTTGAATTTTACACCACTATGATTATTTTTGAGGTATTTTTGGACATGGATAAAACAAAGTACGAATCCTTAATCCTTAATCCTTGTCATTTTGTTTCACTGGATTCGCTTCTTTAAAAATATTTTTTTTAACATCTTCAGTTTTAAATGATGTTACTATGAATATCTTTGGCCTGTAGTACAAAGATGAATGATTTCTGGTGAATATCTTTGGCCCGTAGTGCAAAGATGAACATGTGTTTAGATGAATATGACCAACAGATGAATATCCTTGGCCTGTAGTGCAAGGATGAATATATGATTCAAGATGTGCATTGATTGATGTTACAGGGATAAAAATACTGTTGATGGACTGTTAAATTCATAGACATTAGTAGATTTCATCCTCTACGTAACTCTTCTATGAATTAATATTTTCCGCTGCGAATACTGATTTAAAACTTGTTGTCTATTGTATTCTATTAGATTTTTTTCCCCGTTGAAGGCTAACGATAATTTGTTGTATATTATCTTAGTCATAATATTCTTTACTGAGCTAGTTGAGCTCACCTTTTTCCTTTTTGTTCCATTTTTCTTCTCAGGAGACGAGAATATAGCGAGTACAAGTCGGGGTATGAATTGATGGTCCTTGAGAGAGTTGTTTAGTAGTCCTCACCATTTTTATAAAATAATATATCAATAATTGTATTGAGGACATAGTTGTGTATGTATATTGTCTAGATGACAATGTTTGTATTCAAACTCATAGTTTATGGGTTGTAAAAGTTGTAGTTGTTTCTGTACCATGTATTTGGCGACTCAAAATGGGTTGGATGGAATGGACCTATTTTGGGGGCGTCACAAAAACTGTTTGATAACTGACATATCTTAAAGATCTGAATGACATATTTTTAATACTTTACCCCTCTGAAAAATTAAAAATTGTTGTAAATTTATTTAATATTACATAATATAATAGTTAATATTTTTTTATTATTTTTATTATTATTTTTAATTTTTTTTACTTCATTCAGCCAACCATTCAGCCATTCAGACAAAAAATTCGGACTTAACCATTCAGCCAACGCATCTGACCGATTCAGCCATTCAGACGATTTTTTTTCAAAACAAACGCACTTAATGATTCAGCCACTTACCGATTCAGCCATTCAGATCCATCCATTAAGTTCTAAATAAACAGCCTCTAAGATCTTTTTTCAAACCTGCTCCCATTTCAAGTAAAGAGATAAATATAAATTATAAACTATTTAAAAAGTATCACTCATTGTAAAATTTATTTTATACTAATTTAATGAATCATATCAATTTTAAATTTAAAAATATCTTAAATTAACTTTCAAAATTAATAATAATCTTATAATTTTTGGAATGGTGATAGTATATAATAATCATCATCATATGTGGTATTTACTATTTAGTCCTGCACATGCATGTTGATCTTTTGTTTTTTGGCGACTTAATATATAAAGTAAATAAACTTTTCCTGGTAGTTGATTTAACGTGTTATGGATATAGTGTGTTGATAAATTTAAAAATTGGTTGAGTTTACCTTGTCTCTCTTCGTGGCTTGACTGGCTTCTTTGGCAGTTTCCAAATTGTAAAAAATTGTCATATATATATATATGAGAAAAATATATGTGCACAGCTCTGTATTACACAGTCAGCTATGGCGACTGATTTTTGGACTATGGTGACGGTTTCACCCGTCGCTATAGCTATTCTGACTATGGCGACGGGTGAACCGTCGCCATAGCCTAAAAAATCTGTCGCTATAGTCCGACTGTGTAATACACAGCTGTGTATATACATATAGCCCTATATATATATATATATATATATATATATATATATATATATATATATATATATATATGTAATATTGTAAGTATAGAAGTCATTGTTGTACCAAGACTTGTTAATATCAACCACCCAAAATGAAGGGCGTGTGCGTATTTTTTTCTTAAAAATAGTAAAATAGACCACTTAAATTCATTATTTATTGTGTTGTCAATATACTCTTTAATTAAAGGCTATATATAGCACCATGGAATTGTAACATATTCACCAACTTTCATCGTCCGTCCTCCAAAGCCTAAACATCCAATAATACTACCGTATTATAACAATCTCAGTTCATAGCTAAAATTGATCTTTATTAATACTATACATTACCTTATCACTATATATATATATATAAATCATGACAGCCTTCAAGCTTCAGCGGCCTCTGGTGTTCTCTACTCTTTTTCATCAATTACCAGAAAAAGAATAACAAGGGCTACTATCAACATGCCAAAAACTCGACAAACTAACATTTCTCCTCCAAAGCTACCAACCGGAGGCTTAATGGAGGAGTTGGTGCTGAAAAGTGGTAATTACACCACAACTAAAACCAAGACTCCAACAAAAACGGAGACAGATGTTTCTGATGACCATGTGATGGTGATGGCAAAGCTATACACGATAATGGAGGCTATGGCTGATAGAGTGGAGATGGCATAAGAATATTTGTGAGCAAGAAATAATTGGAACGGCCTACTTTTAACATCAATTAATTTCGATTATTCTAGCAGCTGCAACTATGGCTGGTATTGCT